>OU618544.1:24413745-25013745 GCA_914829495.1 Eilema sororculum | reverse complement strand
CAGATATTACGTATTTTTTGATGAACGAAATGTATACTTCACTCCTAAAGACGGATATAAAGAGAAGGGAAATTTCAAGTGATTCCTATTTGACGTATTTGTGTACAGTCAGTTACGAAAACTTTGTAACAAATTGAATATAGTTTGGTACCTCTTTCGAATGAAGGTACTTTTTAAGAGATTTTAGGCTATATTATGGCGTGGCTCAATAGCTCAGTTGGAAGTCCCACTTGAGCATTTCATTTTTCCCGATGTATTAGAAATGTATACGATTGAGTAGTGTTAGTATGTACTATGGTTGCATGTCTTCCTGCTAGTTTAACTAAAATAAGCCCACTATGTCGAAAATCCATCGGAGCACCTATTCCTCATACACAACACAGGCCTATCATATGCCAAGTCCAAGCTGCCGTTAAACCAATGTCCGTACCGTTTAGGCGAAGGTTCAATTTCACAAAAGCCAACTGGGAGAGCTATACTGAGGACGTTGATCGCGAACTTGAGAGCCTAGATCCTGTACCGGCGAACTACGAACAGTTTGTAAATATTATCTGGAGGGCGTCGCGACGTAATATCCCAAGAGGCTGCCGCAGTTCGTGTATTCCGGGATTGGACCAGGACTCAGCATCTTTATTGACTGCGTACGAGAAAGCTTACGACAGTGATCCATTCTCTGAGGAGACACTAGCGGCAGGCGAGCACTTGCTACACGTCATCGCAAAAAGCAGGAGAGAAAAATGGATGTCGACTATATCCAATATTAACATGACTCACAACAGTAAGAAAGCCTGGCAAACAATCCAAAAACTCACCAGCGAATCACCCGAACCATCGAACCCAGGTAAAATAACAGCGAACCAGATTGCTCACCAGCTCATTTTGAACGGGAAACCGGTAAAACGAATCGCAAGAGCGCCACGCCGTACTGCAACTGCCCCTAAGTCATTCAGCCAACCTATCTGCCAACCGTTTACCTTAACGGAAATAGCGCACGGCATACAATCTCTCAAGTGCGGAAAAGCTTCTGGGTTTGACGATATAACAGTAGAGCAGATTCAACACCTCGGACCACCAGCGGTATCTTGGCTCCTGGAATTATTTAACACCTGTTTAAAGGATGTTAAAATCCCTAAACTCTGGAGAAAATCTAAAGTCATAGCACTGCTCAAGCCAGGAAAATCTCCAACTGAACCTAAAAGCTACAGGCCTATTTCCTTACTGTGTCACACCTACAAACTATTTGAGAGACTATTGCTCAACCGCCTCATGCCTATAATTGATAGCGCACTAATTCCTGAACAGGCTGGGTTCCGTCCGGGTAAGTCCTGCTCCAGCCAAACCTTAAACTTGACTCAATATATTGAAGATGGATTTGAGCTGGGCCAAATTACAGGCGTATGTCTAGTCGATCTCACAGCGGCATACGATATTGTTAACATAAGACGGCTCCTTACGAAAGTAGAAAATATGACAGGAGACACAAAATTTGTAGAAATACTGAGAGAACTCCTGTGCAACCGATGGTTTCAGGTCTGCCTGTCTACAGAGAAAAGTAGGTGGCGTTGTCAAAAAAACGGATTACCCCAGGGAAGTGTACTCGCACCTACGCTGTTCAATATTTTCACCAATGACCAGCCTTATGCTTCTAACACAAAAAGATACTATGGGGAGTGCTCCGAGGAATTGTTCGGATTGATCCCCGCCGCCTCTTTCCGCCATCGTTCCACGCGACAGCAGTTCCACACTCACCATCTGGACAGCTGGCGGTCCACAACTGTGCGTTTCTCGAGAAACTTTCTGCCTCGCACAACTAAACTGTGGAATGAACTGCCACCAGCGGTATTTCCGAACCATTACGACCTTCAAACCTTCAAGAAAAGAGCGTACTCTCTTTTAAAAGGAAGGCAACGCACTTGTGACTCCTCTGGTGTTGCGGGTGTCCATGGGCGGCGGTAATCGCTTACCATCAGGCGATCCGTCTGCTCGTTTGCCTCCCTAATCCATAAAAAAAAAAAAAAAAGATTCCTGTACGCGGATGACCTGGCACTGGCGACACAAACCCAAACATTTGAAGAAGCCGAGAAAGTTCTCAGTTCGGCTCTAATTGAGTTGGAAGGCTATTACACAACAAATGGCCTACAACCCAATCCATCAAAGACTCAAGTGAGCGCCTTTCACCTGCGCAACTGGGACGCCAAACTTCAGCTCAGGGTTACCTGGTTAGGATCTGAATTGGAGCACTGTTTCCACCCAAAGTATTTAGGTGTCACCCTAGATAGGACTCTGAGCTTTAAAAATCATTGCCAAAACACAAAAGACAAAGTAGGTGCCCGAAACAACCTGATACGCCGCCTCACAACTACGACCTGGGGAGCAGAACCAAACGTTCTCCGTACAACTGCACTAGCCCTGTGCTTTGCTGCGGGTGAATTTTCGTGTCCTGTGTGGCACCAATCGGCACATGCCGGACAGGTAGATATTGCCCTGAATGACACCTGCCGCACAATTACCGGTTGTCTTAAGCCCACGCCTCTCAACATGCTTTACCCACTCTCAGGTATCGCACCACCTGCTATACGACGGGATATTGCTTGCAGACTGGAAAAGGCAAAACAGGAAACCGACTCCCGATACTGCCTATATGGACATCAACCACCTAGAGCCCGCTTAAAGAGTCGTAAGAGTTTCATGCAAAACGTAAAGGCCGCACCCGCACACGAACATCCTGGCACGATGAGAACTTCGCTATGGAAAGATAAACAACCACCACCTTCGGACTTCCTACCTCCCCAGGAAAAACTACCTCCCGGACAGAACCTCCTTTGGCCCGTATGGAAGTCTCTTAATCGTCTACGTACACAGGTTGGTCGGTCTAGACAAAATCTTTGTAGATGGGGAATGCGAGACCCGGGCTTGATTGCATGTGACTGCGGTGCCCCCGTGCAGTCCATGGCGCATTTGGTCTCGTGTCCCTTATGTCCCACTTCATGCAATAAAGACGACCTAAATAAAGCCACTGACAGCGCGATTAAGATGGCAGAATTTTATTCCCGAATAGTGTAGGCATTTATAAGTGAATCGTTGACACGAAAAGAAGAAGAAGAAGTTTAACTAGGCTGCCAATTTCCAGGTAATTAGTTCATTAAAATGCGTAAAATAAAGCCAACGAGACGAAAGAAAAAAGGTAAATAGCGACCATTACTGAGTTACGTTGCGATAACTAGATTATGGTCTCTGTGCTTGTCGCACATGTCACACGTACGGGACAATGGCCGAGCGACAGCTATCGTTGCGTGTTTCGTAGTACAGGAAAGCTGTCAGCACAGCGGTTCTAATCCGCCATCATATGAGCAATTTCATTCCTGTCTAGAATGCGCTTGAAGTGATAATAGTTTGGAACCGCTGAAACTTTGTTTGCCTTTTTTCTCTCGCTTCGTTGGCTTTACTAAAAGACCAGATGCAGCGGAAAAAAATGCAGTGACTAATCTTCTGCTCCCACTATACCTGCCAGTCAGGTACAAACTCGTGCCTTGTAAGTTAGTAGTGAATCGCATTACGTTTAACGTGGAATATCACAGTACCGTAGCCCAGGAGCCATAGCTGCAGGCATTCTCTCATAATTTTCTATTTCGTCCACGGCGGTATTGCGTTCCCGGCTCTTTGTCGCGAGCAAGTAAATTTGTTTTATTAATGGATTTCCTGGTACTCATATTGTTCATGACCCAACCCCCCGCGTGCTGTAACAAAACCTCTTTAATTAATGTTTAATTTTGCAGTCGAAGGAAACTCACTTAGCAGTCTAATAATAGGCGAATTAACAAAGGGCTTCAATTAAATATGGGATCAGAGGCGATGCGTTCCCGAACAGTTGTTATAACTTACTACGAGATAAATTAGAAGAATCTGTACTCTACCTACGTATAGTCAGTGTCAGAAATATCTTGACGTAGAAGTCTCAAAATGATCTTAAAACTCTCGTAATAAGAGAAAATCATACTGTTTAGTTGATTTAAATGGTATTATTGCCAGAAGTAAAGGTGTGTACCAAATATCAGAACAATAAATTGACTGGAAGATCATTTTTGGGTACTTTGTTCATCCACATCTTTCTGAGGCTGACTGTACCAATTATTCTCTACTATCAGTACTACGCACCTGCCATCTGACCCCCTCCCTGGAAGCCTGCATCAGAACCTTCTCCGTTGCTAAGTATCTCCTAGGCAGCTGAAGATAGCTAGGGTTTCAAAGATATTGGCTTGCATGTCCTTAAATGAAAGACTTTATTAAGTTGTATATATAAGTGTACTTACTCCGAACTCCGCAGTAACGACGTCGGATGCGACCGGGACTTACACAATGTACATGATTGTAATTCCAGTTAAGTAAAATATTTTTCAGATATCTAATAAAAGGAATAAAGTTCTGCCTACATAGCGAAAAGTTTAAAACTAAAACCCGACTACCGAAAAATCACGCTCTAAAAAGTAACAAACAAGAAAATATCAAGAATAGCCGTGGTCGTATGCCACTTTTCCCTTGCATTATATTGTTTTGATAGAGTAAGCGGCATACGACCACGGCTATTCTTGATATTTTCTTGTTTGTTACTTTTTAGAGCGTGATTTTTCGGTAGTCGGGTTTTAGTTTTAAACTTTATTTTTTATTTATATTATTTTGGGGCAGGGTAAAGCTAATAATTTATACATATTTGAAATGTGCTTATTAAGCTCTTTCATTTGATACCAAACACGGCATATTTATCTACAATTATTTTTTTAACACAGTACCTTATGAGCGCTAGAGGGCGCCACACTAGATTGTGTGACACGTCATATAGCCTATAACCATCGGACGATAAAGCCGCTTGTAACGATACCTCATTTGTCCAGTTCTAATAAGTAGTTGAGGAGCTATGAGGGAACAAATGAACATACATACATACATACATACATACATAGCCTGTCAAAATCATAACCCTCCTTTTGGCTTCGCCGTAGTCGGGTAATAAAATAGCTTTATTTCAATGTGTAATATTCATGTGAACTTACCAGAAATACTGAAACCAATCCTGAACAAAGTTCTTTACGGTTACAGGTAATACGAAACTCGATTACGGTACGAAAGAACTAGGCTCGTGAACAATATTGAGATTTATTTCAATTTCTATTTCCCGGCGGTTCCCGGTTCCCACCGTCCCGCGGGAATTCTATCATGTTTGTTTTATATAATTCAATCTCAACTTTTAAGGGAAAGTTGTAGATACAAGCAGGAGCTTTGAGAAGCTCTTTTTATATTCAATCTGTTTTCTTTGTGAGTTATGAAACAAAACGATCTCATTTAATAAATGTGGGCACTTTTTTTTTCGTTTACAATGCGGTATGATATATTTTATATACTAAATTCCCCTACGGAAGCAGAGATGTATGTTACAACTAATATATTATACTGTGTTATTATTTGGTCCCACCTCCCACTTTATAAGATTTGAGCCTATCGCCGTTCATAGGGCATATTCTATGTTCCTTGTAGGTACTATTAAGACTTATCTTACAGGAATAACCACTAACAATCCACATCCGGGAATTGGTACTCAGTCCTCTCAACTATCAACACATTATTCTATTAGGTAGAGCCAAAGCCCGTAGACAATTTAATTATTAATTATAAAGGTGTGTGGACACTGATAAGCTTTTGTTCTATTGATCACTATTCGCAAAGCCTTTGGTGTTCATAAACCACTAATTTAAAGTAAGTTTCGTTCCATGCATGATAATTACAACACAGAGTTGTGACACACGAGATAACTGCGAGTAATGATTAATCCTGAGCCACGTACTACGTGGGTTGTACAGTCAGTATCACAACAATGTTGATGTACAAGGTACTCAAAATGATCTTAATTTCGTTTTTTTACCCCCTTTCAGTTAACTGTATGTTCTGATATTTGGTACACATCCTTAAGTTTGGACAATAATATCATATAAATCAATAAAACAGTTTGATTTGCTCTTAATACGAGAGTTTTAAGATTATTTTGAGACTTCGTCGTCAAGATATTTATGATGCTGACTGTACGTATAATAAATGTGTCCCGTGGAATGTCGACACGTGACAGTCGCCGATGTGCAATGTAATTTACAACGTGACGTTGTCAACAATACAGTCTGAATATTACACAACTTGACTCGTAACTAGTGTGACCATACATCCTCCTTTCAGAGAGACAGCCCTGCACTGAAATTATTTCGAGTTGTCCTCAAAATAAATTAACATATTCTACTTACCACTCCATAGTATAAAGCAAAGTCCCTTTCCACATCTGTTCGTCTCTATGTATGCTTACTACTCTGTCAAGAAAGTACTGGGAAAAAATCAATAATACACAAAAAAATTGTTATTTATCCAAATTTATTTTATCACCTTCAAAGTATGCTCCTTCAGATACGATACACTTACGCCAACGAATAATCCAATCATCAAAACATTTTTAAACGCTGTTTCCGGAATTGAGTTCGGTTCTCGCCGCGAATTCTCCTTTATGTCTTCTACTGATTGAAAATGGGTGCCACGAAGTGGTAATTTGAGTGTAGGAAAAAGAAAGAAGTCGGCTGTAGCCATATCTGGTGAATATGGTGGTTGCTCGATGGTATTTGTTGAGTGTTCGTTCACAATGATGGCCTTGTGCGAAGGCGCATTATCATGGTGCAAAATCCAAGAATTTTCTTTCCACAAATCTGGCCTTTTTCGTCGAATTTGTTCTCTTAAACGTCGCATAACGCTCAAATAATATTCTTTATTTACCGTTTGACCTTACAGCAAAAATTCCGAGTGCACAACACCGCGATAGTCAAAGAAAACAGTCATCATAACATCAACAAATAAATATTATTCTTATTCTTATTCTTATTCTTATTCTTGACTTTTGATCGACTTTGACGTGGTTTTTTCGGTTTTGGTTCAGTTGGAAGGCGCCATTCCGAAGCTTGTTGACTAGTATGCATGTCAAACTCGTAAACCCACGTCTCGTCACCAGTAACAACGCGTTTCATGAATGTTGGATCGGTATTGACCCGTTCTAGCAGGTCCTCAGCGACTCTCATGCGATTTAATTTTTGAAGAAAATTCAGGTCTTTTGGGACTAGCCGGACAGCAACACGTTTCATACCCAAATTATTAGTTAAAATGGTACGGATCGACTGGTGAAATACAGAAAGTTTGGCGGCCATCTCTCTCAAACTTGAATGAGGATTTTCAATCATTATTTCCTTCACTTTTGCGATGTTAACTTCAGTTGCAGTCGTTGATGGCCTACCAGAACGAGGCAAATCTTCCATCACATCTCGACCGCTTTTGAACGCTTTGTACCACTCATAAGCACGTGTTTTTGATAAAGTCGATTCACTGTAAGCCTTCCGTAACATTTTCAGTGTCTCCGAACATGAAATTCCATTGGCGATGCTAAATTTAAGACAAACTCTTTGTTCGATGTTTTTATCCATTATGAAATTCGCAATACACACTAGATATTATAAAACTAAAAACAGCACTGTTTTTAACATAAATGACAGATGCAACTCAAACTTCGCGACAAAATGGAAAGCAGTTGTGCCAATCAAACAACAACAAAAAAAAACAAAAATTGGAACTTGGAACCATAAACAAAACATTCATTCCCGATACTTTGTTGACTGAATGTATATCTTTTAAACTAGGCAACGGATTTTGATGCGGTTTCTTTTAATAGATAGAGTAATTCTAGATAAAGGTTTATATGCATAATACATGCTTAATATAGTAGAGATTGCAGCGGGAACGGGATCTGACGCCACGCGTGTGGCAATAAATAAAATTAGCGGTACGAAGTTTGCCGGGTAAGCAAGTACAAGATAAAATATACATATATAAAGTCAGGCCTCTTTCACAGTGGGGTAGGCAAAGACCACGTGTTTTTACCTGATACGATCCTGGCATACATCTCTAGTTTCTTTTACTTTCATACAAGATAAAAATGAGGTTAAAAAGGATTACACCTTAACATCAGAAATGAAAGCGAAATACTATAAAATGATCTCTTGCGTTACACTGTGGTACTCTAACACAATTATAGTACCACAGTATAATGCAAGAGATATTTTTTTAGACTGATAGGGGATACAAAATTTAGCCCACGTCAATTATAAGTACCCACAGAAGATAAAGAATGTCTCGTTTTGTAAAAATATATGGTGACATTACTCATAACTCGCAAAGACCGCGCTTGGCGTCTCACAACACTTGCATAGTTTATGCTCAATCTTAGACGCGTATAAACTACATTCAGTGTACCCCCAGACATACACTTGAGAATAATGCCTGCAGATAAGAGTGTTCTACTAGCTTTTATAATACGTAATGTATGTAATACTGAGACAGGGGCTCTAGCTAATGGCTCCATTATATTGAGTTTCACGATCCAGTGTGTCAAAAGAAAGAAAATGAAAACACTAATGGTCAAAGAGCTGGCTTCCACTACATTACATGCGCAGATGGACTTATGTCTCACTTAGCTTGTTACATTATTACTAGGTACTTGTTCTAAACCTAACCCGATCTTGAAACTACTCTTTAAATCCATCGTAGAGACTGTACTGTTACATTGGCAAAAGAAAAACTGTTTGTAACGACAACCAAACTGGCTCACGTTCATCCAATACACGTGGTAGTGTCAATGTCAATAAACAAAGATACAAAATACATAGTTCACGAGGTGTGAATGCCTTCCAACACATGAAATGAACAGATTTGTGCGTGTTTTCGCAATATTTCGAGAAGCCTAAGTAAACTCTAATTTTAGAATCACTAGGAAAAGATTCGACTTTACAATATCAATGAATTACTATTGCAACATCAATAAAATTGGTAGATCGATATACCTAAATCCCTTCGATAGCAAAAGTCACGATGTCACCAGTTACAAGGTATCGGATTAGATCTGGGATGGTTCGTGCACTCATCTGTGACTGCTCGCTCCAGTGGACGGCGCTCACAGTCGCTCGGGTAAAGGCTCACCATCGAGATTCCTCTCACGACAAGTCTGTACAGTTCTGGTATCACTCGCGAATCGCGATATCACGTCACCACTTTGAACAGCGGGAATGCGAAAGAGCAGGAGAAGGCGATGCTCCTATGTCTTGTAAAAATGCGGAATAGAATAATTTGATTCCTTTCAACACAGCGGTGGTTTGGGATTTTAATTATCTATGGTTGCGCGAGTGAGATTGGCCAGCACTATCTATCTGTCAAACTATGACATTGAATCGTCTCTGTCCTTGGCATCTCTCGCCTAGGGAGGTCGCATTGACCCCGACGCCCGGCGGTCAACTGCTGTTGTCGGCACCGGGTGAGTTTTGAGATCAACATTTCCACTTCTTTCTACAGGTGAAGCCATCCCAGCGGTCCAGCTTATTGCCTGCTTAATGCGCGGCTTAATTATATTTTGTTTAATTACGTACGGAAACGGTACGGAATTAGGTACGGAATGCGTATTCTATTTTTCCCTAGTCTGCAGGTTATGCAAGTACTCAATCCTCCACCTATCCCAAAAGGACTGAACCATGTTATCTAGAAGCGCGTGTCTATGTACATCGGTGGAGGTAACTCCAGCCGCGCCGCCGGTAGAGAATACAATAGTGCAGTGTATAGGAAATGACTAGGGGTCAAAGCGGTGGGTTCCGAGGGGTCAGAACTCAGCACAGTAAGCGGACGCGAATTTAATAAACATTCAATCTGAGTAAGTACGGTAATCAACTCCTCGTATGAAAGAAGTTGTTGCCCTATCACCTTAAATAGGTGAGTTTTAATAACCTTAACCATACTCTCCCAACAGCCACCGAAGTGTCCAGAGGCTGGGCAATTGAATTTCCATTTAATCCGACTTTCTCTCAACTCATCTTCGAGAAGAGGGCGGAATTCATTGTTCAAAACTGTATACAAGTCGCGTAAGTAAGAATTCGCGGCAACAAAATTGGTTCCGTTATCCGAATGGAGCCACTGCACGGGTCCGCGACGAGACAAAAATCTTTTTAGCGCAGCTAAGAAACTAGGCGTACTAAGGTCCGTCGCGACCTCTATATGCACGGCGCGAGTTGTGAGTTAAGTAAATAAACATACATAAGCCTTTAAGCGACGGATAGGTGTATAAGCTATGGGACCCGCATAATCACAACCCGTATGAGTAAAGGTTTTAACTACCTGTTTCGTACGACAATCGGGTAGATCGGCCATAAGGGGATAAGTCGACCGCGGGCGCATGCAGAAACAAGTATTACAGTCGTGCACTATACGTCGCACTGTAGAACGGGCAGCCAGGATCTAATAATTTTGTCTTAACAAGGACATGAGCAGTTCAGGTCGTCCTGCATGCATATACTTTTTAAGATAATAATGTATGATCAAATCAATTATGTGATCATTTCGAGGCAGGAATATTGGGTGTCGCTGAGCAAACCTTAGGTTTGAATAATTGACCAGGCGACCGCCCACTAAAATAAGCCCGTTGTACAGAAACGGTCTCAATTATTTAAGTTTACAATTTCCTTAGCAAAGTACTTTTGCTGCAAAAATTTTAACGACAACATTTCAGCGAACTCCATATCACAGGATGTGATTACAACGGAATCGCGACGCGATACTTACTTAGCAAATCTACAAATATAGACTACTACGCGTAGAAATTTATATAATTTCACACTCGAAGTCAGCAGGATGCGAAATGGGAGAGCCTGAAACTTCTTCCAGTTCCCAGAAGCGTGTTATAACACTCTCCATTAACTCCGGAAGCAACGCGCAGCATGACGTCACGCGTGCCTTGCGCTGACCGTGTAAATATGTTCGTATAGAACTCATAATCACGTGACCCAACACTGTTTTTGTCGCTAGGGGAGTCGTCGGCGCGGAGTTACCGTCGCGACTGCGGTCACCGGCAGAGCCGGGGAGTAGTAGGTGTGGGAACAGAGATGCACCTATTAAAACATCAATTTGACTTGGAGTAGCGAAAGTATCATTTGCCAACAGTATTATATTGAACTGTGGCAGGGCGGATTTGTTTACAAGCGCGGTAGGTAAGTTATCCGTTATTCGGTTCACTACCAAAACGCTAATGTCAAACTTAATATTTGAATTAAATCGCGACGAAAATACATCGTCCGTAGTCGGCTATCATGAACAAAATGCTTGCAAATGGTTATTAGTGCCATTAATTAAATATCATTTTTAAATATACATTTATTAACCTTTAACTTATTAAAGTATATATTATAGAACATTCCTCTCACATTAGAGTATGAAAAAGGGTTGTTGCACACGATTTACACCCTCATATAAAATACCCTCGTATAAAAACACTGAGCAGTGCTATACAGTCGTTATAATTACAGTTACCCCTGCTAATAACTGCCAGTGACACTGCTAAACCATACAAGTTTGCTGTCAGTCTGCAAACCACTGGCATTCATTTAAGGCGTGAAGATAAATGATAGCGCGGTTTTGAAATATGAAAGATCGTGTTGAGAAGGGAAACAATCTCGGAACAAACTAATTATGTTTGTGAACCGAGCCGAGCCGCCATCTGACACCCAGTCACGGAATTAATAGATTTGGAATACAAAAATATACGTTTATTTATTGTATCATCGATGTTCGGGTTTGTTAGATGAACTTCGAGGAGAACATACTATATTCAAAAGACATATTAAATTTTAAGAAATTGGGAGAACAGCACATTTTACTTAATGTATACCGAGTACACATGAATTAAAAGCTGATTTGTTAGTATGATACCTTTCTGACCCACAGAACACCAACAGGTTGTCCACACACTTCCCAGTTAGGTGAACCATGGGTACATTATTTTATATAATCATTCTTAGTTCACCAATCAGGTGAACTATAGGTACTTATTTTATACAAATACCCATGGTTCACTTATAAGGGTGAACCAAGGGTACAGAAAGTTACCCATGGAACACCTAGGAGAACCACTTTGGTGTTCTATGGGTCAGAAAGGAGAAAGGGTATGATAAAGCATCCCGTCATATCAACTTTGAATATCGAAACCGACAACTCCATTAATTCGGCAGATTCATGTAAACGTGTGGTGATCGCCACGTTGCTCACAGCGATGGTACGATGCGCGAACGCTTGGGGTGCGGCCGCCTCCTTCTGCGAGCAAGTAATGCTCGAGAAGGAGGCGGCCGGTCGGGTCCGGACCAGACTCCGGGCCCGGGAAGCCCGCGCAGAGCGAAGACGAACCGGACGTCGGAGGTCGCAGAACGACCTCCGTCCTCCATGAGCGCTGGCCTGGGGGTGACCGGTGGAGCCGCCTGTCACCCTAGCAGAAGCAGGCCGCGGCGGCGGCGCAAAATGCGCCTCCCCGTAACCGGGGCTAGATGGGGACACTGTGGTCCCCACAACCCGAAGGGGGCCATCTCGATAGAGATGGTCCTGGGTCTGCCGGGGTGCGAGAGATATGCTTTTGGCAATTTCACCTCCGGCAACCAAGGACCCAAGACGGCGTGCGTTTTAGTCGGTTCGAGTCCGACATAACCGCCTCCACCGGCTCCGTGGGGGTGGTATCCGTGGGGATTTTTCGCAAGATAAAAAAAAAAAAAAAAAACGTGTGGTGACAGAGAAAAACTACAAGTATCATCACCTCATCTCATCCAAAGTATGTCTAATCATGCTAGAACGCATACAAAATAAATTTGTGAGGTATTTATATCTCAAAAAGTACGGAGTATATCCATTCTATCCCCTCATGTATCCCACTGTATTTGTTTTGGGTATGGTGGGATACAATGAATTACGGGTACGAAGAGAACTGGCTTTTGTGTCATACATTTTTAAATTGATTAGGGGCAAAATCTATAACGCAGAAGTGCTGCAGTTAATAGGGTTTTGTGTTCCGAATAGATATGTGGAGCGACGGCGTCAACCGAAGCTTCTAGTAATACCTAATGGGAAGACAAATATGTTAGGGAAGGCACCTCTGACGCACGCGCTGATCACCATCAACAGGATAGCAGAAGGGGTGGACTTGTTCTGTTGTGTGCTGGGTGAATTCACAAAGATTGCGATGTATAATATATGTTATAGATCATAAATTATGTTAAGCAAATGTTGTATTGGCCGGTCTATTGCATTGGGTGTAACACCTGTAATAATAGATTAAGCATAAGAGAATAAATAAATAAATAAATAAATAAATATGCGGTGACTCAGGAAAAATACGCAGACAATAACGCGCGACAAACGCGGACAGCATTAAGCTGAGAGGCAGCCGTTTATTTCTACTTGGCCGTGTGTGGTATTACCCTACAATATTACTAGATAAATTAATGTGTATTATAAAGTAGGTATCGTATAATTTATGTTATGTTGACATGTCTAAATATTGCCTAGTGAAATAAATAAAAAATAAAGTTTAAAACTAAAACCCGACTACCGAAAAATCACGCTCTAAAAGTAACAAACAAGAAAATAGCCGTGGTCGTATGCCACTTTTCCCTAGAATATATTGTTTTGTCAGAGTAAGTGGCATACGACCACGGCTATTTTCTTGTTTGTTACTTTTAGAGCGTGATTTTTCGGTAGTCGGGTTTTAGTTTTAAACTTTATTTTTTATTTATATTGTTTTAGGGCAAGGTAAAGCTAATAATTTATACATATTTGAAATGTGCTTATTAAGCCCTATCATTTGATACCAAGCACGGCATATTTATCTCAAATTTATTTTTTAACATAGTACCTTATGAGCGCTAGAGGGCGCCACACAAGATTGAGTGACACGTCATATAGCCTATAACCATCGGACGATCAAGCCGCTTGTAACGATACCTCATATGTCCAGTTCTAATCAGTACTTGAGGTGCTATGAGGGAACAAATGAACATACATACATACATATATACATACATACATACATACATAGCCTGTCAAAATCATAACCCTCCTTTTGGCTTCGCCGTAGTCGGGTAAAAAAAAATCTTTTTTTCTTTTTAATATCACTTCGAGAGAAGGAGAGCTCAAAATAATCACTGTAACAGGTACTATTATCTATTCTGTGGTGAGCCTTCCAACTTTGGGAGAGACCTATGTCTGACTGAGACTGCGGGAGATTGATTGATGAATTATTAGCTACATCTTGCATTTAGTATTTATTGTGTTTTCAGCCAAACTAAGCCGCTCAGTTATTGTTAACTATCGTTCACAATCACTAGTGATAAACAGAGTGCTGAACTGGTTCACAACAATGTGTTGGTTACTATTAAGTGGTTGTCACCTTCCTCAAGTAGGTACGCAATCATGAACCTCGTCACAAGTTCACCAACTTGTGAACTTAGCGCCCAAGTTTAAAGTGAGCCGGTGGGACTTCGACACAATCTCATCAAGGTGTCAAGTGAAGAATGTTAGTGAGGACGGCATTTTGCCACAATATTATTTTACTACCTAGTTAACAATGAATAAAATATCTTCTCATTGTGTTCGAAGAAAGATATGACAAAATATCGTACTGTACAGTGTACAGGCAGCTCAAATATATCTTAAAACTAAGTAATTAACAGCAAATCAAACTGTTTTATTAATGTATATTGTATTATTGTCCGAACTAAAGGCGTGTGCCAAATATCAGAACAATCCACCAACAGAAAGGGGAGAAAACTAAGCAATTAAGATAATTTCGCTCACTTTGTGATGCTGACTGTACTTAATAACCAACGTAGAGTTGAAATGGGCGCTTGCAAATAACTGCACGTATTTGCAAATATGTATTTGCATGCAGAAATATGTAGATTAGATTTGGTCTGGGTGCTTCTATGGATGTCATTTGAATAGTTATGTCTGTATTCACAAAAATAAAATTTGAATAGGTATCTATTCTCAAAAATAAAATCTTATCTATATATATTATGTTCTAGAAACCATAATACTTACAAATTACAGAATTACTACATTATTAAAGAAAGGAGAGGGTGGGACTAATTGGAAGAGCTCGTCAGAATATTCACGAAGGTAGAGACAATAGAATACTGGCAAAGACACAACATCTCTACGCATCTGCAAAGGCTCGAGGGTGTTCGTGACCTCTGGCTAGAGAGGCCACATGGCAGCCTCTCGTATCGACTGACACAGATTATCACCGGGCACAGGTGCTTCGGGCGGTATCTGTGTCGGATCGAAAAGGAGCCAACGTCCGAGTGCCATCACTGCGACGCGAGCGAGGACACAGGGCTGCACACGCTTACCGAGTGTCCGGCATGGGCCAGACCGAGGCGGGAGCTAGTGGCCTCGCCACCCTGCTCACAGCAATGGTCCGCTGTGCGGACGCGTGGGGCGGCTGGCGTCTCCTTCAGCGAGCAGGTAATGGTCGTGAAGGAGACGGCGGAACGGGAGAGGCGGCGCGAACGACAGAGATTCGCGGATCGCGCCGCCCCACAGTGGTCCGGATTTGAAAAATGAGTGACTTAGGGATCAACTTTCTCTTTTCGAATTTTTCTTTATGGCAATGGATAGATCTTATTAACCCTAATAACAATTGTTCTAGGTAATTTTCTTAATGCTTATGGTTTGGGTAAAAAAATTATTTTTCAGTTTTCTTTGTATGGAACTGGTCATAATGAGTTCAATTGCTCCCATGTCTTTAGCGATCCGGCTTTCAAACTTTTTTTTTCTTATTCCTTGTCCTATTTGCTATATTGTAACACTATTAACATGTACCTAAACTTGCAATTCTGCCAGATAAAGGGATCGAAAAAAGTGAAAAATATTGAATTTTCCTATGCTAAGTTTTTAATTTTTTTACGTTCCTGTGCCCTATATTTGGTTTATGGGGCCCCACTAAGATTCTTAAGACCAAGCTTACTTCACCTGCTAGGCTGTACACAATGTACACATGCTGATTGATAGACTAGATACTGCCAAACATTGTAAAGTTTTACATAGAATTTTTACTTCAAGTATAAAATAGTAAGATACGAAAATTAGCTATAACATATATATCAAAATTGATGCAACCCTGGTATATTTTTACAAAAAAATACTTCATTTACGCATTATTATTCCTATTTGATATCATTCTTTAATTATTGTCATAATCACTTCAACCCTAAACAGAATCTTGATATAACTAATATAAGTCAAGTAATGACTTGACTTATATTAGTTATATCAAGATTCTGTCCCCCATTTCACTGTGCTACTTTTCACAATATCCAATATGTTTGCCTAAGCCTCACCGGTTTCACTTTATAGGATTTAAAATTCGTTATGTTAATTTCTGAACATTAGAACTTTAAAACAATAATACTATATAGGCATGTGGGTAGATCAAAATAATGAGCAATACCAGTTCAATATTTTACCCCAAAAGTTTGGGAGAAATAACATCAAATACATATCAGATTAAATCACAAAAAGGTGAAAATGTTGAATTAAGATTTAGCGAATACATTACAATTATTAGGTGCGTCAAAATAGCTTTACTTAGCTTGGTCAAGCTGAACAACAGTGTTCAGTATGATAAATGGCATAGTTTACTAAATAAAATACATAAAGTTACGTGGATGGTGCTAGCTAGGGTGTAAATTTAGACAAATAGTTAAATCTTACTCTCCCATAAAGTCTGGGGTAAAATTTAGAACTAGTATTGTGCAAAATGTTGATCTACCGACATCCTACAATACAAATATTATAATGCTCAAGATTCGCAACTGGCTCATAAAAAGACAGTGTTTTTAAATTTACTATTTGTGTTCGTTTATTGGCACTGCTTCTTACTTAGTGATCTTTTATTAATTATGGAGAGTTTAGTTAATAATTTGGATTTATTTGTCATCTTATGACATGAGTTGAAATAGTTTACGGACAGTAAAAACGTTTTTTAGAAGTTTACCTACAACAACTATTAAATATTGAAGATGATATTGTTTTCTGAAAATTTTGCCAGAGGTTTTGCTCAAATATAGGTACTTAATGGGAACAATTGAGTCGCACTTTAACCCTATTTATCAGAAGAAATAAGAAGTGGTTAGAATTCAATAAATTGGCCTAAAGAATTAATTCGGCTATCAGTGAATCCTGAATTAGAAGATGAAATTGATAATGTTGAAAATCTGCCACCATCAATATAAGTAGCTGAAAAGGTTTTGAAGAAGAAGGATTAAGACAGAAACGAAGACGTTTAGAGCGATTAAATAAATCGTTGTCGCCAGAAGAACAAAAATTAGTTAAAATAAACACCTGGAAATCTACTGGAAATGAAGATATTGGAAAAATAATGGATCATTTGCTCAGTTACCCAGAAGAATAAGAAAAAGTCAAAGATTGTTTAAGAGAGAGTAAAGGAAAAGATCGTACATATTTACCCGAGAAAGCGCTGGCTTTAGCAGTTTCACTAAAGTTATCTAAGTGGTAATATATGAACCTCAGAAAATCTGCCCGCGAAGATGGCTCTGATTTGTATCCCTCTTATCATAAACTATTGGAAGCAAAATTAAGGTGTTATCCAGAGTAGGAAGACATTATAATAACCGAAGATGGAGTTTCTTTTAAACTGCAAGCTTTACTCAATTTGACGACATCTAGACTTTTGGAAACGATTAATTTTGATATGGACTTTTTTTACGATTACGTTCTGACCTAATTAACTTAATTGGATTCTGACATATTTATTTATCTATTTTATAAATTTTGACATCATTTTAATATTTTGTATGCCTCAGGCAGATCATAGCTTAGACTAATATAACGTAGGTATATTCTATTACCTATACTTCACGAAATAAATGAATTTGAATTGAATTAGATAAGTTATTCATAATAATAAGGTATAAATAGAATTCTACGTAGAATTTTATAATGTTTGGCAGTATCTAGTCTATCAATCTGCAGGTGTAAATTGTGTACAGCCTAGCAGGTGAAGTAAGCTTGATCTTAAAAATCTTAGTGGGGCCCCATAAACCAAATATAGGCCACAGGAACGTAAAAAAATTAAAAACTTAGCATAGTAAAATTCAATATTTTTCACTTTTTTCGATCCCTTTATCTGGCAGAATTGCAAGTTTAGGTACATGTTAATAGTGTTACAATATAGCAAATAGGACAAGGAATAAGAAAAAAAAGGTTTGAAAGCCGGATCGCTAAAGACTTGGGAGAAATTGAACTCATTATAACCCGTTCCATACAAAGAAAACTGAAAATATTTTTTTTTACCCAAACCATAAGCATTAAGAAAATTACCTAGAACAATTGTTATTAGGGTTAATAAGATCTATCCATTGCCATAAATAAAAATTCGAAAAGAGAAAGTTGATCCCTAAGTCACTCATTTTTCAAATCCGGACCACCGCCCGTGCGCGCAGGCAACTCAGGCGTCGGAGGGCACTGACTGACCTCCGTCCCCCATGAGCGCGGTCTTGGGGGTGACGGGTGGAGTCGCCTGTCACCCCAGCAGAAGCAGGCCACGGCGGCGGCGTGCTGAATAGCGCGCCTCCCCATCCCGGGGGCGATCGGGGACACCGTTGTCCCCCCTCCCGAGGAGGACCAAACCGTAAGGGATGGACCTGGGTTAGCCGGGGTGCGAGGGATATGTCGATGACAACTTCACCTCCAGCCTAGCACCACGACCCACAGACGGCGTGCGGTTTTAGTCGGTTCGAGTCCGACATAACCTCCCCTTCTGGCTCCGGCAGGGGGGGTATCCGAGGGGATTACCGCACGAAAAAAAAAAGGTGTTCGTGACCTCAGAATTCCTAATAATGCGGACCGCACGTCGCTGCAACCTGTCGAGAGCATCTAGTAAGTACTTTGCGGAGCCGTCCCAAGGATGTGAGTAGTAGTCTCACTCTGTTCAGGACTCCGAGTTTACACCTGTAAATCCCAAAAGGGTTACGCAAAGGTGTAACACCCATATTTCGCCAATTCTGATTTTCACCACGTAGAAACCTAATAGGGGGCTAGCCTATTGCGGTCAAACAGGTAGGTACTTTGTCACAGACTGTATATTGACTATCAGATGGAGCCCTATTCCTTATTTATTTAGTCTGGAAACCTTATACTAACATTCGACCTACAAAGTACTTCAAAACAGATCGACTTCCATTAAAGAATATGATGCCGATTAGTAGAAAATTTAAGGGACCAGTAAGGAAATCTTAGCCAAACATTCCGAATTTAGTGAACGGACCGAAACAGTTGTGGAGTTATCCCCCGAGCCACGATTAAGAGCATTTATACAAACAATATCGGATTGCCGAGAGAATCACGTTACGGAACAAATTACACAACTCGGCGCTTGTAATTTCAGGAACAAGCCCATTTTATAATTATTGTTTGAGAATCTTTCCTATCGTTGTTGTAATACAATTACTAAACAAGTTAATTTCTCCAGATTAACAGATAAACGAATTGTTTTTAAAGAAGGCTATTGTTACAATTTTCTTTATTATATTGTGGGCTTATGCGAAAAAAAAACAATTTTAAGATATTTATTCCCTTGTAAGCAGAGACAAAAGCCCGCCGCTTGGCATTTTATGCCTACACCCCTGAACTAATCATGACAAAATTTGAATGAAATTTTATAGCATTTATTATGCTAACTATACAATTCGATTACACCGGGAAAAATGAATTGAATTGTCAAATGGTTTGAATTGTCCAAAAACAGTTTTAGTCAGAAAAATAACGTTTTATACTTATTGAATTACCTGCCTATGTATTATAAAAATGACCACAGGAAATGGCTAGCAAAAAGTTCGAGAGAAGATAAAAAGAATTGGGGACACGTAATTGATACCTAAATAAGCCTATTGTGTTGTCAAATAAAACACCCACTTCTGCAAATTAATACCTACCCTTTATTTACGGAATGGGAGCTACGACTTGGGCGACCAAGCGCAGAGCACGCCGTAATAGCGGCGGTAAGACCCATCATGAAGGAGTGGCTAGAAAGGCCACACGGCAGCCTCTCGTACCGGCTGGCGCAGGTGATTACCGGACACGGGTGTTTCGGGAGTTACCTGTGTCGGATCCGGAAGGTGCCAACGTCCGAGTGCCATCACTGTGATGCGAGCGAGGACACAGAGCTGCACACGCTGACCGAGTGCCCGGCGTGGGACACGTCGAGGCGGGTCCTAGTGGCGGCTCTAGGGGTGGGAGTCCTCACACTCGTCACATTGCTCACAGCGATGGTACGATGCGCAAACGCTTGAGGTGCGGCCGCCTCCTTCTGCGAGCAAGTAATTCTCGAGAAGGAGGCGGCCGGTCGGGTCCGGACCAGACTCCGGGCCCGGGAAGCCCGTGCAGAGCGAAGGCGAACCGGACGTCGGAGGTCGCAGAACGACCTCCGTCCTCCATGAGCGCTGGCCTGGGGGTGACCGGTGGAGCCGCCTGTCACCCTAGCAGAAGCAGGCCGCGGCGGCGGCGCAAAGTGCGCCTCCCCGTAACCGGGGCTAGATGGGGACATTTTGGTCCCCAAAACCCGAAGGGGGCCATCTCGAAAGAGATGGTCCTGGGTCTGCCGGGGTGCGAGAGATACGCTTTTGGCAATCTCACCTCCGGCAGCCAAGGACCCAAGACGGCGTGCGTTTTAGTCGGTTCGAGTCCGACATAACCGCCTCCACCGGCTCCGTGGGGATTTTTCGCACGATAAAAAAAAAAACCCTTTATTTATCAAAAAAAGATACAATAGATGACTCAGCAAGGCTCATAAATTTGAAGACTGGCAACGTATAATCTCTTTTCCCTTTCTTTTACATTTAAAGAACTCCCCTGTGATAGAAATGACTCCGTGGCGTGGCGGTAGTCCACGCGACTGCCACGCAGGAGGCGCGGGTTCGATTCCCGCTCGGTGCAAATATTTGTATGCATGAATATGGCTATTTGCATTGGTCTGGGTGTTTCTATGTATAATATGTATGTTATTACAAAAAAAAAGTATATAAGTATGTATATCCGCATTCTAGATTCCATAACACAAGCTATAAAAGCTTACCATGGGTCTAGATAGCGTTGTGTAGAATGTTAAAAAAAAAAATGTCAAAAGTCAGCCAGTTACTCACTCTTGAATGAAGTAATAAGCCTGTATCTATTAAGGTGTGTAGGATATCATACGTCACTGCGAGAGATATGTCTGTGCGAGAGATATGCTTTCGGCAATCTCACCTCCGGCAACCAAGGACCCAAGACGGCGTGCGTTTTAGTCGGTTCGAGTCCGACAAAACCGCCTCCACCGGCTCCGTGGGGGTTGTATTCGTGGGGATTTTGCGCACGTTAAAAAAAACACTAGAAACATCCAGACAAATGCAAAATCTATTAATGATTACACTAAGCGAGAGTCGAACCCACGATCCTTGACGAAGCAGACTCAACTCACATGTACCTACCTCACTATAAGCACAACGGTCATATCAATATTAATTACACATGTTAATGTGTAAATTATTAATTAAATGCATAAAAAGAGCCGTTACATACAAGTTTAACTTACGGACGAAAGCTGTTGGTGACCTTAGCACTCAATCTCAACAAACAAACAAACAATCTCAAAATAAGTATCAACAACAATTTAATATTTAAGCTCAACGTGCGTATATTATTTATATATAGAGTATTTAATCTACAGTAAGTAGTGAAACGCTAAACTTTTGTCGGATGTCCCTAATAAATCGTTTATTTTTCATAATAATATGTAAATCAGAAAATCCATTCTAATATTGTAAACTCGAAAGCAACCCACACCTAAAACTTCACGCCTAAACCTTTAAACTGATTTTAATAAAAATTAGTTGAGGTCTAGATTAGACCTTGAGCCGCATGGTTCCCGGCATAGTAGAATTTGGGCCACCCCCTCTTCGCATGCGGTGTCGTACAAGGCGACTAAGGGATATGGCAGACAGGAATGTGATGTCTATAAGGAAATTGGAATGCACAAATAATAATGATGAACGCTAAGAAATCACATCCACTGCCATAACACAAAATATGCAAGTCAGCGAGAAGATACTACGTGACCACAAGCATCGCTCCCACTCCACCAATTATGGATAAATCATAGTATATAAGCACATGTAAATAATAAATAAACAATCAGTCCTAACGAGTAAACATCTTTTACTTACTCCGCAATAGAGCTGTTTAACATCAGACAGATATAATATACAGCCCAGACTCAGCCTCAGATACATGGCTCGAGTCAACAACAGTGCGCGGAATACGGCCATGGGCACACCCCCTATTAGGTGGGATTGAATACATTGATTGGTGAACTGTAGGTGTTAACTCATCTCTGCCTAACCCTCCGGGGAATTAAAAAACGCATTCAGTGATCTCTTGCGTTTGTTGAGGTCTCATTTTCATTAGTTTGTTCATGTTTCCGTATGGTTCTAAGTTCGATGCTTAGGTCGAACACAATGTTTTATCTTGTAACAGAATGCAGTATGGAATTCTCGATTAAAATGGTTAAAAAACAGCTATTAAGTATATTATAAAGAAGTTAGAGTGTACCTCTCTTAAGAATAACGTTGTGTTATACAACTAGCGCCATCTATTAGACAAGAGCTGAAACTAGTATTCCACAGACTGCGGAGGTTGTGAAGGATGCTCTAAACTCCGGGAACCGGAAACATTCTCGTATAAATTTAATTCGTACGAGAAGTTGTAGATAATGGTAAAACTGGGAAGCACAGACGGAACTTGATATTTTATGTGATTTTATTGTCTATTTTGCATGTTACATGTATTATCCTCCATGATGTATAAAAATAAAAATAAAAATTCTCTTGGAAGCATAGAATCTAACTGATAATCTACAGGGTGAATGATTGTTACACAGCACCTTTTGTTGTTGTGATAAAAAAAGGTGATTAAGTAAGTCCACCGATTTCGAGATTCGAGGACCCTTTTCTTCCACAACTACGACACGGCTATCTTAAGTTTAGTTAGAAGTTGCTGTACATGTGTTTAAAAATATGATTAGCTCTATTGCAGCATAGAACGTCACTGCAGGTATATATCATACCTTTTTTTTTTTTTTTTTAACCGTGGGGGAAAATCCTTCATGGATGTTATGCCGGACTCCTACCGACTAAAAACCCCCACGGTAACGCCCAGAAGCCTATGGATGGGAGCCCCGGGTAAGCCCTCGGAAGGATGTCCCAGGACTCCCATCAGACCTACGGCTACAATTGCGGCCTCGTCTCGGGGGTGGTTCGGGTGCTATCCCGCGTCTATGAGGGGGGTTTTCGGGTGTTATCCCGCTTCTTAGGGGGGGGGGGGGGGGCGTGAATCCCTCACGTCACGCTGCCGTCATGGGCCTGCTTCTGTAAAGACGGTGAGCAGCCAACTCACCGTCCTCAGGCCCCCGGTCATGGAGGCCGATGGTCTTCGGCGAAGACACGTCGGTGGTACCCAAGCCGCCGACTGCGGAACTCGGGTGGGAGAGTTTTCTCCCGCTCTCGCCCCGCCGCCTCTTTCACGAGCATGACCTGCTCACAGAAAGAGGCGGCGCATATCATACCTACTTACAGTTTTACGATGAGCTCACGAAGAATACATGAAACATTTTATGTTTCAAATATCACCTCGACAAGTATTACAACTGTAATTTTACTATCACGGTATTCATTTTATAATAGCTAGGTAATGATTGTAGTGTTTTATTGTTGGTATATTCTTGAGTCTTAAACGGTCTTGTGGTTAATTTGTTTGTACATTATTTACATAAATATGAACCAAAGAACTTGACTTTAATATTATATCTTCCAAATTAACTTTGATTTTCATCTAAATTTAGAGGCCTTCATCTTCGTGATTGTGAATGATTCTGAGATATTATCTTAAATTTACCTCTTTGATAGCCCTTTGCTAATTTTCATAGAATTATATTTCGAGAGGAATTTAAGTTTTATTTTCAGGAATGTTTTACTATGTTTTACAGACGTGTGTATATGGATGACAAGAAAAAGTCTAGATTTAGTAGTACCCTTTAATGCATTCAAAGACTCGAAACATTCGCCATGCTACAAATAAAAAAGTAAATACTTGGATGTGTGTATTGCACAGATATATCGATTCTAATATTCGAAAAATATTGGAAACATGAAATGCTCAAGTGAGACTCGAACTCACGACCTTTCCCTTACAGGGGGACTGCTCTTCCAACTGAGCTATTAAGCCACACTTGAATCATTCCAAATTTTCCTTCTCTTTTATATCCGTCTATAAGGGCGACGGTGCAGCCATCTACCAACATTCTTACGAACTGCTGGAAATCAAAATCAAAATCAAGTGTGGCTCAATAGCTCAGTTGGAAGAGCAGTCCCCATGTAAGGGAAAGGTCGTGAGTTCGAGTCTCACTTGAGCATTTCATTTTTTCCAATGTTTATCGAACTTAAAAAGTTAGCATAATAAATGCTATAAAAAATTCATTCAAATATTTGGGCGCAGTCATCAAAATTCAATGTTTAAAAATGGTTGAAAAATCATTCATTGTTTCCAACAGTTCGTAAGAATGTTGGTAGATGGCTGCACCGTCGCCCTTATAGACGGATATAAAAGAGAAGGAAAATTTGGAATGATTCAAGTGTGGCTCAATAGCTCAGTTGGAAGAGCAGTCCCCCTGTAAGAGAAAGGTTGCGAGTTCGAGTCTCACTTGAGCATTTAATTTTTTCCAATGGTTTTCGAACTTAAAAAGTTAGCATAATAAATGCTATAAAAAATTCATTCAAAGATTCTAATATTGTTCTTAAACAATTGATTTTAGGACAGACAGACAGTATAATTCAGTTCATTTCGTAAACTTCAATCTGAAGTCTACGAAATGAACGTCTATTAAAAAACAAAATAAAAGTAGCAAGGGAAGGATCCATTACACGTTAAAGATATAAAATCGACCATTTTAAATAGAAGGCAAACATGCGGATTGATGATTGATTCAATATTACAAAAAGCACGTTCACCAAACATTGGACGAAATCCGCAGCATTACAGCGAGCCGGCTTGTTGCGCCGGTCTATAATATTGTAACAAAGAAATTGAGAGATTACCTCTGTACATCGTACGATACTTGGTTCAATATAATAATGATTGGTAGTATCTACAATCTAGATGATATTATCTAGTAGTACATACAAAATGAAATATATAGATAGATAGATAGATAACTCTTTATTGTACACCAATAAATTTACAGTAAACAGTTCAATGTACAATGGGCGGCCTTATCGCTGAAAGCGATTTCTTCCAGGCAACTTTGGGATGGACAGTAACGTGATAAAATAAATGATGGTGTAGTTATAGGATACCAAATTAGATAGGTGTATTTAGAAACAAAAAAGAAAAAGAAGTACAAGAAAAAATAACAATAATAAATATATACATAACTATATGGCATATTACATAAAGGATCATAAACATATACATACAATATAACACAAATAGATACATAAATTAAACAAACTACTTATTATGAAGGTAAAATAGTGAGCAATAGATAGAGAGCACACAATTTCGAGCTATCCCAGTGTGCAACTTGTTAGGTAGTGGTCCTTTACCATTTTTTTAAAAACATTCAGGGATTTTGCCCGTATAATGTTTAATGGCAATGCGTTCCATAAGCGCACGGCCTTGATAGTGAAGGACTTGTCGACAAAGTCTGTGGAATGCATCGGCATTCTCAGCCTCAAATTCTCGGATGACATCAGGCATTTCGCATGTGTGTCATGGAGGAACTGGAATCGTTCTTTGAGATAAGAGGGAGTGGTGGGATTGAATAACACATTATATAACAATGTCAGAATATGGGCATTCCTGCGAAGCCGGATTGGGAGCCACTTGAGTTGTTTACGGAAATCTGAAACATGATCATACTTGCGTAGACCAAATATGAATCTTATGCAAAAATTTTGAAGTCGCTCAAGTTTATATATATAAGCTTTATTGGACACCAATCTGTTTCATAGTTCATTCATTCTTCGGTAAAATTATATAAAACGCTTTTCTTATACGAGATATAGAAAGTATATAACTTCCATTTAAATTAATATAAACCGCTGAAACTTGAACACTACCTACACTATGTTCTAGTTTTACTGGTTTTGTAGAAGTTTCAATTAAATGGATACATAACTTTTCTTGTACCGAATAAAACCAAACAACAGCAATATTTTCAAATAAACTTCATCTATGTATCTAGACTACTGCGCATCATAATTTTTAACTAAATTCCTCCCCTGCAAGGTCTACAAAGGGACTCCTAAATAACTCATAAGTTAATCTCTCTTAATAATTCTCACAAACCAATAAATTAATTGATTGATAGCACTGAAAATATGTCCCAATTGGACTGAAAAGGACAGCAGATAACGTCGAGTTTAGGAACATTATTGTTAAATTGACTAGAAACAACACAATACTGAGCAAAATAATATTCTATAGAATTGTTAACAGTCGTTTCAAGTTATGATAAGTCTAAAATGTTTCTACTTTTGTCGATCTCTTCACATATAAAGCCACGGAAGATAAACCGCGAAGTTTGAACCAACAAACTAATATTGGCTTTTGGGCTACAACTTCGTCAGCGCGCACTTATGTGCCAAACTTGTGATTTATTAGCCGAAGTTAGGCACCAAACTTGTGTCCGCATTATATTTTGTAGCCGTACAGAGTGCAAATAAAGTTTTCCGAATTAATGTTCACCATTCGTTTGTGCCTTCGTTTTTTATACGACTCTCGCTTTTATGTCACTTAGATGGCAGACAAGCACACGGCCACAGATGGGATTTTGTTACCGTGATCTTATAGACGTTTGCAACACCAGGGGCATCATACTTGTGTTAGTTCTAAAGCCCTTCTTTAATAACCCCATATTCTAGTCGCTTCGAAAAACCACGGCTTGAGCATGCAGGGAATGAAATTCCTTTCGTACCTGCGCACCGTTTCCGACTGCACTGGATTTTTATAAATATAATATTATCATTAGTGGATACAAAGATTTTCAAACGAACGATAAAACGACCTCTTAAAGGCAATAGGCTCGCCCCTGACTGTGTGAGGCCAATATAACAAAATTTCGAAAATCGGTCAAACCAAAATTCAGCTCCCTTCGATACGAGTACCTAAAGTTACAGACATATATATATAGGCAAACCAAACGGTTCTGTTGTATCGAATCTTAATTAATTTCCCTCTTCTCAAAGCTCGTGGAATTAATCGGCAGACTTTCCATTTTAATTTACGTAATCGTTTTAAAAAACTCTTAATTGCATTTTTGTGATCCTCTCTGGATTTATGTGTTCAATAATAATCAATCGGACTTCTTTCTAAAGCGCTAATGAAATATCTAAACAAAATGGTAAACTTTTTCTACAAATATTAAAGTGAACTTCAAAACAATTATCAACATATTACCATGACGCATTATCCAAAACAAATTAATGGCTACCGCCTGCTATCAAACTTGTTTCAATCTTTTCAGCATCAGTTGGTTTTTTATTATTTATTTTATTTGCTTTTCAGTTGTATTTTTTTTTTCATTAGTAGGACTACGCTTTGGCACCCGATGACCGCTTCGTTACTTCTCCTTTGATTTGGGTTGTTAGGTTAGGTTAGCGACTGTCATCAGTCCCCTGATCTTGGCCAGAGCCACTTTAAGGGTTCCACGTTGGCTACAGCATCCTGAAAATCATAACCCTCGCTGGCGCAGTCAGGTAAAAATAACTGTTTTATTATTAACTGTTAGGTTTACACTAAGAATGTACCTATACTTATATTATATTTATGTCTATTACGTCTAATCGCCCGCGTGCCTGGCAATCCCAATTCCTTTTTGTTACCTAAACTTATTTTGAAAATAAGTCCTCGCTGTGCGCAATAACTTATCGGTTTTATCGATATTGAATAAATGTCAAGGATTAAAAAGAGAAGTAGGTACACAAAGAAAAGATAAATGTACTAATTTTGATGTCATCCGAGCTGTATGTGTATAATACCATTAGGTTTAAGTCGTATCTGGCACCCACAGGACAGGCTTGCCTAGTGTGGGGCCACAGTGAAACGCACAATGCTGTAAATTATTTGGCAATAAATTCATTTTCAATTTCAATTTCAGCAATATTGAAATGGTACTAGTGCTGCCATCTAGTTATCCAGTGGTGTACTTTTTAGCTTGACAACAGGGCCTCATGAATGAACCCACTCACCTAGCTGGAGGGGTAGACAGAAGTGGTTACTAAGGCGATTGGCACACTGCGACGCGCGACGCGGCGTCGAGCGTTGTTGCGTCGACGCGGCGTCGCGCTCGTCGCTTCTACGGAGCTCATTTTGTATAGAAAAACGCGGGGTCCCACACACTGACAACGCAATCACGCGCGTTGCCGCAGAATACGCGCGTACAAGCAGAAAACGCGAGGTATGGCACACTGAAATCTGCCATAACGCGCGTGTTTTTTGAGGGATTTTTAGTCCGAGAGCTGTTAGAAATTTCTGTCTAGGTATTTGAGACGAATTTTAAATTAATATTATTGTAATGCAACATGACTATTTAACGGCAAATTTAGAGCGCTTTCACATCAACTGACGTCCGATATCCAATATCCGACATCCGAGATCGGAGAAAGTCAAATATCGATGCCCAATATTGGGTATTGGAGCCGACACCACTGTTTTGGCTCGTTACCGGAACACGCAGAGACTGCAAGCGACTTTCAACCTAAATGGCATTTTCTTAGTTACGTCTCTTTTCGCGTTAAAAGATGACGCTGAACACGAATATAAGAAAAAAAATTAGTTACTATGTCATGTCAATAGGTCGAAAATAGCTTGCACTTCTAATCATTTTCTTTTCATCTATAGCGTTCTTAATATAGTTTGGGCTATCGAGCTAATGGTCGGACGGCTTTACTTTACTTTTCTCAAAATTTTAGATTACTCCACACACCTACCTACCAAAAAAATTCTAATATCTCTCGGACTATATTAACTCTCTCGCGTCCACGCGCGTCGACGAACGACGCCGCGTCGAGCGTTGCAGTGTGCCAATCGCCTAAAACTGAGTATTACCGTGTTAACACTCCTTAAAGAAATGAAAAGTAATAAACTGTCATTATTTCGGTAGGTTAGCAACCTTGTTTTGTTTGAATCACGAAGCCCGAAGTATTTCCTGATACGGACACCATGTTACTGGAAAACACGTCATTGATATTTATCGTTTAATTTATTTTTTAGGTAGATACAATGAATATTAAATATTAAAGTCGACTGTTTATGGTCACACAAAAAAATAATCACAAAAAATCGTAAATACTTAGGCGACTGCAACGCTCGACGCGGCGTCGTTCGTCGACGCGGGAGAGCTAGTATAGTCCGAGAGATATTAGAATTTTTTGGCTACCTACCAAAAAAGTGTGTGAAATAATCTAAAATTTTGAGAAAAGTAAAGTAAAGCCATCCGACCATTAGCTCGATAGCCCAGACTATATTAAGAACGCTAGAGATGAAAAGAAAATGATTAAAAGTGCAAGCTATTTTCGACTTATTGACATGACATAGTACCTATTTTTTTTTCTTATATTCGTGATCAGCGTCATCTATTAACGCGAAAAGAGACGTAACTAAGAAAATGCCATGTAGGTTGAAAGTCGCTTGCAGTCTCTGCGTGTTCCGAAAACGAGCCAAAACAGTGGTGTCGGCTCCAATACCCGATATTGGGCATCGATATTTGACTTCCTCCGATCTCGGATATCGGATATTGGATATCGGACGTCAGTTGATGTGAAAGCGCTCTAAATTTGCCGTTAAATAGTCATGTTGCATTGCAAAAATATTAATTTAAAATTCGTCTCAAATACCTAGACAGAAATTTCTAACAGCTCTCGGACTAAAACTCCCTCGAAAATCACGCGCGTGATTGCAGATTTCAGTGTGCCATACCTCGCGTTTTCTGCTTGTACGCGCGTATTCTGCAGCAACGCGCGTGATTGCGTTGTCAGTGTGTGGGACCCCGCGTTGTTCTATACAAAATGAGCTCCGTAGAGGCGACGAGCGCGACGCCGCGTCGACGCAACAACGCTCGACGCCGCGTCGCGCGTCGCAGTGTGCCAATCGCCTAAAGATACAGGAGCTTTTAGGCGATTGGCACACTGCAACGCTCGACGCGGCGTCGTTCGTCGACGCGCGTGGAAGCGAGAGAGCTAGTATAGTCCGAGAGATATTTAATTTTTTTTTGTAGGTAGGTGTGTGAAGTAATCTAAAATTTTGAGAAAAGTAAAGTTCAGCCATCCGACCATTAGCTCGATAGCCCAGACTGTATTAAGAACGCTAGAGATGAAAAGAAAATGATTAGAAGTGCAAGCTATTTTCGACGTATTGGCATGACATAGTAACTAATTTTTTTTCTTATATTCGTGATCAGCGTCATCTTTTAACGCGAAAAGAGACGTAACTAAGAAAATGCCATTTAGGTTGAAAGTCGCTTGCAGTCTCTGCGTGTTCCGATAACGAGGCAAAACAGTGGTGTTTGCTCCAATACCCGATATTGGGCATCGATATTTGACTTCCTCCGATCTCGGATGTCGGATATTGGATATCGGACGTCAGTTGGTGTGAAAGCGCTCTAAATTTGCCGTTAATTTAAAATTCGTCTCAAATACCTACACAGAAATTTCTAACAGCTCTCGGACTAAATATCCCTCGAAAAACACGCGCGTGATGGCAGATTTCAGTGTGCCATACCTCGCGTTTTCTGCTTGTACGCGCGTAATCTGCAGCAACGCGCGTGATTGCGTTGTCAGTGTGTGGGACCCCGCGTTTTTCTATACAAAATGAGCTCCGTAGAGGCGACGAGCGCGACGCCGCGTCGACGCAACAACGCTCGACGCCGCGTCGCGCGTCGCTGTGTGCCAATCGCCTTAGTTACGTAGGTACTTAAGGCGATTGGCACACTGCAACGCTCGACGCGGCGTCGTTCGTCGACGCGCGTTGACGCGAGAGAGCTAGTATAGTCCGAGAGATATTAGAATTTTTTTGGTAGGTAGGTGTGTGAAGTAATCTAAAATTTTGAGAAAACTAAAGTAAAGCCATCCGACCATTAGCTCGATAGCCCAGACTATATTAAGAACGCTATAGATGAAAAGAAAATGATTAGTGCAAGCTATTTTCGACTTATTGACATGACATAGTAACTAATTTTTTTTCTTGTATTCGTGATCAGCGTCATCTATTAACGCGAAAAGAGACGTAACTAAGAAAATGCCATTTAGGTTGAAAGTCGCTTGCAGTCTCTGCGTGTTCCGATAACGAGCCAAAACAGTGGTGTCGGCTCCAATACCCGATATTGGGCATCGATATTTGACTTCCTCCGATCTCGGATATCGGATATTGGATATCGGACGTCAGTTGATGTGAAAGCGATCTAAATTTGTCATGTTGCATTGCAATATTATTAATTTAAAATTCGTCTCAATTACCTACACAGAAATTTCTAACAGCTCTCGGACTAAAAATCCCTCGAAAAACACGCGCGTGAATGCAGATTTCAGTGTGCCATACCTCGCGTTTTCTGCTTGTACGCGCGTATTCTGCGGCAACGCGCGTGATTGCGTTGTCAGTGTGTGGGACCCCGCGTTTTTCTATACAAAATGAGCTCCGTAGAGGGGACGAGCGCGACGCCGCGTCGACGCAACAACGCTCGACGCCGCGTCGCGCGTCGCAGTGTGCCAATCGCCTTACACTAATTGTATTCTAAAGAACGTAACTTCATCTTTATGTAAACAAAACATAATGATTGCGTTAGTTAATTATTTATTAAAATTAACATTCCACACATAATAACAAAACTTAGTTAAAATTTCCTTAACTTTGGTTGTCACGTAATATTTTGCTTATTTTGTTTGTTATTTATCGAACAATCTGTAAAGACAAACATACCTGATGCAAAACCAACCTCTTTGTTACGATCTCTTTGTTTATTTTTAATTAGAACAAAAAAATACGAAAACAATGTTTACACAAACAAATATTTAAAACTAGCTTTTGCCTGCGGCTCCGCCCGCGTGGATGTCGGTTATCGCGACCAAACATAGCCTATATGCTTTCTCAAGATCTAATCTACCCTTTCAGTGGTTTAAGCGTGAAAGCGTAACATACAGATAGACAGAGTTACTTTCGCATTTATTACCCGACTACGGCGAAGCCAAAAGGAGGGTTATGATTTTGACAGGCTATGTATGTATGTATCTATGTTCATTTGTTCCCTCATAGCTCCTCAACTACTTATTAGAACTGGACATATGACGTATCGTTACAAGTGGCTTGATCGTCCGATGGTTATAGGCTATATGACGTGTCACTAAATCTTGTGTGGCGCCCTCTAGCGCTCATAAGGTACTGTGTTAAAAAATAAATTTGAGATAAATATGCCGTGTTTGGTATCAAATTAAAGGGCTTAATAAGCACATTTCAAATATGTATAAATTATTAGCTTTACCCTGCCCCAAAGTAAGATAAATAAAAAATAAAGTTTAAAACTAAAACCCGACTACCGAAAAATCACGCTCTAAAAGTAACAAACAAGAAAATATCAAGGATAGCCGTATGCCGTCGTATGCCACTTACTCTAACAAAACAATATATTCTAGGGAAAAATGGCATTTTAGTTTTATTATATTAGTAGGGATTACAAAAAAAAATATTGTGGAATTTTTTCAAAATAAATTATATTATTTAGTGTAGGTAGGACAGCCTTCGGGGATTAAGGCAACTCTAAACAGGAAAATAAACCGGTAAGTAGGTGTACAGGAAAACATCCGACCCGCCACGTGTCGCATAGAAAAACATGAAATCAATCGTATAGGGTAAACTCGGGATAGATGCCCACTGTTCGAATAGCATTCTAATTCTAAAGCTATTCATTTAATATGAATAATTTCTACGAATTCTAGTCCAGTAGATCAATCATTTATGCTGGATTATTCAGAAAAAAAAAACAAAAGTCACCGGTTCAAATCCCGCCTGGACCGATTATTTTTTCCTATCTTAATAGATATTGATAACTAACTGTTAAATTTTACCTATTAATTACAGATGTAATAAAATGTAACCTTTTATTTTTATCTCTTTATTTAATTTATTTTGTTGAAACCATTTTTGTTTCTTTAGTTGCCACACAATGAAAATACTGAGAAGAATTACAGTAAAGCCAACGAAGCGAGAGAAAAAAGGTAAACAAAGTTTCATCGGATCCAAACATTTTTATTTGAAAATTATTACGTATCACTTGAAGTGCATCCCGACAGGATTAAAATTGATCTTAAGATGGCGGATCTGACAGTTTAGAACCGCTGTGCTGACAGCTTTCCTGTACTACGAAACACGCAACGACAGCTGCCGGTCGGCCATTGTTGCGGACGTGTGACATGTGCGACAAGGACAGAGAAATTATCGCAACGTAACTGAGTAAAGGTTGCTTTGTTTACCTTTTTTCACTCGTCTCGTTGGCTTTACTTTAGATGCCTACAGTGTGAGATAGAAACCCTTTATTTCTAAAAACGAAAAGTCCCACCAAAAAGTATTCAAAACCGGGGCAACTATCCAACTGGGCCATCTATCCCGGTTGCACCCTACCGCAGAGGGCACCACGTACACAATATACAAAAGTTTTTATATAAAGAAACGTTTAATTCCCCCGAAATAATCGGTGGTGACCGAATATAAGTTACTCGTTGGGGCACAAAACCTTTCTTATAGTTCAGTGGACCACATACTACGATGCTGGGATAGCGGTAGCTATTTTAAGAAACACTATTGTGTGTCTGAGAAAGATACCTGGTAAAAAAGAATATGAGAACTGAGTTTTTTTAAACCACCGAGGAGGCAGACAAGCACACGGCCCACCTGTTGGAAAGTGGTTACCGTGGCATATGAGCCTGTGCAACACCAGGGACGTCTAACTCTTTCTTAGATGACTGTTTTGAATGTTTATCCTACCAATACAATTCGATTATATTAGGAAAAAATAATCGCGCAGGAATGCAATGAATCAAAAATCAATGTTTAAAAATTATTAAAAAATCATTCAGTGGTTCGGTCGTAAGAGTGTTAGTAGATGGCTCCACTGTCGCTAAGACGGATATTATGTAAAGATAGAAGGGAAATTTGAATTGCTTCAGGTGTGGCGCAGTGGCTCGGCACTCATGCGCGTCAGTTGATAGAGCAATCCGCGCGATTCATTTTTCCGTAAGTTTTCTACCGCCTATACAATGGTTTGGTTCCGTATCAGAATATCTAAAATCATTTTAACTATTTTCAATACAACTACGGTCAAAAAAACTACTATTTAAAACACCTAATGATCGTTTCACATATTTTTGTAATAACTACTGGTCGAAACAAATAATGAACGATTCACCTACGGTTTATTCAACTATTATTAATTGTGCTAAGGTTGATTGAACTATGTATGAAATACCTAATAGTCGATTCGCCTACGGTTTATTAATACTACCACTTTGTGACAGAAATTTACATTGTTGCAAAACCGACTTCACGTAGTCTTATCTGCCCTACCCCTAGAGTGTAATTTAAGCCCGCGAAGGCGCGGAGGGGCGAGGCGGTCCGCGAGCTGAGGAGCAGGTGGTTCTAACGAGCACTGCCGCGGCTGAGGCTGGCCGGCGCAGCCGGCCAGCAAGCCGAAGCTGCGGTAGTGATCGTCAGATCTATCTGCGACGATAAGGTCGCGTGGGACCGCCGGAGCCCCGCAGCGCCGGAGCCGTGACAGAAGCCATGCTTACTGCATAATTGCTTGCATGCTGCATGCCTGCTTGCATGCTTGGCTTCTGTCACGGCTCCGGCGCTGCGGGGCTCCGGCTGTCCTACGCGACCTTATCGTCGCAGAAAGATCTGACGATCACTACCGCAGCTTCGGCTTGCTGGCCGGCTGCGCCGGCCAGCCTCAGCCGCGGCAGTGCTCGTTAGAACCACCTGCTCCTCAGCTCGCGGGCCGCCTCGCCCCTCCGCGCCTTCGCGGGCTTAAATTACACTCTAGGGGTAGGGCAGACAAGACTACGTGAAGTCGGTTTTGCAACAATGTAAATTTCTGTCACATAATTTTAGTTAAAATAATAAATATAAATAAAACGTAGGCGAATCGACCATTAGGTATTTCAAACATAGTCAACATGTACAATATCTTAAAAGAACATTATGTTAAATGAATATTATATTAATCGTCCGTTAGTTCAAATAATTTTAGTTTATTCAACATTATGTGTATTAACCAGTAGTCGAGTCGACCAATATGCGTTATGACAATATGTGAATCAACCGTAGTTGTCGTGAAAATAGTTAAAGTGACTTTAGATATTGTGATACGGAACCAATGGTTTGTGCTCAGATTAATTATTTGATATGATGCCCACAGCTACATTCTATCATCGCACCGCTCGCCATAGACAGGGAATTCATCCCCACACATTGCATCCGAATACGGTGCGCACCGTGCGGTATGAAAGGAACTTCATCCCACGTACGCTCAAGCTGTGGAATGACCAAGCGACTACAATATGGGGTTCTTCAAGAGGGGCATTAGAAGGTTTCTTCAGGGTAGGCAGCGCGAGTGTAACGCCCCTGGTGTTGCATACATCCATAGGCCACGGTAACCACTTTCCATTAGGTGGGCCGTGTGCTTGTCTGCCAGCTAAGCGGTATAAAGAAAATGGAGTAGAACCAGAACTCGATCATACATTTTTGTGGGTGAAGCCGCGGGCTTAGGCTAGTGTTTAATCAAAATAAAAACACATTTTTTAATTCTAAAAAACAAATAAATATTGTAACATAACCTAAGTATTTTTATATCTCATATATACCGCAATTAAAAACTCACAATTTTTTATTAGTAGGTATAAAAATGATAAATGTTCAAAATAAAATAAATTATGATTAATCTGAGGCAAATTAAATTGAATATTTTATGCTTTGAGCATTCGTTACTATTTGTTTCTATTATGAAATAAATATATATCCATACTAATAATTATAAATGCGAAAGTAACTCTGTCTGTCTGTCTAGATGTTACGCTTTCACGCCTAAACCACTGAACCGATTTTGATGAAATTTGGTATAGTGGTAGATTAGACCTTGAAAAAGGACATAGGCATATGTTTGGTCACGATAACCGACATCCACGTGGGCGTATCGCGGGCAAAAGCTAGAGTAAAATATAACTAAATAATTAGATTTTAGAATTTGTTATATTTAATTCTTATTTTGATTATTCGTTTGTTTTTACGGAAGTTATAATTGCTATAACTGCGCAGAATGGTACCGTCATCCTGGATAAAAAAATAATAGCATTGTGAAAAGATATTCCTGTACAAGAAACAATGTGAAATTCGATTACATCAGGAAAAAATAATTACTCAGGTGGGGCTTCAACTCACGAGCTTTCCCTTATAGAGGGTATACTCCTCCAAATGAGTTAATGAGCGTAGAAAGATATTATAGCGAAAGGAAATTTGAATTGATTCAGGTTTCGCTCAGAAGCTCAGTTGTAGAAGCATTCCCCCTGTAAGAGAAGAACATTCCCCCTGTAAGGGAAAGGTCGTGAGTTCAAGTTTCACTTGAGCATTTCATTTTTTCCGATATTTTTCGAAATTAAAGGTTAGCATAATAAATGCTATAAAAAATTCATTCATATGTTTTCGTTTCATTCAAAAATACCAAGTGGTTATGATTTTACAGGCATTCAAAGATCTGAAACATATTGTCGCGCAAGATGCGGGTGACGTATTATTATGTAGCCCAGTCGCTTTAGTTGGCGCCTTACGTTTCACCAGAAATCTCAGCGAAAAATTAAATTTGGTATATCTCCGAAACGTACAACATGCTCATCGGGTTCCTAATATTCATTATATTTGTGTGCAAGAAAAACATTTATCGGAAGCTTTATAAACGGTGACTTTGCTAAGAATTTTTCTTTTAATAAAAAGACACGTCAATTTGACTTCACCTCGCCTGATGGTAAGCTAAAGGCAAAGTCATGGAAAGAGGGTCACCATTACAAAAAAGTACCTGGCATGTTAACGATGGTGGCACTCAGTTTGACGGCCTCATCAGATGCTTTTTCATGTCCCACTTAAGGGACCCGGAACTGTAGGAAGAAGGAAACACGTGTCTCAACGGGCACCAGTAGAGAATAGAGAATTACAGTCAAAGTAAATATTCCTTTATTTAAACAAGCGACACAGCATTCATAGATTTTCGAAAACTCGCTTGACATACCCAGTACTTAATCAAATCAACTATTTTTCATTGCTTCGATCGATATTACTCTACAATCTTACGAATATTTACAATCTCGTTGATAATAGTTTCATTGAAAATATTTTTATAGATATAATCCAGTGTTTCATCTTATTCTGCTAGTCCCAAATTTACTTAAGTCAGTTCGAAAGGAGATACCAGTGTAATTAATTAAAAATCCTAAAAAGTGACATGATTACGAGTAATCTGTAAACTCTTTAATAAATAAGGTTGACGTGAAAAGAAAAGTCGCAGTCAGGGTTCGATCCATAACGTCAAAATTGCAAATCTAAATTCTAAATTCCGATAATTGGCGACAAAAATGTTGAGGTTTCCTAAAAAATCGAGTTAAATACAAGGTCATGAATTAAAAAAGCAATGCCACGGCCGCTCCGTGTGTGTGTGTGTGTGTTTGTGTGCTCGTGGCGGTCAATACAGTTTTCATTATTCGTTTCTGTTTCACGATAAGTGGAAGACGTATTACGGAAGTGGTGGCTGAAGGTGCTTTCCGATGAACTTGCCAGACCTTTTGAGCTCCACCCATCTTGACAGCAATAGGCTGCTATCCCGAGGACCTGTACGCTGCTGACCACTGGAATGTACGGCCAAATCAGGTAGGCTCGATCTTGAGTTTAGACTAGTACAGAATTTTTAGTTATCTTCTAGAAGTAGTTTTTTGAGTAGTTTTTTTTTTGCACTCAATTAATCGATTAATATGTATTTTTTATTTTCTTTGATTTGTGTTTTTCTAATAAGTTAGTTTTTAGTAATGTTCCATTTCAACACAATGTAAATATTGTTATGAAATTAGTATTGAATTGTAGTATTAAAAAGTATTGAAATTGAAACTCATTGGATTTCTAGATACTCCTTTTGATTTGGTAAACAAGAAAACTAAAAAAAAATCTTGTAGCGACTTTTTATAAGAACACATATTGATGGCAGAAAATGTACGTAAGTGCTATAAGTAGTAAGAGTAAAATTTTCCAAGAGAGTCGAAAAACTTTTAAAAAAGAAATTGTAACTCATCAATTATAAATCACAGGCAGATGATTTTTTGTACATAGTTATATTTTGATAGCAGCCCTCAAATGAAAGTATCAAGTAGTTAATTAAGTTGTTATTAACAGGTTATTAGTCACTTACAGCAAGTCAGTTTCTATTTCCGGAACAATTGTATGGCGAGGGTTAATATCGATGGTTTTATGGTATTAAATTCAAGAAACAAAATATTAAATTTTGTAAGTAGAAAAAGTTAGAAAAGGATGTGTAAGACAGCAAAATGGACAGGGGTAATGGTTGTTACAGTGACGACGTAAGTACATTTTTTTTACGTATAGAAATGAAACCCACGTCATTCGAAGCAGGATTTTTTTCTGTGTCCAATTTTATTGTATTATATGTCATTTTGGCTACTTACAGCAATTAAGTTTTCTGCCATCGATATGTGCCTATAAAAATAATAAACTGACAAACTAGTGGTTCGATTACTGATTCGACAGACTCTGTGGCGCGGCGGTAGTGAACGCGACTGCTATGCAGGAGGCGCGGGTTCGATCGCCGCTCAGTTCAAATATTTGTACTCATGAATATGGCTATTTGCATTGGTCTGGGTGTTTCTATGTATAATATGTATTTACAAAAAAAAAGTATCTAAATATGTTTATCCGCATTCTAGATTCCATAACACAAGCTAGTTAAGCTTACCATGGGCCTAGATAGCGTTGTGTTGAATGTTATGGAATATTGATTTAGGTTTTCTATACATAAAAATATTAATAAATTTAGTTTCAAATAAAACATAATAAAAAGACCCATGAAAATAATTTGCGTTTAGTTAGACACGTATCCAAATGGAGTACAGTCGTTGTTTTCATACCAGGTAGATTTACAATTTTAAAAGTTAAATTATAATTAAGTATGTACCTAATTGTCATTACCTTTATTCGTGAGATTTTAGTCATCGTCAAGTGCGTCATCAGCGTCACACGTTGACGTTGGTTTTCTGACGTATGTTTCTTAATGACAATATTACAATTTTGTCTTGTGTGAGTTTTTGTTAATTAAAGCACGTTATAATTTTTTAAACTTAATCTCGGTACCTACGTAGGAAAACAGTTTTAAAAGTCAACTATGGCTGAGGCGTAGCGTTGTGTTAAGCAGGGTCATTCTTAGAAATTTAAAGCAATTTTTCTCACTGCTATAATTTTATTTCATTACAAATTTGTAAGAATGATCCTGAGTACTTTCACTAAGTACTCCGAATCGACCCATTCCAAAAGATACCTTGGGCTATTCATATATCATAACCACTGCGGTGTGAATGGTCCTATTCCGAAATAGTACTTGGGCTATTCGAACCGCGGTTCGAATAACGCGTGGTGCGAAACGACTAAAGACCCCGCAGCGAAGATATCTAAGTACTTGCATTTAATTGAAACCAAACCCTTTATTGTCAAACAATTGTAACAGTGCGAATTTGTGATTTCTCGTAATAATAATTCATCATATTATTTATCTATATGTTCCAGGTTTGGTAGTTTTTTTAGGAACATGATTTTAATTATTGTTAGTAATCTTGCGGATCCTTTGAAACTACAATTACCTATTGAATTCATTGAAATATAACGTGCTCAATATACTGCCGCGCTTACGAAAAACGCATTAAGTACCTTTTTGCAACATCCGAGAAAAAGGCGTTTAAAGTTTTTTTTATTATTTTACCTATATCTCCGGAACTAAGTTAGCTATTGATGTGCATCTTGGACTAAGAGGTGCAGCAGAGTGAAAGGTACACTTTCCTTTTTATAATAATGATTAAAAAGTTAACATTAAATTAATAATTAAAAAAATAACTTATTGTTAGCAATTATTATGGTTTTATCCTAATAACACTAATCATGAACGCATTAAGTACACTACTTAATGCAGTTTTGCTTAGCGGGTCATTATAATACCCTTTACAATAGAATGTTTTCACATAGACTAATATTAAGTGCATTAGCTATTAAATATGATTAATGAGTATATTATGTTCAGCAAAGACTCTAAATTTATAAAGTTTGCAAATTAATGGGATGATTATTTAACTCTGGTCTGAAAGAATACAATAATTGCATAAAAAGTCTTTATTTCTTCAAGCACACTTAAAAATACAAAAATCACTTTAACACAGCCACGTCTATTTATCATTAGGTTTTTTTTTTAACCGTGGGGTAAAATCCTTCATGGATGTTATGCCGGACTCCTACCGACTAAAAACACCCACGGTAGCGCCTAGCAGCCTATGGTTAGGAGCCCCGGGTAAGCCCTCAGAAGGATGTCCCAGGACTCCCAGGACCTACGGCTACAATTGCGGCCTCTTCTAGGGGGTGGTTCGGGTGCTATCCCGCGACTATGGGGGTTTTTTTGGGTGCTATCCCGCTTCTTGGGGGGGGGGGGGGGGGCGTCACGCTGCCCTCATGGGCCTGCTTCTGTAAAGACGGTGAGCAGCCAACTCACCGTCCTCAGGCCCCCTGTCATGGAGGCCGATGGTCTTCGGCGAAGACACGTCGGCGGCACCAAAGCCGCCGACTGCGGAACCCACCACGAGGACCTGGCGCTGATGCGCCCACGCCGTGCACTCCACCAGCGTGTGGAGCGCTGTGTCATCGCTGCGGTCCTCGCAGTGCTGACACTCGGCCGTGGTTTCCCGGTGTCTTCTCCACAGGTACCTACCGCAGCTACCTTGCGCGGTAAGTATCTGTGACAACCGGTAGGAGAGAGCACCATGTCTCCTCTCCAGCCACTCGTCCATGACCGGTCTGACGGCCGCGATTGTGGCGAATCCCCCCTTTGGTTGCCCAAGTCGCAGCTTCCATGTCTCCACGGTTTCCTGGTAGAGCTGGGACCGCTGGGCCTCGATTTCTCGAGACGCAGGCCATTGGCCCCGCTCCAGCGCCTCCTTGCGCCATATAAATAGAGACGCAAGGGCTCTCGCTTCCAGGTCCCATGGAGGGGTCCCGGCTAGGAGACATGCCGCCTCACCTGAGATCGTGCGGTCTCCCCTTATCACCCTGACGGCCATCGCTCTCTGTGGGCTCAGCAATCTAGCCACATTACTGGCCGTCAGGTTCTCTGCCCATACGGGGGCCCCGTATAGGGCCATACTTCGCACGATCCCCAGGTACAGTCTCCTGCAGGGAGCGTTGGGTCCCCTCATGTTGGCCATCAGCCGCGCGAGTGCGGCTCCTTCTTTCTTCTCCCTTTCTTTCTTTGGTAATTCCTCGCGGTGACATTTTACTAGGAAATTCTGGGAATGTCTGGGTTTTTTTTTATTTTTGCCTGAAGGAAATTTAAGGTCTTCCAATCACCAGAATAATTATCTTTAAATTTAAGTACAGATTCTCCTTTCTCGGCTTTAACAGATATTATATCCTTTAGATACACTCTGGGTTGTTGCTATTTTTCTTAGCACTTACTTATTTTAATACTACACAATTGCTTACAATAAACGCACTAACTGATAGTTGATGCATTTATGTCTAGCGCGATAGGTCATTGTAGAACTGAAGTCTGCACTAACTGTACGTGATGCGTTTTTAGTAAGTAAAATATTATTTATAACTATGTTAATGCGTTTAAGAGTACTGAAAAAGGGGGTTTTATTAGGAATATTGAAATGGCATGTATGGGAAAGTAATAGAGCTCGTTTTTCTGATTCCGAATATCTATATAACTCTGTTTCACAAAAAGTCGTACATAATGCGTTTTTCGTAAGCGCGGCAGTATACTAATCCATACTAATATTATAAATGCGAAAGTAACTCTGTCTGTCTGTCTGTCTGTCTGTATGTTACGCTTTCACGCCTAAGCCCAGTGGTTTCGGTTCATCAAAATTTCATCAAAATCGGTTCTGTAACCGATTTTGATGAAATTTGGTATAGGGGTAGATTAGACCTTGAGAAAGGACATAGGCTATGTTTTGTCGCGATAACCGACATCCACGCGGGCGGAGCCACGGGCAAAAGCTAGTATATCATAAAAATACGGTGGTTTCTCCTAGCGACTACAATATAAGGGTTTTTCAATTTCGATGCAATCTTTTTTGTACTATACCTTATATTATACTAGATATGGATGTCACATATAAACGTTTTACTTGGTTATGTAAATACACAATAATGAACATGTTAATTTTATAATTAGATAAATATTTTTATTCGGTGAAGGAATTTATGGATTGCAAATTTAATGTAAAGGATATTATATATAGATGTGAAACAAATAACTGACTAATGAAATAATAAATAAATTGCATGCGTGACTCACGTTGTATTTGACATTAATATTTATATTATTATTGTAAAACTTAATATTTCTACACCTATTATGGTAGAATATATATGACCACTGTATTTACTTAAAGACCTCGATATTTTCCTAGAAATAAATCATTCAATCATGCAATAAGGGTATCAGAAGGTTACTTCAGGGTCGGCAGCGCGTGTGTAACGCCCCTGGCATTGCATACGTCAATAGGCCGCGGTAACCACTTTCCGTGGCAAAATAATATACGAAACAAAAAACGTGAGAAGCAAAAACAAAGAAACAAAACCCTCACGATATATTTCCCGTTTGCTGCCTAAACACAATTGCAATACCCTTGTCCTCTCTTCTTCGCCAAATTAGATGATCCTATTACCCTCATTGCAAAGTAACTACAACAATTAACTAGAATACCACAATAATTGTACGATTAACTTAACATTTGAGCGCTCGCGTACATTGTTCGTCCCCGGTAGTAGATATTTAGTTCTCGGCACGCAACATAGTAGCTGATTCGTAAGTAATTACAGCTTTTATAATTAACTGACGATCTGTTAAATCCTCATTGTGCACCTTTATGTTTATGATACTAAAAAACATGTAGTAGTCTTAATGATAGTAATACTGTGGTATAGTTTAACTTGAACGCAATTAATTGCATGCGTAAAATTCGATCTGAGGCAATTACGCAGATCGAGTTTATATGGCACAAAATAATTAATTTTAATAAGCACATAGAAAATAAATTTAGAAAATCTCGTGTGTCAAAATTATATGAGTATTTTCATACATACGCACACTCACGCCTATTTCCCTCCGGGGTAGGCAAAGACAACAGTCCACCATTTACCTTTATCCTTACATATTTCACAAGCTTCCTCCACTGTCAGAATTCGAGTACTTTCAACTTTTTATTAATTTCTCCACCAAAACATAATTAATTTAGAATTTGAAAATTCGTAGTTGAACAAAATAATTCATATTTGTTAATGCAAATAAATATTTAATTACTAAGTGGGCGGTATCAAAATAGTTTTAAATTTTATTTAAAAATTAATCATAAAATTCGGATACATTCGGATTGAATTTTAAAGTTAGCATAATAAATGCTATAAAAATAAAATAAACAATAACACTTATTAGATTATTCTTTATTTTTTATATCTACTTTTGTTTGACGCTTTATGCAGTGTAAACAATTATGATGTCATATCTAATACACGCCTTATGGTTCCAGGATAGCAGTGCTTACTCTCCTGTCGATATGGGTGCAGTTCGTCGCCACTAACATCAACTTTGACATGTACACGTTCCCTATAGGAGTGCAGTTGAGAGGTGAGTTGGAATAATGCACAAACTGTTTAAGCTATATTCGCTATGTCGCATTGCACATTAAGTGAGTAGGAACGTCTTAGTTTGATGCTCACACCAGTGATCATAATATTCGCTGTTCTTAATAGGTATCTGTCCTGGACCTAAAATCTCTCTGTATGAACAGTACGCGTTTTCTATGTCGCCAATGTGGGGCGCTTGCCTGCCCTCTGACCTGACTCCCCCCTTGAAACGTCCTTAAAGAAAGCTGGGTACGCCCATGGTACGGGGTGCTACGGCGGCGGTGGACGAGCTCAAATCCTCCAATCATAGATTACCTATATCAAACTAATTCGCGGTCGCGCCACTTTCTCGTTTTTCTCGCGAATTGGGTCCAACTTCCCTCTCTCTGAGACTTTGCCTTTAGCTTAACATCAGGCGAGGTGAAGTCAAATTGACGTGACACTAAAAAAAAACCTGGATTTAATGAATTTATTTCTCCGAAGACTTATATGTCACCTAATGATGAATAATAATAGTTAATACACAATTTAGTAGCAATAATTAGTTTTGATATATGTCTCGATGATTTTCTGTATAATGTATGTTGAGAGGTTATGTTTTTTTTATAAGTATTTAATTATAAAGTTGTGCGCCTTCGCAGGTAAACATTTTTTTGCTGTAGCTCATGCGTATCTCGGTATGATAAATGTTTGTAACTTTGTTACTATGTTTTATACGAATGGATAAACATATAATTATGTCTTTGACCTTTGGGGGAGTTAGAAACAATAAAAATACTATAGTAAGTATACTACTTATTTTATTACATTGCTTCTCATACATTGTTTCTTCTACATCTAAGTTAGTAGGGGAGCTCTAGAAGGTATTTTAGAATGGAATATACAGGGGAATCCTTTACATAAGGTCTCATGTCTGTGTCTAGGGTCGCCTTTATTCTGATACATAGTAAAAAAATCGATCATTAAAGACAATCGTCAGATTAAGACAGGCCAAGTTACGCAAATCCATACTAATATTATAAATGCGAAAGTAACTCTGTCTGTCTGTTTGTCTGTCTGCCTGTCTGTATGTTACGCTTTCACGACTTAACCACTAACCACTAGACCATGAAAAAGGACATAGGCTATGTTTGGTTGCGATAACCGACATCCCAGTGGGCGGAGCCGCGGGCAATAGCTAGTAGATGCATAAAAGTAGAAAACCCTATTATTAGATTTATCCTACTAATATTATAAACGCGGAAGTTTGTAAGTATGAATGTATGGATGTTTGTTACTCTTTCACGACAAAACGGCTGGAGCGATTTAAAAAAAATAGGTATGGAGTTAGCTGATACCCTGGATTAACACATAGGCTATGTTTGGTCGCAATAACCGACATCCACGCACTTTGCACTATTGATCGATGGCACTTGATGGAACTTGCTACATATATTGAATTAGATGTCGGTTATAGCGACCAAACATAGCCTACGTCCTTTCTCATGGTCTAATCTACCCCTAAACCAAATTTCATCAAAATCGGTTCAGTGGTTTAGGCGTGAAAGCGTAACATACAGACAGACAGACAGACAGACAGACAGACGGACAGACAGACAGAGTTACTTTCGCTTTATAATATTACTAGCTTTTGCCCGCGGCTCCGCCCGCGTGGATGTCGGTTATCGCGAACAAACATAGCCTATGTCCTTTCTCAAGGTCTAACCTATCCCTATACCAAATTTCATCAAAATCAGTTCAGTGGTTTAGGCGTGAAAGCGTAACATACAGACAGACAGACAGACAGAGTTACTTTCGCATTTATAATATTAGTATGGATAGTATGGATATGGATTTGACTACCTTCTTCTTTTCCACAATATTTTCCACACACAAAATTCCAAATAACGACCCTGTTGAACTCATGAACTAATGCCAATTACTGGTGTTCCAGATGGCCAGCAGTTCGACTACATCGTGGTGGGCGCGGGTGCCGGCGGCGCCGTGGCCGCCTCCCGCCTGGCGCTCGCCGGGTACGACGTGCTGCTCGTGGAGGCCGGCGGAGACCCTAACGTGCTCACCAAGGTACGCCACTTGACAACGGACCTGCACAGACCACCTGGGTGCACCTGGGTGTGGAGTTATTACATTTCACATCAAGGGAAAATCATTCAGAGCAATTTCACTGTACCTAGTAGTCGATAAGATCATTATCTAGGTACTTATTTTTTTAAATACAAAAATACTCTGGGGCGATTTAAAAAGGTTACGTATCATAATACCGAAATTCAAAATCCCGAAAATTAGATTTTGATACGTTACGCACAGGCGTTCTTGTTTAATTTTTATAGTTACCTTTTGCAACACAGGTAAGTTTTTATTCATGTAGTTACTATATCTTCATTTATTATCACAAGTAAATCTAACACCAAGGGTATGGCGGAGGGATTTTGTACTTTCGGTATTTTGAACATTTGGTCAAACGTAACATTAGGAATATGAATTTCGGTCTTTCGTACGTCGGTATTATGAGCTTCGGGATTTTGATATGTAACCTTTAAGAACGGTATGAGACGACCCTATTTTTACTATTGATAAGAATAGTCGCTAAAGTAATATCATTATGTTTTGTAGATACCAGGAGTATCATTGGTGCTCATGGGGTCCGACTTAGACTGGCAGTACGAGACCTTATCGAACAAGGTGTCTTGTCTCTCGTCAGCCGGTCAACAGTGCAAGTTTAGTCGCGGCAAGTGCCTCGGCGGCTCCACCTCCATCAACCACATGATCTACACGCGCGGCAACAGGGAGGACTATGACTCCATCACCACTCCCGGGTGGGCCTACAATGATCTCATGCCCTACTTCCTCCGTTACGAAGGCTTACAAGACCTCCATCAACTTCCATCTTCCTCCAAATATTACCATAACACCACTGGATTTATGCGTATAGGTTTTTTTGCCGACTCGGAGAACCCATGGCATTCTAGACTAATAACGGCATTCCAATCTCTGCAATTTCCCTTTAATCCAGACGTAAACGCTGAATCACAAATTGGTGTCACCCAAGTTATAGGCTACGTGCACAGAGGGGAACGCATGAGCACCGCGCGGGGGTACCTGACGAGAATGGACGTGAAGAGGGCGCTCAGCGTGGCTAAGAACACGATGTGTACAGGAGTAGTTATTGACGAAAATAAAGTTGCTATTGGCATCACCGCCGTTCAGGGCTTCCAAAGTTTTAAACTGTATGCTCGAAAAGAGGTCATATTAAGTGCAGGTGCAATTGGAACACCTCACATAATGTTGCTATCGGGTGTAGGGCCAGCCGATCATTTAAAGAGCATGGGCATACCTGTGAAAGCAGATCTGCCTGTTGGTAACGGTATGACAGACCACGTGCTGCCCTTAGTTTTTCTGCAAGTTAGAAAAGATTTTGGACCTCTCGGTGACTTAGAACTACTCACAGCGAGGATCCCGGAAGTGCTAGAATTATTGGTAGAAAACCAGGGCGCACTCACATCCAACGGTCTCACCGATGTTAGTGTATTCGCTAACACACACTGCTACGACTTCGACCAAAAGAGACTACTCAACGTAAGCTCAAACGGCAGCGACTGCAAAGTGCCAAACTTACAAGTTATTATGGCGTATATAGAAAGGAAAACAGTATCACTCGCAAAACCTCTGTTCAAACATTCAACAGGATTGAATGACGAGATAATCGATCAGTTAAGCGAAGCGAACGAAGACTACGGATTTGTCATGCTATTGCCTGTCCTGTTAGATCCTCGCTCGGAGGGCACAGTGCGACTGGCTAGCGAAGATCCGTTGGCGCCTCCAGCTATATACCCTAACTACTTAGGTGACAAAAGAGATGTTGAGGAAATCATACGATCTATGGAAATTATTGAACATCTAGCAAACACGGATGTGCTCAGGCAGTGGAATGCGTCTTTGCTGTGGTTGGAGCTGCCGGAGTGTCCGCGTTACAAGGTGGATAAGCAGGAGTACTGGCGGTGCTACGTGCGTCACATGACGTATGCAGTGTACCACGCAGCGGGCACGGCGGCCCTGGGCCCCGTGCTGGATGCCCGGCTCGGCGTACGCGGTGTGAAGCGCCTCCGCGTGGCTGACCTGAGCGCGCTACCCCGAGTGCCTCGCGCCAACCCCGAAGCTGTGACTGTCGCTATTGGAGAGAGAGTTGTGGACTTTATACTTGAGGACAATAAACAGTATAATTACTGGACCTAATTGTTATATAGCTAGAAATAAAACTATTTATAATATTAGTAATTTTATTAATTAGATCAATCCCTTGGTTCGATTGCTTTTCAGCACCATGGACAAGAGGAGACTCATCATCTTCATTAAGACGTATTATCCTGATTGCATCCGAGGCCACAGTGCCCTTGGAGCTCAGGGTCGCCAAGAGGAGACTTCTGTCTCATATTTTAAGATGTACGTTATCTCAAAGTACCCAAAGTATGTTGAATTATTCGTCGCACCGATCATCGTGTCGTCGTGTTGTTTCTTAGGTTCGGCTCGGACCAGGACTTAGAAACAAGATTCAGGCAGCGAGTTCCTCATTGGCCGTAATATTCACATGCACTTACTGCATTTAGTGTAATTTTTTATATAAATTCATGAAATTCTGTTTCAAAAATCAAGAACCTTTTAAAACCGTATAAAAAGTTACAGATAACTAAAACAAAGAAAACGGAATCACTCTGTATAAGGTTAAATCACTACTTAAAAAAACAGAATACTAGCAACCGAACTACGCTAAATTGTTTGTGTTCGAACCCGGAACCTCTCAACCGTAAGGACCCCTTTCATTAAGCTACCGACCGCTGTAGAAGACGTGAAAAAGTATCATGTGACAAAATATTATAAGTACTAAGAGCGGCAGATCATTTGATACGAAAGGCTATTTTGATTTGGAGTAAATTAGATTTTTTGACTCAATAACAAAAATAAGACAGTGAATATTATAATATATTCACTGCCGTAAATCCCCGGAGGGGTAGGCAGAGGTATATCAACACCCACGTCACAGAATAGAGAATAGTACTAGAACCACGCTTCACCAACTTTGATTTTCGGTCCCACGTAATAAGGGGGGCAGCCTATTGACGTATTGCGGGCATTTTGTCTTGGGCTGTATGTTTACTGACGGATGGAGAACAGCCCTATCCCTTAGTCGCCTTTTACGACACCCACGGGAAGAGCTGGGGTGGCGCTATTCTACTCCACCGAGAATCAATAATACCGGTAAGACTATAATAATAATAATCCCTTATAAGATTATGCTAGTATAGTGATTATGCTAGTAAAAGATTATACTTAATATGCGACTGCCACGCAGAAGGCGCGGGTTCGATCGCCGCTCAGTGTATATATTTGTATGCATGAATATGGCTATTTGCATTGGTCTGGGTGTTTCTATGTATAATATGTATGTATTTACAAAGTATCTATTCATATATATCTATAAATATCTATTCTATTCAAAGTATGTTTATCCGCATTCTAGATTCCATAATACAAGCTAGTGAAGCTTACTATGGGTCTGGATGTTGTGGAACATATTTGGAATATTATCTATAATCTCTACGACTGCGTTTTAATTCTAATTCTAAATGTATATTAACAAAGTGTTCTTTTATAAATTGTGGTTAAAAAATTAACATATTTCATCATAACAATACAATCTGACAGCCTGTGAGAACTTGTGCTAAGGTTCAACCCACACCGGCGCAGAACTAAGCCTATAACATTATCTATATTATCCATTTTCCATTATTGTTATGTTCGTGATACTCTTCTTCTTCATCTTTGCATTAATCCCAGTCACACCCGAAACGTTCAGCTCGAAGTCTGGGCTCCGCTTTACCAGTCTTTTGAGGGCTCCAACTACCCGTAACGGCTGCCATAAATGTTCGTATGGCAACCGGGACTGACGGCTTAACGTGCTCTCCGAGGCACGACCATACCTTCTGCCTACAGACCCGGGTCCTTTAAGCGGGGCGTGAAAAGGCTGACACCGTTAAGCTGAGTGCCACCACTGTTAACATGGTACATGTTTACGATGGTGACCCTCTTTCCGAGACTTTGCCTTTAGCTTAACATCAGGCGTCAAATTGACATGTTCGGTAAAAAAACCAATGCAAATTCATGCATACAAATATTTGCTTGATTGAACTCGTGCGGATCGATGTCCTGCGTAGCAGCCTCGTTCACTGCGGCTGCGCCACGGACGCTGTTCGTGATTCTATATTTTCATCATGGACCGGGATGACTCAAAATTTTCTTATAAAGCATGAATTTCACCTGATATCTATTTGAAAATTCTTCGTAATCAGAAAGGACACTATATATTGTATATTTGTAAAAATATTGGTACCCAATCCCTTTGGCGACCTATGTCAACCTCACCTACTAAACAACGAATGAGGCTCTGGCGGCGGCGTTTTCTCCTTAGGGTTGGAAGGATAGCGGCAGTCACTCACCAACAAGACAACCTACCAATAAAAACAATAAGCGGGCGCCGAACTTCAAAGTGCAAAATTTGAACGTAAACGGAAAACCGCTATGATGATGACGAAGACAAAGTAGTGGTATCTTGCTCGCACTCATTGTGAGCACGCTCGAGTGCGAGCGAGATGATACTATTTAGTATCCCTTTTTGCGGCTTCACTTGCTAGTTCTATATGTTCCGTCTGTGTTAACCTTTTTATCTACTGACGATGATAGGCTGTAAGCGAAAAACTTCTACTTAGATACATCAGTGTGAGTTGAGCCTTAGTACTTTGCTCTCAGGTATTTACGTTTGTTCTAATCATTTTTTACGTAGCTAATGACGTAATCGTACATTTTTTAAGATTGTTTACCTACTTTTTAATAAGATATCAACATGACTTTACCTTACCTGATAATAAATCAAAGGTGTTATTTCAATTATGAAGGACATCATCTATCTATACCTACATGAAAAACCGTAAGCAGAGACTAAACCGGTGTACAGGCAGCGTCAGTAATATCTCGACTACAAAAAAAAATGTTTTATTGATTTAAATTATACCTATAACAGTCCAAACTAAAAGGTGGGTACCAAATAATCAGAAACAAACTATCAAAAGGAAGGTGAGGGGGCACGGATTTATTTGTTATTTGCAAATAGATCAACAAAAAAAATGCCCGCTGAGTTTCTTACCGGAGGCTTCTCAGTTCGAACCGGTGCTCCATTTCCTAAACTAGTATCTATTTTATATTGACGTTTTGTAACTTCCGATTTAATGGTCTATGCAGAATAAACGATTTTTTATTTTGATTTTGAAGATCATTTTAAGCACTTTGTTCATCAAGACTGGTCTGACGTTGACTGTACCTACAAACTTGATAATTTTAGCAGTAGATGATTTTCATGTTGTAACTTCTAACATAATATACATAACATAACATAACATAACATAACATAACATAACATAAACTCAGGTAGGCAGAGGTGCTAGCACCCACGTTTCGCCAGTTTATGTATGTTTAGGTCCCAATGTAATAGGTGGCGAGCCTATTGCCATTAACCGGGCACTTATAAACCGGCGATAAATACACACATAACTTCGAAAAGCATCGAAAAGTCATTGGTGTGTACCATGGTAAACCTGGGATGGAACCCGAGACCTCGTCTCAGCAGTCCATTACCCATACCACTAGGCTACCGTGGCATCCACTGTATGTAACCATTGTAAGCACCCACAAAGAAATTAATTTAAGAACTAAGTGTACAAAGATTCAGAGTTTTACAAGTTTCCATATAAACAACGTTATTTATATAATAAGTTTTGGTTGCAATTCGTTGTCTTATATCCATCATCACTAATGTCCTTGCGAGCACTCAGGCGCTACGCATAATATTGAACCCAAAGTGTTCAGTAATTAGTTGAGCCTAAACACTACCGAGTAGAAGGTTACCATATCCTATAGTACATTATATTGTACACTATATTTTTATTTTTTTTTATTTATTTATTTATTTATCTCATCTACATCTATTCTTACAGGTTACCCTAATACAACAGAGTAGGCAATCTAAACATACAGTCTTAAAACTATTTGTAACATAAGGTATTTAATGTTGTATCTGTGAATTCCCTCAGGGAGCAACAAAACAGGTCAATGTTTCTCGATACAATGTTGAGTGTCCGGAGGGCCCGCGTTAGCGGTGCCTCCTTCAACAAGTTAGTGCGCGCGCACGGCACCTTCAGAAGCTGCGGCCTCCGGCGCCTCCCCACGTACCCGTCTGGGACGCATAGATCAATCCGCTCCAATATGGCCGGATTTTGGACCTTTCCACGCAACACCTTTAATAGGTACACGGCCAACGCTAGCTCCCTCCTAACCCACAGCTCATTGTAGCCAACCATACCCAGTACGAATAACGTTGGATACATTAAAGGGTAAAAAGGGTAAACTCCATAATATTTAAAATACAAGTACCTAATGAATTTATTTTGAACGCGCTCCAACATGAGATTATATTTAATTTCATGTGGGCTCCAGATGACTGCATTACATTCCAGCTGACTTCTAACAAGTGCATTATATAAAGTGATTATTGCCCCGATGCTAGTAAAATTCTTCACTGTTCTAAGTACAAAACCTAGATTTCTAAATGCTTTTTTGCATATTTTTATGACGTGATCACGAAACGTCAGCTGTACGTCAAAAAGAACACCCAGATCTCGCACTTCTGTAACCCGAGCCAACGGATCTCCCACGATATTGTAATCGTATAGCATTGGAGCATGCGCGCGAGTGAATGTGACAGTAACACACTTAGAGGTGTTAAAGTGTAAATTATTACTCCTACTCCAAGCTACTACCCTATCGATATCCTTCTGTAATTTGTCACAATCATCTACACTTCTGACACTTCTGTACAGCTTCAAGTCGTCTGCAAACAGCAAACATTTGGAATCCCTTATCACTTTGGGCAAATCATTGATCATAATGATGAACTCCAAAGGTCCAAGGTTACTGCCCTGACTCACGCCAGACCAATATCATAAGGCTGCGACACGAATCCGGCGTACTCGACATACTGCTGCCTATCTGTCATATAACTGACAAAGAAGCTTAGCAGATGCGGAGTGAAGCCAACACCAGCTAACTTCTGCAATAACACGTCATTATCTACTACGTCAAATGCCTTTCGGAAATCAAAATAAGCGGTGTCAACCTGCACCCCCCCGTCCACCGCTGGAACCAAATCGGTCATGTAGCTCAGGAGGTTACTGGTGGTACTTCGAGATGGTCTAAATCCGTGCTGAGCTTCTGTGAGCTGCGGATTTACCTGCACCAGAATATGTTTTTGAATAACCGACTCAAACACCTTAGCGGGAGTGGACAGCACGGCCACTGGTCTATACTCCTCCACCCTCCCTCCCGATCTCGTTTTTGGTACCGGCACAACACGGGTCATCTTCCATCTGTCGGGGAATACCGCTGTTTGCAGACATAAATTATAGATGTGAAGTAATGGTTCAGCGAGCACATATCGACAGTCCCTATAAATATATGGTGGCACGCCATCAGGCCCCGTCGACTTTTTCGGTTTCAACTGCCGAAGCGCCCTCACCACTTCGTTCAATTGCAACCGGTCCACATGGACCCGCGCCGCGTCGGTTCCATACATGGCACTCGCTTCCATGACCGCCCTGTCCACGCTTAGCTCGGGCCGCTTTTTGCTGTACACGGAATAAAAATATTCCGCGAAAGCCCCCGCACACTCCTCAGTATTCAGAACCATGCCGTCCTTCATTATTTTTCGCGAACTCCTACTATCCCTTTTAGAGCTAATATAACTCCAAAAGGTCTTCGGGTCGCTTCGCAGTTGGTTCTGAACCCTGCTCTGATACTTTTCCCGTGCCAGTGCTATCATATTTTTCACTTTTGTTCGATATACAGCAAACGCTTCGTAATCAGCTTTAGTACCTGTTGCCTTATATTTTTTATGAAGATTTGCCTTTTTTTTAATGTCGCGAATTATTTCCATAGTATACCACTCGGGGTAACAGTACTTCGAGTGAACACTAATTCGCTTTTTTCTTGGAACACAGTCATCTACTATTGAATTAATTATGCTGTAATAAAAGTCTATACTCTTTTCTAAATCAAAATCGTAAATTTTAGTCCAATCAACAGACGCAAGTTGTGAATACAGTGATAAAAAGTTGGCTTTATTAAAATTCCACCCTGCTAATCGCTGTGTACTGACCTCAGAGTCCATCTGGGAACCATCATCATTACTCGGTGCCAAGCGGTGACCGCTTGACCTCACCGACACCTCCAGCGGTGGGTGATGCCCATCCACCCGCACCAGCGGTTCCGCCGCCACTCGCACACTCACTTCCCACCTGTCCGTGAATGTACTCAACACTAAATCTAATTGTCTATCATTTTTATTACCTATATCGTTACCCTGAGTAAATCCACAGTACGTTATGAAGTATTCATAATAATTGATAACATTTAACGAACACGAATGCAGGTTAAAGTCCCCCACTATTAAAACATCTTTGTACTCATTACATAAGTCTTCAATAATTTTAAACAATAACAAATATTCATTTTCACTACTGTTAGGAGGTATATAAACAACACATAACAGAAACTGTAACCGATTACGTTGATAAACCAAAGCACAAACTAGTTCGAATATATGCGCGTCAATATCAATATTTACGTCGTTTCGTCTAAGAGGACGAATTTCAACTGTCGCGGACGGTGTGGTCACTAGGCCCGCGCCGCCCATCTTACGGCCATCCGCTCGGTCGCAGCGTACGATGGTGTATCCCGGCGGTATCATTTCAGCGTCCTGTATGGATTCGTTACACCCCGTTTCCGTAACGGCAATCAAATCTGCTGATGAAGCTGCTACCCCTGCGTAGAATTGATCTAACTTTGTACGCAGTCCATTCACATTCTGGTATAAGATCTCAACCTGTTTAATAGCTTTATTTTGGCTTGCTGTTTGATCTGCGAAACCACACCCATTCACAAAACTCAATATTTACAGCCCAACTTTCTGGCTGACTTATTAAGTTATATTGTGATTCTGGTACCCCTATGATAAATGAAGCATAATCTCTCTCAGTCTTGTGTTTTATTTTTTCGACTTTTACATGTACTTCCTTTCCACCTAATAAAGCATTTTTAACATAGTTTTCAATATTCTCCTCTGTAGTTCCTTTCTGAAGACGCCAGATATGTAGATATTTTTTTCTTTCCATTCCTTGTATCTCATGTATATTGGTTCCGCCTCCTCGCATCACTTCTCCATTAGGATATCGGTTCTTTTTTCTGTTTACCATGGTCCAGCTGTCTCCTTTTACTATCTCCTCGGACTTTCTTTCCACCAAATTATCACCACTATTATTCGTCTGTAGTTGTACTATATCATTCGAACAAGTACTAGCTGATTTTGTGGCCACACACTGTGTTTTTTGCGAACCATTAGTACCCACAATATTGTGATTACTTTTAACTATATTTGCGAATGATTTTGGTGTCTCTGATATCTTTACATTATTAATTCTATCAGAATTTGAAATCCTACTCGTAGTGAGACGGGACTCCAGATATTCATTTCTTTTTGTAAGCGTGTTAATTTTATTTTGTAGATCATCAACTTGGTCTACTTTATTATGCACTACCTTCATGATTTCTTTCAAGCCCTTCAGCTCATTTTCTGTTTCATTAAATCTCCGCAGTAGTTTTTCGTACTCCCTTTTTTGCTCCTCATATTGTTTAGCCGTTTCCCGCCGAAACTCCCGCAGTTCCGATAACAACTCTCGTTCTGTGTCGCTCCCACCCGTATTCCTTTCCTTCGTGTATCGACTACCGCCGCCGCGCTCAGTGTTTACATAGCTCGCGGTCGGTGTAAACGTTTTGTTTAGCAGGTTCGTGCCTTTGATTATTTATATGTCTAGATGGAGTGTCAAATGCGTACAAACGTCTCAAAAAATATCAGCTAGTTCAATCTCATAATTCTTACGCGCAGCTCAGTGACGTTCGCGTCGGCTCGGTGTCACAACGTAAAACCCGCGAAAAACATTAAATAAAAACTGTCGAAATATGGCGACTAGCACTATCAAAGTTTGCCGGAATTAAAAAGGACGCCTAAATACTACTACACACACTACCCTTTATGAATAAAGTAACCAAAATACAAGTTAAATTAATAATTTTTTTCATCACAACAATATGTCATTTATCACGCGCCATATTTGTAAGTGTTGCCAGTTTTTTAAATTCATGGTTTGGTTCGATTGGGGGAGCCTTGTACCGATTGGGGGAGCCAATGTCCGTCCTTTTTATTGATTTGGATTAGAACATTATTTCCGAAATCCGAAATCCGAAATCCGAAACCGAAACCGAAACCGAAACCGAAACCGAAACCGAAACCGAAACCGAAACCGAAACCGAAACCGAAACCGAAACCGAAACCGAAACCGAAACCGAAACCGAAACCGAAACCGAAACCGAAACCGAAACCGAAACCGAAACCGAAACCGAAACCGAAACCGAAACCGAAACCGAAACCGAAACCGAAACCGAAACCGAAACCGAAACCGAAACCGAAACCGAAACCGAAACCGAAACCGAAACCGAAACCGAAACCGAAACCGAAACCGAAACCGAAACCGAAACCGAAACCGATACCGAAACCGAAACCGAAACCGAAACCGAAACCGAAACCGAAACCGAAACCGAAACCGAAACCGAAACCGAAATCGAAATCGAAACCGAAACCGAAATCGAAATCGAAATCGAAATTAGTCATATGTACACAAACAAATATATGCACTAAGCGAGAATCGAACCCGTGCCCCTTGCATACCATTCTCATTTACTACTGTCACGTTACAGAGGCTGTCAAAAAAAAAACAATTTAAGGTGGTCAATTTCTAGGTGATTTTTTTGGGAAATTTTCCTTGTAGCTGGTATCATATTTACGCACACAGAAGCACGAATGCAACGTGTAAAACACGGGCCGCACGCACACATGTTTGCACAGGTTGACTCGTTTTATTTCCGTTGACAGTAGGACGAGGCTCTATCTAGACATTATATAATCAAAGGTTCGTGCGTACCGGTGTGTCGGAGTTGCCCATTTTAGGAGTGTTACTCACGCATTCTGGACACTTCCAAGTACTCTTGTATTCCTCGGATAGCTCTTCGAACTTCTCTTTGGTGATAGCCAGGCACTTTAGGTGGTACAACTTTTTACATGCCGCTTGCGAACATTCCATATAGGGAACCTCGCACAGCGCGGCACCACAGCCACTACAATTCGTAACCATTGGTTTTTAACGATGTAAGTAAATTAATTATTTTAATTTTTAAATACGATACAACAAAAAATACGTCCGAACACTCTCGAGCAGAGGGTAGTATATTATACATGTGTATTATACATCTGTACATACAAGTATCTGCGGTAGCCTAGTGGTATGGGTAATTGATGGACTTTTCGTTGCTTTTCGAAGTTATGTGTGTATTTATCGCAGGTTTATAAGTGCCCGGTTAATGGCAATAGGCTCGCCACCTATTACATTGGGACCTAAACATAAACTGGCGAAATGTGGGTGCTAGCACCTCTGCCTACCCCTTCGGGGAATACAGGTGTGAGTTTATGTTATGTTATGTTATGTTATATTATACATCGTTGTGACTCATAAGTGGAAACGATGAAATTTTATAATACCTTTGCTTATTATGTAACGATTCGGGAAATCATTATTCAACATATGTTGAGAATTCCACTTCCACATTCCGTGAGTTCAATTCGATGGTTCAAAAGGATTTTATATACATAGACATATATATCTTTACAATAGATACGTTTTAAAATCCTACCTGACTGTATACATTAGGTATACGAACTATTAGAGGCGGTGCGAGCGAGCGAGAATCGCGGATCACGCCGCCAGCAGGCAACTCGGGCGTCGGAGGGCACTGACTGACCTCCGTCCCCCATGAGCGCGGGCCTGGGGGTGACGGGTAGAGCCGCCTGTCACCCCAGCAGAAGCAGGCCACGGTGGCGGCGCGCTTGAAAGCGCGCCTCCCCATTCCGGGGGCGAGTCAGGGACACCGTTGTCCCCCCTCCTGAGGAGGGCCAGACTGTAAAGGATGGCCCTGGGTTAGACGGGGTGCGAGGGATATGTCGATGACAACCTCACCTCCGGCCTAGTACCACGACCCACAGTCGGCGTGCGGTTTTAGTCGGTTCGAGTTCGACATAACCTCCCTTTCCGGCTCCGGCAGGGGGGGTATCCGAGGGGATTTCCGCACGGAAATAAAAAAAAAAGGTATACGGACTATTAGGCGTGGATTATTCTCAATAAGGAAGAAGCAACAGCAGTAATTAGCCACAATGACCGCCTATGTAGATCGCTCGTAGTCATCGGCTATTGGACAAATCCATTACCTCCTCAGTTGCGGCCTGCTCAAAGGATTTATTGCGAGATAAATTAATCAATTTCTGTGTCTTTTCATTTATTTAAGTCTTTCTTAGTTACTGTTGCTACGTCGGCTTAAGGTCTGGAGCCCGTGGGAGTTAAGTTTAATCCTTATTAGACAGCTTGAGCCCCGCGCCGTGCAGGGGATTAAACGAACTTCTTTGTGTAACGCCAGAACTTGACTTGGGGGAAAAACTTGGGTTGAATTTGTGTCGCTCTCTCAAAGGAAAAGAAGTTAATAGTATGTACGATAGGGAGCGCCTTATTTCGTAGAAAGAAATTTCATAGAATTTCATTTTACAGAAAATGTTTTATATAATATTTGGTTCTTATATTTTTATTTCGAATATTATTGTTTCAAAGACAATTTACCACAATGAATCACTTTTCACAGAAACACAATTTAATGAATTTTTTTTCACATATTTTTGTTTAACATACTTATCAAACTGTAGAATTATTATTTAAGGAATCTTAAAAACAACCACTAACCACCATCTATATCAAACAGTAAAATTTAGATACATTTTTTTTCCCGATTGCTTGTAGTAATTTAATTAGATAATACCCCGACTCGGATAGGTTAGGTTAGAAGGCTAAGGCGAGGGCGAAGCGAAGCGGAGCTCTCGCCTTAGCCTTCGTGGTTATTTTTTTTTAAACCACCCAGAAAATATCTTTGCGCAAATAAGTTTTATATGAAATAACCAATATAAAAAAGAAGAATATTTGATTTGTTATTCTATGAAATGATTATTCTAACATTAAAATTTATGTGAAACAAAAGTCAATGATTTAAAAATCTTTAAAGTAAGTATTATGTATATTGATTATTCTATGAAACGAAATTATGCGAAACATTTTCTGTAAAACGAAATTATATGAAACTTTTGTCTATAAAACAACGCACACCCATGTACGATAAGTTAGGGTAGCTGATATCACAGAAGTGACACATGTACGCGTTATGGATGGAAAATATTTAGATGGGAAGGAAAATGTCACTTCCACTTTTTTAATCCACAAAATATTGCACGCTGCAAGTCTAAATTATAATATAGTGTTGCCTAAATGCACGAACATAACTTCACATATACCTGTACTTGTATACATATCTATACTAATATTATAAATGCGAAAGTAACTCTGTCTGTCTGTCTGTATGTTATGCTTTCACGCCTAAACCACTGGATTTTGTTGAAATTTGGTATAGGGGTAGCGATTAGAAAGGCCATAGGCTAAGTTTGGTCGCGATTACCGACATCCACGCGGGTGGAGCCGCGGGCAAAAGACATTAAAAAATAAATGAATAAATGCAAATGCAGTAAATTATATTAGCATAATTTAAGCATGAAATTAGCATATTAAAACATTCAACGGACCTTCACCTTGGTAATGAGAAAAATATTGCTTTTACATTTATTTTTTGTTAAACAAACAAATAGATTACCTTGGTAACCATAGGTCGCTCAGGCAGTGCAAGTGATTGGCAGGTGTGTGTCGCTGGTGTGTGACGACTTCAGGCAATGTGACTCGAAGTATGTCAATGTTATGTACAGTCGGGGACAGTCATCTTGTTTACCACCTTAAGGATCACGGATTGCATGCACACCTTTAGGTCACAAGATATAAATGTCTCTTTCACGTATATTTCAAGATTTGATTGACACATTGACTATCTTTTTTCTAATGATGTGACTGTAAGAACTGACTACTACCAAGTTTTGATATAGAAAACGTTTTTTGAAATAACTAATATTTCAGTTTATTAGCTTAGAATATTTTTTTGCTCTTTGGTCCGACAATTGACTGCTAGGTGGTAACAAGCTGGGGTGCAGTCTAGAAGATACGGACCCCTCCCGAGGAGAGCCAGACCGTAAGGGATGGCCCTGGGTCAGCCAGGGTGAGAGGGATATGTCGATGACAATCACAGTCGGCGTGCGGTTTTAGTCGGTTCGAGTCCGACATAACCTCCACTTCCGGCTCCGGCAGGGGGGGTATCCGAGGGAATTTCCGCACGGAAAAAAAACAGAAGATACGGACCACCATTTCATGTTTTGTTGATCTTGAAATGGTTGTCCCTATCTTGAATTTTAATATGATGAAAAAATAACTGCAAAAATCTTTATTTAACCTCCCTCTGCATGACGGCACGCAGTCTGTCTCGCGTAGATGCATAAGACGCGTGCAAGTGCATAGATCAGTCCGCACCGTGAGATCGAAGTGCAGCTGGGTTTCTTTCATTTTGGCCGTCCCAGCGTTGAACCATAAGCGCCCATAAATTTTCTATAGGATCTTCAATGAATTCTTCTGTAGAATAATTTTAATTAGCTAAGAAAAAAATTGCTCTTGTCCATATGACATTCAAACAAACTATTTTTATAAATATCATTTAAAAACATTTAAGAAATGAGTTCCATTATCAAAAGTGATTAATAATTCTCTCGATGCGTAATGGCGTTCCAAAGGTATTAAGTAACTCGATATTGCATTTTAGACTTTATAAATGTGATATAGAATCTAATTTGAAAACTGGTAAACATTTTCTGACTGCCACTGTACATATTATTGTTTTTTATTGTGCGTGTGAAATTATCAGCTCATGTATTGGCAGTGGTACAGTCAGCGTCAGAACCATGTTGACAAGAGCAGATTCAAACTGTTTTATTGATTTACATTGTATTATTATCCAAACTAATTAAGATCATTTTGAGTACTTGGAATAGTTAGCATGCTAATTGCTTAAAAAGTTAAAAGACTTGCACGGCTTGACATTATTGAAGGGAATGTGGCGGCCTTTGGTTTTAATATACCTACTATACAAACCGTCTGATGCTAAATATAACAGAAATATCATAGTACGCGACGTACGCGACATTTTGATAGTTCACCGTAGCAGCGCAGCCATCTACGGCGTAGCACTAGCTACGAGCCCACAGTATCGCACCGCCGCACACTGGGGCAAGATACCCGATTTTATGGCAAAAAATACAAAAACTATAAATCGATTTTGAACTACCCTCAACTGATTTCTAATAAAGCATAGACCAATGCTTCATGTGACGCTGTTAAATTGACCTATAACTTACACGCACTCCTGTGATAGTTGACTTTTGTAGGTAGTTGTGACACTGCGACTGATACTAAAATAAATTATATTTGTTTTAATTGTGTTGTAGTGATATTATCATAGAAAATTACTTAAATTAAGCTATGGAACCTTCAAGTTCAGGTATGTGACAATATTTTAGCAACATTTAATTTGGAATTAGGGTACAGTAAACATATAAATTCAAGGTATATATTTACTATATTACGATTTTCACTAAATTCAAAAACAGGTAAGGTTATCGTTATGATCTCCTTTGAATTCTTGTTTAATTTTTTGTTGTAATCAACTAATGATGTGTTAACTTTTCGAAACTAAAAAAAAACCTGCTACCATGCTGCTACTTTAAAAATTATAGCGATTTTTGTAGTTTGCAATAAAATTTTCATTTTGTGAAATTAAATATTTTGTTCTAGGAACGAGTTCAAACACCATTTTTATAACCAGAAATGAACTCGTTAGTATAATGCGATGCTCGGGAGAAGCAAGCTACGAAGCACAATTTTTTGATTCATGAGTTGCAAACACGTACCAAACATGATTTTATTACTTTAAATAAGAAATTATCAAAATTTAAGTATGAATTTGGGTCAAAATGGTCTAAGGCTTGTAGAAACAATGAAAAATAATATACCGGGAATAATTTCCTGTGCACTGTTGAAAATTGGACTGTTGACGGAAGAGTCACAAGAAGCTAGGAACAAGGACTTCAAACGGTACAGGGAGCACAACTCAAGGAAATGTAGTCGTGAGAAGTCCAATAGCGACATTTTAATTTTTTTTTATTGAGTTCGGACCCCTCCATTTCCAGCAGGTATAAGCTGAAAAAGAAAAATCCTCAGAATCTTCCACAAGAAGTGTTGTGTTTATTAAAAGATCCATCTTGCGACATAACTCGCACCCATTGTGTGAATGATGATGATGATGATGATGACGGTGCATAATATTCAACAGGTCCATATTTTACAAAATGTATAATAATATTATATATATTTGGAAGATTCTTTACGAATTCGTTTCATTAAGGTTACAATTAATTTAATATATAAGTATATACATACATATATATGTATATATATGTATATAAACATTTTAATGTATTTATATAACTATCTTAGTAATAGTTTGCACCCATAACGGCAATTTCAATAGGCTATATATTTAATGCCAAAGAAAAGGGTATCCTGCCCCAGTGTGCGCCGCCGCCGCCGCCGCCGTAGCACTGTTGTGTCTCAGAAGGATCAGTGACCATCAGGTAATATCAGTCGGGTAGGACTCACTAAGGCCTTAGGGACCCACACCAATCACACTTGCAAAGACCTACTGCTGCTGAGAGATGGTCCGATCTTTCTCTTAGAGTTGGGATCAGATGGCAATCACTCCCAATAAAGGCAAGTTAACCCTTATAATGGAATAGAAGAGTAGGGGAAAGGGCAGTGACCTTTACCTAAGTTCTAGGGTGAAATACATATTACAACATGTAAAGAAATGAAGAAACTTTCTTACAAATATTTCTTCAAACTCTGCATCTGTGGCGCAGCGGTAGTGCACGTGACTGCCACGCAGGAAGCGCGGGTTCGATCCCCGCTCAGTGCAAATATTTGTATGCATGAATATGGCTATTTGCATTGCGTTTCTATGTATAATTATGTATGTATTTACAAAAAAAAGTATAAAAGTATGTTTATCCGCATTCTAGATTCCATAACACAAGCTATAAAAGCTTACCATGGGTGTAGATAGCGTTGTGTAGAATATTGTGGAATATTTATTTATTATAAACTTTTATACTACGTTTCAAATAAGTTTAATAATTGTAAGTATATACGGCCGAAGGGATCTTGAGTAGGAAACAGATGAGGTAGTACTGAAAAAAATAATTATGAATAAAACATTTTATAATTTACAAGACGATTTATCCTTCTTAATTCTTACAATAACAATAACTGTCGTACGCACTCACGAGCACGTACGTAATTTTATCACGTGTTGTCTGTTTACTACCTACCACGTGTCATTCTATAACGTACATACACACACACACTTAAAACTACCGAGTATTATAAACTTCTTATGAATAAAATCATAGGTACTTAATAAAACAATGACTATTTATACTGTTGTTCGATAGCACTTGGTAGAACTTATTACACATACTGAGTACCACAGTTGAATATGCACTTGCACTTTTCCACATAACATAAACTCACGCCTATATTCCCCGAAGGGGTAGGCAGAGGTGCTAGCACCCACCTTTCGCCAGTTTATGTTTAGGTCCCAATGTAATAGGTGGCGAGCCTATTGCCATTAACCGGGCACTTATAAACCTGCGATAAATACACACATAACTTCGAAAAGCATCGAAAAGTCATTGGTGTGTGCCATGGTAAACCTGGGATCGAACCCGAGACCTTTTCTCAGCAGTCCATTACCCATACCACTAGGCTACCGCAGATTACACAGTAAGTGTTTTATTGTCGAACCTGAAGGTTTTGCCTACCTTCATTACTCGTGTTACTACCAGTCTTACTACCATTAGTAACACGGGGAGTTTTTTTGCCCGTGTTACCACTAACACTTGCAGTAGTAACACGGGTAGTTTTTTTGCCCTTGTTACCACTAACACTTGCAGTAGTAACACGGGACAATTTTTAATTGCCATATTACTACTGGCCAATCTTACTGGTCTCTCATAATCTTGAAGCAATGACTACTCAAAAAATTAGGTGCAAGCAATTTTCGACTTTATTGACATTATATTGGACTACTGGTAGTAAGACAGGTGGTAACACGGGCAACGAAGGTCGCCTTACGGCATTCTCATGTTGACAGTTTGACAGTTTCCAACATTCCAATTTATAACATGATGTTCAGCAATATTGTGGAAAACTATAAGTTTAATTGATTAATTGAATTTGACAGCCTCTGTGGCGTGGCGGTAGTGCACGCGACTGCCACGCAGGAGGCGCGGGTTCGATTCCCGCTCAGTGCAAATATTTGTATGCATGAATATGGCTATTTGCATTGGGCTGGGTGTTTCTATGTATAATATGTACGAGTATGTATTCACAAAAAAAAAGTATATAAGTATGTTTATCCGCATTCTTGATTCCATAACACAAGCTATAAAAGCTTACCATGGGTCTAGATAGCGTTGTGTAGAATGTTGTGGAATATTTATTTATTTATTATTATTTTATGTTTAATGACTCAATAGTTCACAATAAACTATTAGTGAGTCACATAAATAGATAAATGCAGTATTAGTAACTAGTTATTGCAAGTAGACCGCACGTCATGGGCCTACTAGAGATACATTTACTGGCACGTCACCACATTCATACTAACTGCCAGTCATCCCACATATTGACCTAAATCACTGCGATACCAAGAAAGACTTGTAGCCAATATAAGACGGTCAATAAAAAATATCGCAATGTACTTGGAAGTACAGATCGCGTTTGCACATCAATAATATCAATAAATGATTGATAGAATCCCGAAAATATCGTGATACGAGTAAGTGACACGTATTGATTGTGTCATCACTCTAACTCAGTATAACTACTGTGATATAAAAGGTTCTTAAGAGGACTTCCTAGCAGCTGTTTCTCCAAAGTACCGTTCTCCCCTTTTTCCTCCCTGAATATTGCTTTTAGAACAATATTTTTGTTTTCGTAAAATCAAGATCCTCTGTACGCATGTCCCTGTTATTTTATTTTTGTCGGTAGTCAATAAAATAAGAAAATGTGATTGTCTAAAGATGATAAAAATTGACTAATTCTTACCGGCATGTTTGGAGGACTACCAGACAAATTCGAAAATGTTTTAACGTTATAAAAAATAACAGGAACATGGATACGCTATTTCCTAATAAAACGGTGTCAAAAATATTTAAATCGGCGTAGTTTTCGCTGAAGAAAACGGGATATACGAAACCTCGATTTTGTCCAAAAAAATGTGATAAAATCGGTCTTAGCTGTGGCTATCCTTATCGCACTCTACGGGGACAGGAGTGAGACGGGGGCGACGGCAATAGTGCAGGCAACAGGATTATTCGCTAGCTAGGAAGTCCTCTTAAGGACGCAAACTAATTGCAACAAATAACAGCGTCTGTGCCTGTGGATTCAATTCCCGCGCAGTGCAAAAATATATACATGAATATGAATATTTGAGTGAAGTTATTTACATTGTTCTAGATGTTTCTATAAACATACATACATATAATCACGCCTTTATTCCCGAGCCATATATCTGAGGTTAAGTCTGGGCTGTACCTATATATCGGTCTGATGTTATACAGCCCTATCCCTCAGTCGCCTTGTACGACACCGCATGGGAAGAGATGGAGTGGACCAAATTCTACACTGCCGGAACCACGTGGTATGTAATATAAAATGTATGTATTTATACAAAAAAAATGTTTAAATGACCCATAACATAAGCTAGTTAAGCTATGGTTAAGTACTTTGTGGTCTAGATACCACTACTATAAAGAATATTCTACAATATTTATTTATTACCAATCGTATCCTAGATCATGCGTCTGTCAAACGAAATTTTAGGTCTAATTATTCCACTCGGATAAATCTAAGGTTACCTACAAATTAGACGCCTGAAGTGGCGTTTCCAAAATTTGCACGATAAAAATCGACAAATTTTAGAAGTGCCACTTTGTTGTGTAAATTGTACTAAAAAAAAGGGTAAATTGTTCGTAGTGGCAAGACAACACGCCACTTCACGCGTCTAATTTGGAGGCACCCTAAATTAAAGCTGTATGTATTTGCTTTAGACATATATCGTGGACCTAATATAGCGCAGTACGTTTCTTGGATGCATTTTAAAGATATTACGGGGCCTTTTATATCTCGCGATTTGAGTCCAAGATATATGGCTCAAAGAATACCTACACTGTACAAAATACCACCAATATGTTCAGTGGTTTAATTTCTTCACTTGATCTGTACTGTGGTCGCGTAAACAGCCTGTCCTTTAGGGTTGCCGCACACTTGCAGCGTGACGGTCTCTGGGTTCGAGTCGGAGCTAGTGCTCGAATAGCTTTTCGATGAACCTGGGTAGAACCGACTGGTGGGGTGCAGCGTGAACCTGAAAGAAAATTGGGTTGATATTGATGATTTATCAATGTTTGTTAGTTATTTTATTCGTTGATGAGCGATAATGTCGTAAAACTCGTAAACAAACCCAAAAAAGCTTATAAGGTTCACCGAGCGTTTGCGGAATGATTTGTCATCGCCCCGCTTAAAGAACCTGATCCATACTAATGTTATAAATGCGAAAGTAACTCTGTCTGTCTGTCTGTATGTTACGCTTTCACACATAAACCACTAAACCGATTTTGATGAAATTTGGTATAAGGATAGATTAGAACAGGCTATGTTTGGGTGCAATAACCGACATCCACGCGGGCAGAGCCGCGGGCAAAAGCTAGTTAAGTATATAATTAAATATGGATACTGATCAAACACAAATCATTTCCAACAATGAGTTATTCAAATTCCCGCAATTTACGCAATTTGCATATTTATAAAAACAACATAATGTTCGTAACGCACTCACCGTTTGTAGAGCTTCCTGTAAATGTTCTTCTTGCAAACAAATATAATGAATATTAGGAACCCGATGAGCATGTTGTACGTGTCGGAGATGCACCAGATGCCGTACGCCGGGTAGAAGAAGCTGATGATCTCGAACAGCCAGCTCAGCCCCATCACGATGGATAGCTTCAGGTACACCATGAACCTGAGGGATGGTCGATGAACATGAACCAATGTTATGATAGGGTTCCACACCCAAATAGTAACACGGAACCTTTTTACTAAGACTTCCGTTACCAAGCCTTATGTCATGCACCTATAACTTGGTAGATGAAATTTTTACAGATATAACAAAGAATGCTAAAAACAGAATAGTACTGAACCCTTCGCGCAAGTCTGACTCGCACTTGGCATGTTTTTCTTAATATCTTGCTTAAAGAACTACATCGCGCCTTCCATAAAATTACGAAAACGCGACAAGATGATTATAATTCCTACAATATGTCTTCTAACCATAGTTTACCGTTTCTATTAACTGTAGATTAATGTGAATTCCAACTTTACCCATCCTATTACTAGGTACCTATCGCATAATTACAAATAATATTATAATTAATAAAGCAATTAAGGCCAGTCACAATATTCCAGAAATCGACCGCAAGGCGTCATTGGATATGGATTTTCCTTGTTTTGTAGTTACAAAGTTACCTTATTTTAACATCTAACGATAATGTATACTTACATTTACCGAGAATAAAGTTATAAATTAAAAGGTTACAAATTATTATGATTATTGCCGCATTATTGGGAATCCTGAGGGCACGAACACCCTCGAGCCTTTGCAGATGCGTAGAGATGTTGCGGCAGTATTCTACCGTCTCTACCATGGTGAATGTTCTGATGAGCTCATCCAATTAGTACCACCCTCTCCTTTTCTACACAGGACGACACGTGCAGGGCTAAGATGCCATCCGTATATGGTGCAGAGTATACCTGCTAGAACCAAGCGTTTCAGTGACTCATTCTTATGCCGCACCACTAAGACCTGGAACTTTGCCTTTAGCTTAACATCAGGCGAGGTGAAGTCAAATTGACGTGTACTTTATAAAAAAAAGATCCTCCAGGGTAGACAGAGAAAAATAATAGATAGAGAGGAGTAAATCTTTCATTCATCAGGATACTGGCCTAGCCTTTGATTTATACATCGTACTCGTACATAGAGAAGTACCGACCTGCGCCTCTGAGAGCGGTGGGCAGCGGGAGAGCCGGCGGCTGCGGTGTCCAGGACTGCGGTCCCTCGCATCAGACGCCACATGTTGAAGGCTGTCATCATGTAGAACAACCAGTTGCACATGATCAGGATCAGCATTGGCGTGTACAGGTACAGCATTTTTGGTACATCTGTGTTGGATTAAACATACATTAGGAACGTCAAAAAATAGGCACAAAAGTAAAGAAGCTCATCTAGTGTACCCGTATTATAAATCTGGTTTTAATATCTATATAATTATGTAAATAATCATTTAAAATAAAATAAAACACTACATGCATATTCCCTATTATTAAATTAATATATTAATTAATTAGTCGAACTCCCATACGAAGGATAAAAAAAGAAAAAATATGTTATACTTAAAACCATAAAAAGTCGTATTTTCTTTCATTTTATTATGAAGCAAATAATGAGTTAGATGCAAATGGGATGAGAATGCCCAGTTGTACTACTGGTAAAATGTATAGTGGTACCAATGTGAATAAGCGTCACAACACAATTCCCAACGTCAGACACAAACAGATGAATTATATATTTAGTTATATTTAAATCACGTGTCACGGTAAATGACTCACGTTAATATAAAACCACACTACTATTATTATTATTTATTAAGTAAACCTTAAACCTGTTAAGTTTTTTAAATAAACACGTAGAAAAAAGCGAGCGATCGGTTGAATACTTATTTATTTTGATTTTCTGTACAATTGATTATATAACGTTGTTTAAAATTTAATTATATAATACCAAATTTCATTCACAATTGTAAACAATCATCAATGCCAATTTTGTTTGAGTAATTAGTATTTTTATCATATTTCCTGTTTTTTTATTACTTAAAGGTAAAACCGCTAGAGCCAAACGAACGGTGCAAAATTAATTAACCTACCTTATTTTCTAATTAATAAAATACTCGTAGTAACGAGGATAAACATTGCACGGTGAATATCTTTTTTATGAATTATTTACTACTAGCTTTTGCCCGCAGCTCTGCCCGCGTGGATGTCGGTTATCGCGACAAAACATAGCCTATGTCCTTTCTCAAGGTCTAATCTACACCTATACCAAATTTCATCAAAATCGGTTCTGTGGTTAAGGCGTGAAAGCGTAACATACAGACAGACAGACAGAGAGACAGACAGAGTTACTTTCGCATTTATAATATTAGTATGGATGTTTTTTAGACTCATATAGAAAAAAATATATTTAAATATTAATTAATGTCAGTCAGGATCTATGTCCAAATTTCATATGAAAACTAACGGCAGATTTATCTGAAATTTTGCACAAACATTCTCCAAGAGTCTGATCATATTATATGTATATAGTGGCGCAAGCAGTAGACTAATGATCAATGACGTATGACCAAGAATGCAATGGTAGAGAGATGGTAGAGAGAGAATGATAGAGAAGGTATGGTCTCCATCGTTCACATACATCATAAGTACTATAGCGGTTATATTTATAGAAATATTCTTATCTGTCTTTCCAGAGAAATTTCAAGACAATATTGGGTTATTCAAGAAGAGCTTTAGAAGGTTTCTTCAGGGTAGGCAGCGCTAGTGTAACGCCCCTGGTGTTGCATATGTCTATAGGCCGCGGTAACCACTTTCCATCAGGTGGGTCGTGTTCTTGTCTACCACCTAAGTGGTATAAAAAAACTAACACAAAGGAGAGAGGAGAACTTTCTAAGTTTTTGGTTTAATTAAGTATTTTAATGCTCACCATCGAGGAAGCAGCCGGTGCTCATCGAGTGGGGTACGATGAAGGCGGGCACGCTGCTCATGTCCACCACCATGAACGTGAAGAGGAAGGCTGTCATGAGCAGGGGGAGTCCGTACGCGTACAGGCAGTATATGCGCAGCTTGAAGTACTCCCCGCGCCGGTGGATAGGCCGCGCTTTAGCGTAGCCTCTGGGGATTCATACATGTATTAGTAACTCACGACCTTTCCCTTACAGGGGGAATGCTCTTCCAACTGAGCTATTGAGCCACACCTGAATGACTTCAAATTTTCCTTCCCTTTATATCTGTCTTTAAGGGCGAACTTTAAAGTTAGCATAATAAATGCTATAAAAAAATTCATTCAAATGTATAAGTAAGTTATTTTTTACGATGTTTTATCTAGAGTTCTAGACTATAAAAACGGCACAAAACTAAAAATCAATTACAGCAATTTGAACTAACTTTTTAAATTGATTTAGATTGGAAAAGTGGATGCTCAGACGGGAATTTGAACCCAGACCAGAATTTCAAATGCTCAAGACGTCAGAGCATTGCCCCTGTGAAGGACTGGTCGTGGAGCCAAGTCCTAGGGGACTTTTTATTTATTGTTAGTGAAATATTACTCATGGTGCATTGCAAGGTTGTCTTCCACCCCAGCAACCTGAGTAACGAAGTTATAAAATACATCATAAATTACATACAAAAAATTACCTGAAGGTCCACCAAATATCGTAAGACATGACATTCATCCAGCAGAACGAAGCCAGGAAGAAGTAGTAGATACCCAACGCTAAAAAAAAGAAAGATTATGTGAATAATTTAACACAATAGAAATAAAAAAAACATATACTGATATTTAGTTATTATCTTGATCTATTCTACCCTATACTAACTATATTCCCCGAGCTATCGTCAAAACATACCCAAAAACGAGTACTGCGCCCATAGAGTATATTTTGTGAAGAGACATAGTTTACTAGTTTTAAGTTGTACTTACTAAGAACCCAGCAGCCAATCGGGGGGTATGAGTCCAACTGGAGGACAGCGAGCAGCAAGAACGCTATGAACAGACTCGATACATAGTTCATTAGTATCAGACCACACAGGTTCTGCAGCTCCGGCAGTAGTATGTAGACCACCAGCAGCAGCAGCAGGAACACGCACGAGATCCAACGAGCTGATAAAAGAGAACATTAATAGACACATACAATAGGAAATTATATGTACGTAGTCTTTCAACTTGATGTGTATTCTAGTCTCCTTGGTAACTGTACATCATTGATCTTTCATAGAATATGTTACTTCACGACTTGAGGCCCCCCACAAAGATCTTTCAGTCACTGATCTAACACTACCCTAATTCACCAGGTGACCTCTTAATCTTTACGATATTATATTAGTTAACGCTGTGGATGTAACAATTATTATGACATTGCATTGCTCTTACACCACGCATAGAATAATATTATGCCATATAGATCACTCAACTACCATATATGTATTTTTATCATGGTGTTATTTTTGTCTTTAGCTGCGTGGTTCCTGGCAGAATACAATTTGGGCCGTCCCATCTGTTCCCATGCAGTGTCTTACAAGGCGACGAAGGGCTATGGATAGGGCTGTTTAACATCAGACAGATATATACAGCCCACACTCAGCCTCGGAAACCTGGCTCGAATCAACAATAGTGCCCGGAACATGGCAATAGGCTCTCCCCCTATTACGTGAGATCGAATAAAATGATTGATGAAATGTGGGTGCTAATTCATCTGTGCGTAAGCCTCCGCGGATAAGGCGTGCGTGATTATATGTAGTATGTTATTTTTTCATCCAATAAAGAAGGAAAGAATTCGAGTGGAATAATCACTCTCTGTACAAAGATGCAATAACATAGATCTTCCCACACGGTAAATCAAAATACAACACATCAAGCTCATCATCAAAATACCCTAAAATCTTTAATACACTCACCAACAGCTAAATAAGCAGTGTTCTCTTCAATTATGATACTCCTGTCTTCCGTGGTCACCACAAAAGCCTTGGGTTCTTTCGTGAGGCCTCCCTTCTTCGTGATGACGTAATCCAAGCAGAACATTCCACTGGGTATCGTAAGCCAACGATGGTACACGTTTGGTTTTTCTAGCTTCAAGTCGCCATTCTAAAAAGCAAGAACAATTTAGGTAACTTAAAATAAGATCAGCAACTATCCTCTGGGGAAGTTTTTATTTTAAATATTTGGTTCGTCAATTGACTGTACCCAGCTGAATGGTAAAAAGCTGAGACGATGTAATTGAACTTAAAATTGATCGCTTGAAGAACCAGGGACTGTAAGAAAAGAGAAACAAGTGCGTGGGCAGAGCATTCCAGGTCTTTATCGTGCGGCAGAGGAGGCCTCAAATCGTTTGGTGTGAGATTATTTCGGTTTCATATTCGATTTCGAATTTTTATTTCGATTCCGACTTGAATTTGGATATTGATTCGTGTTCGGATTCGGATTCGAATTCGAATTTCGCTAATCGCCGGGATCGCTAAATTGATGATATATTCTTAAGGAGCCTATCCACGATCAGTTCGCCTGCAGTTTCAAATCGTATCGGGCGGCCTGCAGTCCTAAGTCGACAGCGCCCACACACGAAAGCGATTTTGGCCTGGTGGCCATGCCCTGCTGTCAGTTTTGCGGCTACACACGATCAGTTGGGAGTCGACAGTTTGCCATCGTATGATTGCCTACCGGCAATTGTCTGCTATCGGGCTTGACGACCATGTTACCGACGATCAAAGATGGCGGACTTGAAATTTAAAAAAAAACAAATCGAGGTTTTCGGGGTGACTAATTACGTATAATAAAATTTATTTAGCGATCCAAGATGGCGGACTTGAAATTTCCCACAAAGTCAACATGAGCATCGTTTTGGAGGTTTTCATAACATAACATAACATAAACTCACGCCTGTGTTCCCCGAAGGGGTAGGCAGAGGTGCTTGCACCCACATTTCACCCAGTTTTCAGAGTTGCTAATTACGAATATATCATCCATCCAGTCATCTGGGATTGCTACATGAATAACATATTCGTAATCAGCAACCTCGAAAACCTTGAAAACGATACCCGTATCGATTTTAGTAAAAATTTCGAGTCCGCCATCTTGGATCACCAAATGGATGTAATATTCGCAATCAGTGACCCCAAAAATCCTGAAAACGATACCCATATCGATTTTAGTCAAAATTTCGAGTCCGCCATCTTGGATCGCGAAATGAATGTTATATTCGCAATCAGCGACCCCAAAAACCCTGAAAACGTTACCCATATCGATTTTGGTAAAGATTTCGAGTCCGCCATCTTGGCTCGCGAAATGGATGTTATATTCGCAATCAGCGACCCCAAAAACCCTGAAAACGATACCCATATCGACTTTAGTGAAAATTTCGTGTCCGCCATCTTGGATAGCTAAATATAGAAAATGATAAAAAAAAACAATTTTAACAAACAAAACGAGCTTTGAAAAAAAAATCACGTGATTAGTGTGATTACAAAAATGAGACAGCCCTGAATCCTTAGTACCGAGTAAAATGTATGGGCGTACCGAGTAATACCCCGCCCCCCACCACTCCCCTGCCCCCGCACGATTGCTCTGTCTAGACGGCTTCGTTGACCGACTGTATGTAGTATGAATCGTTAGACTGTGGTATGGGTATAATGTTCAGGTGAAATGAAAAATGTACGAGGGTTTTAGAAAAGAATTCTTTCACCAAATGAATATTTCCAGATGATTTTGCTTTCGAAACTGTGCCCAAGTTCTTTTTATATAAAATCACCCGCTCCAAACTAGCCGTGGTTGTTTTGGTGTCGTGAGTGTGAGGGCTTATACAGTATGTATGACCAAAGGAGCTATTTATACTAAAATTTTGATTCATAATAGTACAAGAAAATATGCCTAACTTGACTTTATGAGTAATAATATTATATAATTATAATTATCTATAACGGTAGGTACGTCACCATCGCGGTTTAAGTTATGACATGTTGTTTGTTTGTTTTATTAATAGGTAGGTATATAACATGTGCGGGGAGTCCCTGCAACAAACTGGGCGTCGATTTTACTAAAGCCAAACAAACCACAGTAGTGCCACCGCCACTGTAAAACTACATTAAATAATAGACTTCAAAGCGATGCGTTTATAGTTCAAAATTAATTGACTTTTTGCAAAGTAATTAAAAAGTGTAACGAAACTGTTTTCATTTCATTTTGAACTTTAGACGTGTAGATATAAAGTCTAAAATTTAATCTTATTTTTTGCAGTGACTGCAGCACCACGGTAGTTTAGCTTTAATAGACTCGAGGGCCTATTTTAAACTAATGTAGGGATACTCAGAATTTTAATTGAAATAGTGGCAGTATCTCTGAAGGAACTTGTAACCGTAATATCATGCGTAACATCAGTTGTATTATTTTAAGCTTATCAACATGGTTTATTCATTCTGCTTATGTGTTATCGTCAAGATTACACCTTGTTGTAGCACACAATATGAGTAACACATCATTTGCTGCATTGGCTTGTATTTAATTAACGAAACCACGAGAGTCACTTCTCGCTACAGATAATACAGGTAAACTGTGTGTTTAACCTGTAGCGTCACTGGTCAATGGTCAGTCGGTCAGTTCTTCAGAATCAAGCCAAATATTGACTTTTTATACTGGAGATTGATGGCGCTTGGTGGAATCTGCTACACATATTGAATAACACACTTGTACTTTTCCACTGACTTTATTTCTAGACCTGACCGGTTTCGCCTTACGGCATTCTCAAAGGTTCACATTGATGTTTCAAAAATTATAATTCGGAAACACTACAATATTTGCATTTTTTCATGTGTAGGTAGTTTTAAAATTTTTACTTCTTTAAACATTATACCAAATAGCAGTATTATTCCGGACCTGACGCGAAAACTTGACCCGGTCGCGGGTTAGGTTAGATACTTGGAAATTTGTTCCGAATGTAACCCTCTTCCTAACCTGACCCGACGTCTCGTTCCTATCATTACCCGAATTGCGCAGATCTGGCACTTCGCCGGCCGCTGCCGCGGCACGCTCGCTTCGCTCGCTCGGCTCGTGCGTTGTGGTCACAGTTGTAACCTAACCTAACCTACAGAAGTTGGAATTACCGCACTTCGGCTATTAAAAGTAACAGAAATATGCGCAATTCGGGTCGGTTAGGAATAGGGTTACGTTCGATACAAATATCACATATTTTTTTAAGTTTCTAACTTAACCCGAACGGAGTCAGGTTTTCGGGTTAGGTTCGGAATAATCAATATTTTTCGGTTACCAAGGCAACATCTAATGGCCATTAGATGTTGCCTTGATCGTTACGGGTAGTTAGAGTGCTAAAATCAACCACTGGGCCTCGATTCTACTAAAGCGAAATCAAAGTGGTGCCACCATCACTGCAAAAAACGGCATTAACACCATGAGCTACCCGTGGAATAGGTTTCCATGTGTCGCAGGAGTGGGACCAGAATACCCCGCGGGCGAACACACATCAGCTAGTTTCTGCATAAATAACACAAATGAAACTTACCTCAAGAACATAAACACGAAATCCAATTGAATTTCTGTTAACAGACTCATTTCGAAAGAGGTCATCCCCCAGGAACCTGCCGTCCAGTACTGTGAAGGTATCTTGTACGTTCTTCCCCGTCTCCTGCAAGTCCTGGTCGTACACATTCAGAACAGATAAGTCTACCACCGCGTTATGTTTCACGCACGCTTTCTGCTTCGTATATTCTCCGAGAGGACAACATTTATAAATACAGTTTTTACCCATCCCACTTGCAGGACAAGGGCTCAACGATGCAACCCCTATACCCACTAAAAATGCGAATATTATAAACAAAGTAAGTGTTTCCGCACGCGCCATGACTACGTCCTGTTTACCGACAAGTGGAATAAATTATGCGCATAGTTGTATGTTTGTGGGGCATTAAGTTAATTCGCCGTTCATAGAAATATATCGATGATTCATGGTTTTATTCCCCTTATTACGAGTACTTCACGAGTGGGCCTGAGTTCTTCTGCACTTGAAGGTAAAATTCTTTTATTTTATTCTCACCATCCTCAGCATGTATGCACAAGACCCCTTCCACCAATTCGAATACCTTAAATCACCTAAAAAAAAAATTTAACTATTTATTCAAAATCGTGTAGCACTACTACTGCTTTTTGACGTCAGATTCTGCTTAAAACTAAGTTTACCACCGCCTCCTAGGCACCAGTGGAGAAAATTTAAGTCCACTGTTTGGTATACTTAAATCACCTAGATGATTTACTATGTGATTTAAGTGGGATAATTCTTCCGGTAGGACCACTCTTGTGGTATGAATTTATTATGCACGTATCCTTTTTGTACATTTATAAACACTTCCAAAAAGGACTCACACTACAAAATAAAATCTCATGCGTAAATGTTTTGTAGATGGGTGCGTCGCTATCGAGTCGGTACTTCGTGTAAGTGTGCGGATGTCCATTCATACGATTCACAATAACCGTGTAGTTCATAGTAATCTACCTACCTATTACGTAACTCTTATGACGTTTTAGAGTTTTGATAAAGAGAGGATAAACAGAGAGAGTCATGGCTGAGAACCTAGACAGACATCAATAATGAGGATTTAATAGTGCACATTCAATTACAATATCTGACACATGAAATCACATTATGCCATGCATTAGAAAAATTGCGCTCAAAAAATATTAAAATTAAACCAAACAAAAACATAAATTATTTGCAATTATGTATATTGACTGGTACACTGTTCTATGGATTTGAAGACTGGGGGTGCCACGAGTCCGAATCCAAGTACCTGTGGCACCCCCAGAGGTATCATCTAGAGGTGCCACGGGTCCGGAAGGAACTTATCCGCTTGACCTTTCATACAAAGTGTAAAGGCAGTTATTGTTGTATATTGCACCATAGTAAGATAGCATTTCGCTATTGACTAATATTAATTAGGATCGCATTTTCTTTGATAGCAGGTGAAAAAGGTGTATATAAAGGTTTAACATAACCCAAAAGGGCTATGGTACAGATACCATACCACGTAAATTTTCGTTTTGAAAATGATTTTCTATTTACCACTAAGGTAGCAGACAAGCAAATGGTTATTCTGTTGATGACGGGGGTTTTCTCTGCCTACACCTAAGGGGAAAAGACGTGCGCATTTATGTATGTATGACATAATTAATCCGAGGTTCAAACCTACTATTAAAGTATTCTTACCTACTATTGACTTTTCATGGAGAAGGAATATCATATTCTGTCCTCCGTGGTAGAGCACAAGAGCTTCAGTCTTTCCACTATGAATTAAGACTCACTGACTCACTTTACATGTGTCTTAGATTAGTATAGCTCCAGCAGGAAGAGTACTAACTTATAATTATGATATATATCTAATCTCCTCGGTTGACGTGATCGATATGGACACTTCGCCTCGCTGTATCTGCGTCGAGTGCCGTCCAGCCCTACACGTGAGATATAATCGTGTGTATTGCAAATAATTGCAGTGAGCCCGGTGCTTCAGTCATATACATACAACACTAGCCACCCCGGCTTCAGCCGTCGCATACTTTGAATCCCCGTATCACCTTGAAGCAATATAATTATGCAACATACGAGTACTTAGTTAGTTTTTGAACAATTTATGGGAATATGTCGAATATGTTGACATTTAGGTATAATTACTGCTTTGCTCCCCTGAGTAGCAACGTGATGATATATAGCTTATAACCTTCCTAGATAAACCGACTAGTCTAATAAATAAAAATATTTAACTAACTCTTGCCCGCGGCTCGGCCCGCATCGATGTCGGTTACCGCGACCAAACCTAGCCTATGTCCTTTCTCAAGGTCTAATCTACTCCTATACCAAATTTCATCAGTGGTTTAGGCGTGAACGCGTAACATGCAGACAGACCGACAGACAGAGTTACTTTCGCAATTATAATACTAGTATGGATTTCGATCCAGTTATAATAGTTCCTGAGATTAGCGGTTCAAACAAACTCTTTCGCTTTATAATGTTAGTAGTTATAGATATTTGTACAACGATAATACGAGACACTTGCACAAAGTGAGGCAATCAACATAAAGATGTTGACAATCGCCCTGATAGCTAGCGAGTGCCATTCCAAGTATTGGAGTACCGTGTGTATAAATAGTCAGTCAGTGTTATAAATATCTTGACGACGAAGTCTCAAAATTATCTTAAAACTCTCGTATTAAGAGCAAATCAAACTGTTTTATTGATTAATATGGTACTAGCTAATGCCCGCGGCTCCGTCCGCGTGAATGTCGGTTATCGCGACCAAACATAGCCTATGTCCTTTCTCATGGTCTAATCTACCCCTGTACCAAATTTCATCAAAATCGGTTTACAGACAGACAGACAGATAGACAGAATTACTTTCGCATTTATAATATTAGTATGGATTATTGTCCAAATTTAAAGTGTATACCAAATATCAGAACAATCGGTCAACTGGAATGGGGTCAAAAAACTAAACAAAGATCATTTTGAGTACTATGTTCATCAACACCTTTCTGTTGCTGACTGTACGTCGGATACGTAGGGAGTATTCCGCGGCTATGTTATAATATTGTTTTGGTTGGGCCATAATCTTGATCCTATATCGAAAGATGCGCGGATTGTTTTATAATAAACTAGCTTTTACCCGCGGCTCCACCCGCGTGGACGTCGGTTATCGGTAAACATTTCTCAAAAGACGTAGGTATAGGTACGAAGTTTCATGCTCCTAACTTTGAAAATGACGAACTTTCCATACATACGTTTAACACTTATTTTACCCTCTTTAGCAGTTGAATTTAGAAAACCGCTTATACACGCGTTCATAAGACACAGGTTTATGAAATTTAGTGCATCTAGCTCTGAAAATGACAGACTTTCATACAAATTTCCATCCCTTAGTAGCAGAATTTCTAAAAATCCTTTCTTAGTAGATACTTACATCATAAAATGCATCTATTATCAAAATTTCAAGTTTGTAGGTCCAGCACTTATGTTCTACGTTGATGAATCAGTCAGTTAGTCGGGACAAGTACTTTAATATGTACACCTATAGATAGATTTGTGTTTGGTGAATTTCAGCTATTCGAGTGTAGCACCCTGTGACATGTCAACGTCCGAGTGCCAGTGCTGTGATGCGAGCGAGGACACAGAGCTGCACACGCTGACCGAGTGCCTTAGCGAGGCGGGTCCTAGTGGCGGCTCTGGGGGTGGGAGTCCTCACACTCGCCACATTGCTCACAGCGATGGTACAATGCGCAAACGCTTGGGGTGCGGCCGCCTCCTTCTGCGAACAAGTAATGCTCGAGAAGGAGGCGGCCGGTCGGGTCCGGACTAGACTCCGGGCTCGGGAAGCCCGCGCAGAGTGAAGGCGAACCGGACGTCGGAGGTCGCAGAACAACCCCGTCCTCCATGAGCGCTGGCCTGGGGGTGACCGGTGGAGCCGCCTGTCACCCTAGCAGAAGCAGGCCGCGGCGGCGGCGCCAAGTGCGCCTCCCCGTAACCGGTGCTAGATGGGGACACTGTGGTCCCCACAACTCCAAGGGGGCCATCTCGAAAGAGATGGCCCTGGGTCTGCCGGGGTGCGAGAGATATGCTTTTGGCAATCTCACCTCCGGCAACCAAGGACTCAAGAGGCGTGCGTGCGACCCAAATGCGTGCTGTTCGAGTCCGACATAACCACCTCCACCGGCTCCGTGGGGGTGGTATCCGTGGGGATTTATCGCACGATAAAAAAAAACCCGTGACATGTTCAAAATACATCAAAGAAACGTGTACGGCGCGTATAGAGCACATTTTGAGCAAATTTTATGTCCAAGATATAATATGGCTCAAGTATTACAGAGGTTCAGCATAGCTTGCAGCCTTATTGTCTACTTTTTATGTTTTGTGCTATCGGAGTAATAATATACCTTGTTGTTATCCCGAAATTGTCCTTGGCCGCACCATTAATGATGCATTAATGATGATGAGGCCGTCAAGCTGAGTGCCACCACTGTTAACATGGTACATATTTGTAATGTTGGTGGTGTGCGTGACCCTCTTTCCTGAGACCTTGCATTCTTACCAACAGGCAGGGAGAAGTCAAATTGACTACTAATGATATATTACCCGATAGCAGTGTTTATTTGTGTGTATGCAGTACACCAGGCGCGGCTGATAAGTGATTGCAATGCATTGTTATTCCTGCAATGCTACTGCTAATGTAATGCTTGAGGAACTGGGAAGTAAGAGAAGAGAACGGGAAGAGGATGGAAAGAGAGGTGAGGCACTCTTCTTTCTCATCTGGCGTTGGCTGTCCACTCTCGTACAGTCAGCGTCATAAATAATCTAGGCTATAAAGTCTCAAAATGATCTTAAAACTATGATATCAAAAGCAAATCAAACTGTTTTATTGATTTAAATTGTATTATTGTCTGAAATAAAGGTGTGTACCGAATATGAGAACAATTATTCAACAGGAAGGGAGGAAAACCAAGGAATTAATAACATTTTGAGCACTTTGTTCATTAAGTTCGATAACAACAAAAACAATTTGAAATATTTATTCACAAATTAAGTAGGTATACCTACCTATTTAAAGTAAAGCCAACGAAGCAAGAGAAAAAAGGTAAACAAAGTTTCAGCGGTTCCAAACATTTTTATTTGAAAATTATTACGTATCACTTCAAACGCATTCCAGACAGGAATGAAATTGCTCAGAAGATGACGGATCTGACAGTTTAGAACCGTTGTACTGACAGCTTTCCTGTACTACGAAATACGCAACGACAGCTGTCGCTCGGCCATTGTCGCGTACGTGTGACATGTGCGACAAGGACAGAGAAACTAATCGCTAGTTATCGCAACGTAACTCAGTAATGGTCGCTTTGTTTACCTTCTTTCTCTCGTTTCGTTGGCTTTACTTTAGGTATAAACACAGATTATACTTTACGTAAAATTATATTTAATTTCGTAAATAAAAATTTTGCTATGTTATTTTACTACATTGTGTATTATACAATTTTATAAAGTTAAGATTACAATATTGCTATTATATAAATTATACATAAAACACATGAAGCCACAATCAGACATTCCGTTAAGATCTTGCCACAAAACTGGCACTTGACCACAAGACGACATCCTCATCGTTAAACTTACATCATACATATACTCATGTCTGTAAATTCCCGAAGGGCTAGGCAGAGGTGTATTAACACCCACATATCGCCAACTATGATCCTCGGTCCCACGTAATAGGGGGTGAACCTATTGTCATCGAACATGTGCAAATCAAGTCTAGTGACCAAGTAGTAATCCATAGAAACAGCACTGCATAACTTGGTTAACAGGATACAGAGGTCACTAAGCAACACAGAATACGCACTAGGATGCTTCTTCGATGTCGAGGGGGCCTTCGATAAGGCAACCCCAGCTTCAATCGAGGAAACCCTTAACCGCGAAGGCATAAACAAAGATATATCAGGCTGGATAAAAAATATGCTTAACCAACGACTGATACAAGCTGAGCTAGCAGGAACGACACGCACGGTGATAGCAAGGAGAGGTTTTCCCCAAGGAGGATGCCTATCGCCCCTGCTATGGTGCCTGCTAATAGATGAACTAGTAAACAAGATAAACAGAGAGCACATATACACACAGGTATACTCTGATGATGGCGTGCTCCTGATAACAGGCAAAGTCCTCAGCGTCATATGCAACATAATGAACAGGGGACTTAACATAGCACTAGAATGGTGCAGGAGCAAAGGCCTGAACCTCAACCCTGACAAGACCAAATTAGTACTCTTCACGAGGAAAAGAAAACTAGGACGAGCTGAACCGGTACGGCTGAGTGGACACAACCTCGAAACGGTGAAAGAGGTTAAATACCTAGGGGTAACACTAGACAGCAAACTGACGTTCAGCACTCACATAAGCAACGCATGCTCAAAAGCCAAAATGGCCATGATGCAATGCAAAAGAGCCATAGGAAGAACATGGGGAATTAAACCCGGCATAGTACTGTGGATCTATAAGGCAATCATAATGCCTAGAGTTCTACATGGTGCCCTAGCATGGTGGCATAAAGCCAATATAGGGAGAAACAAAAAAGAACTGGACAAGGTCCAAAGAATGGCGGCACTAATTACCACGGGTGCAATGAAAACAACACCCACTGCCGCGCTGGAAATAATATTGGGACTAAATCCCCTGGACCTAGAGGCAAAAAAGAAAGCAGTTGAACAATGGTTCAAACTAAGAAGCACTGGCCATGGCAAACAGCTTTGACGAAGGCCACGCTAAGATCAACCAAGGATACGAAGACAAACTGTCAATGATTCTCTCAAACAATGACCTCATCAAGAAGGAGAGAACGTTTGACAAAAAGTACAGAATACACATAGGACAGAGAGACGACTGGCAAACAAACAGAGATGGCACCATCTGCTACACAGACGGCTCTAGGAAAGAATCAACAAAGCTCTCCGGCTCCGGAGTGCACATCAAATGTGAAGACGGGACGGAGCTAAACAGTTCAATACCACTGGGTAAGTTTGCAAGTGTATTTCAAGCAGAGATCTTTGCCATCATGGAGTGCGCGGATATGACAACACACCTGAACACAGGGAAGGTCACTATCTACAGCGACAGCCAAGCAGCGCTGAAGGCACTCGGCAAGGTAGAAACCTCCTCGGCAGTGGTCAAGGAGTGTAAGAAGGCGTTAGTAAAGCTGGCCAGAGCAGCCGAGGTGACGTTAGCCTGGGTACCCGGCCATGAAGGCAACACGGGTAACGAGGTAGCAGACGAACTGGCCAGGAAAGGAGCTGATGAAAACCAGGTGGGCCCCGAACCCAGGCTGCCAATTGCCCATAAAATCACTAAGGGAGTCATCAGCCGAAGCATAGTGGCAGAGACCAATAGAAGATGGAAATCATCGCCTGTCATGAGACAATCGAAAATTTTCATAAAAGGCATAGATACAAAAAGAACAAGCACCCTGACGAAACTATCCAGGAAAAACATGAGGCTTGTCATAGAAGTGATAACAGGACACTGTCGACTGAACAGGCACCTGACACTAATAGGAGTAAAGAACGACCCCAGATGTCCGGAGTGCATGGACGCCGAGGAAACCAGCCTCCACCTGCTGGCCGAATGCCCTATGTACTCGCTGAAAAGATGGGAAATCATGGGAACAGACAGACTAGAACAAGAAGACATCGAAAATCTGAAGGTGGAACAGATCGTAAGTTTTTGCAAGGAAACAGGTAGGTTCAACGAAACGCCGTGATTGCCGGACATCCCACATCCCACCCAAGGAAATAGGGGAAATGGGTGAAATGGCCCTACGCAAGAGGGCGGATCACCCGTCCGGCCGCGGCGTCCCCTGCTGGCAGTAAGTAAGTAAGTAGTAATCCACCAAATATTGTTAAAATCCAATTTTTTATTGTGATGAAACGTCACAAATTTATACTTAGATAGGTAAATGTACAACATATTATACATATTTCGTCCCAATCTAACTCCGATGCCGTCTAAAACTGACATAGTGAGTGTGGTGTGTCGCCAGCCTTACGTTCAATGTGAAAGTAATGGAGGGTAGGCACACAACCGCACACCGCGCGACGCACTGGGGCCTGCTCATACAACGTAATGCCCATAACTCGATTTTCAAAATGACGGTATATGAAAAAATGAATAGTGCCAGGATAAATTCCAGAATGTGTTACATTATTTGTACAAATACTAAATTAGTAAGTGCTATCTTTTGTCTCGTGTGTCAGCTCAAAGTTAACCATATTCTGAAATCTTTTAATTTTCGTTAGAGTACGCGAGTTTGTAGTCAATATTGCAACATTTATTTCATTATGTAACCGGTATATTTAATTGAAGTGAGTTACGGCTGCAACTAGGCAAGGTATGGTCATTGTAATATAATATAATTTTTATGAATTTGTACATTCAACACATTTGGAGTGTTACCCAAATTTATATGTCGGCATGTTTTTTTAAGTGTTGAATGAAACATTTTCGATTTTTCCTTTTTGCGCAAAGTTCTATTTTTTAAATATTTTTTATAACATATTTGCTCGTAAAGTTGTTGTAATTACACCAATTTCAATATCGTAATGTATCTCATTACGTACTTGTGCGATAATGTAATGTAAAAGGCACGTGTTTTTTTTTAATAAAGTTTTAAGATACTCCGTCTAAAAATGAACGATACTTTTAAAAAACTTAGCAAAGAGGTTTTATGTCAAGAAAGTGGTCAATATTTTTATGAATAAAATTAACTTTGGGAAATAAAATGTAACAAATAAACATTTAATTCTTTAATTTAATTAATTTTGACAATAAATTACAACCATTTATCTGTAACAAAAACACAAAAATATTAATTTATTTTATTAGTAATACTGGCTGTTTTTGTACCTTTGCCTAAAAAAAAAAGTTGATGCGCGCGCATCGCTTATTTGTGGACAAGTAAAAATAATTCCGCGCGCTTTTTCTTTTCGCTGTTTAACAAAGTCAGAGTTTTATTAATTTCCTCGTAAATATGTTATAAAACGTCGTATGACATACGTGCGCTTTGAAAATTACAGCCTCTGCTTCCTTATAGCCCTCGCCGATGGCTCGGGCTAGTAATATCGCCTCGGCTGTAATTTTCAACTTACCGCACTTATATCATAATCAAAGATCATAATGTACTATTACCATAGCTAGAAGGGATTAATAATGAACTGAAGAGATTTGCAATAGAACTTTGCGAATTTTCGAAAAAATAAATATTTTTTGCGTACAATTTTTTGTTAGGTACTATTAAATTATATTTTTTTATCGGTAACAGCTAATTTCCTTAAATAAAATATATTTTGACGTGAATAATTGGTGTCACACCGAATTTTGATACTATTTTGTTGAAGATTTCATTTCATTTTAACAAAAACAAACCCGTGTAATCGGTTGTTTCATTACGTTATGTGAAAGCTTATCATTATTCTTGAGTAATGCAAGCTTATGTGAGATAATATTTAAAAGAAATTTTAAATCTGTAGCAAAGAAATGTATGGACCTAGAAAAGTATCTCAAAGATCATACTAAGTGCCCGGATTCTAAGAAAAGTTAACTTAAATTAGAATTGCGACATTTTAAGAAGTCTTTTACTTTTAAGTAAAAAGATTTTAATAACTTAGCGGCTATTTTAAAGAAACCGATAACTCTGATAACTCGGTAGGTACTACACGCCAGGATACGATTTTTTAAATGTTTGTTGCGCTTAGCCTATAAATTACTGACACAATCTTGGCATATTAATAAAGGAACTAAAAGCGTAGTAGAGGAGAATAAAAAAATTCAGGCAGAATTTAAAAAACAAATGACATTGATTGTCGATAAGCCCAAACCAGGTTTCGGGAACACCAATGACGGAAATGTGGCTCGGAAGTTTTTCCAAAATAGTTAGTTATCTGCATCAATTACTGGTATTGATCACACCTTAATTCATAATCTTTACATAATATTACAAACGATATCAAGTAGTTTTAAAATCGATACCGACAACTTTAAAGCGTATTGTCTCAAAACCGCTGAAGTATATGTTACTCTTTATCCTTGGTACCCCATGACGACATTTAATTCATGGTGATGATAATATCAAATTGTTTGCTTCCAATTGGTCAGTTAAGTGAAGAAGCGCAGGAATCACGAAACAAGAATTTTAAAATATATAGAGAGCGCTTCTCTAGAAAAACCTCACGACAAAGTAAGTTAGAAGATATATTTTATCGTCTACTTATTTCCTCCTTATCATTTACAATTTAAGACCTTTGCAAGCTATCAAGAGACAACCGTTTGATCCTAAAGTTACAGATATGCTTTTAGAAGAATTAGTGACTTTTCCTATTGAGTCTGATGGTTCGGATGACGAAATATAATATACTCTGATATTCATATTCATTTCTGACTGGTATTTAAATTCATATAATCATTTTATAGCATTAAACATTTTATTAAGACTTTTGGGCATTACTTGGTATGAACGGCCCCAGTTTGCGACGCTCGCGGACCAGTCAAGTCATGACTACGGGTGCTGTGACGCCGGCATAAGTAAATTTCCACGCGTGAGATCCTGAACTATTGTAAATTATGAGTAAAAAAGAAACAAAATACGCCGCGATAGTTTAAAAATAACACTAACTAGAGAAGCTCGTCCCTGATCGATCCCGGTGCGAAAATGGCCATTACACCTGGGCCTCGATTCTGCTAAAGCCAAATTATTATGGTGCCACCGCTAATGTAAAAAAACGGCAATAATAGACTTTAAAGGGCTTGGTTTAAAGTTCAAAATTAAATGATTTTTTGCAGAGTGAATAAAAAAGAGATTTCATTTCATTTTGGATTTTAATTGTATAGAAATAAAGTCTAAAATTTAATGTCATTTTTTACGCTGAATATGGCACCACAATGGTTTAGCTTAAGTAGAATCTAGGGCCTGATGGCCAGCCTTTTAGTTTAGTGGTTAGCCATTTTATTGGTCAAGTTCAGTAATCCCAGTCGCATCCGATAAGCTTTCACCTTGGAGTCTGGGTTCCGTTTTAGCCAGTCTAACTATGGATTGGACGGGCCTTGAAACGACTGCCAGCTGACGTCCACATCCACAACCCATTGGCGATGTCGAAGCATTGCAGTTAGACCAGTTATTGGACTTCTTAGGACTCTAACTACCCGTAACGATTACCATAGATGTTCGATAACAACTGGGACCGATGGCATAACGTGCTCCTCAGACACAACCAGACCAATGCAAACACCCATATTCATGCATATAAATATTTGCACTGAGCGGGTTCTAACCCGCGCCCCCTGCCTATGCCACAGAGGTGTCCAATTCACAAGCTCTGTACTGTGCTCGTGTAAATATTCTGTCCTTTGGGGTTGCCAGAGACGCGGAGAGACATATTCTCTGTGTTGGACTCGGAGCTGCTGTGGGTGTAGCTCTTCGATGAGCCCACGTAGAACCGGCTTGTCTTGCTCACCGCAACCCTGGGGAAGTATAAAACAATATTAGTTTTAAAGTTCAAATATCGCTTAACTAATGTGTTTAAGTAACAAAGATCAATTTATAATTTAACTAGCTTTTGCCAGCGGTCCCGCCCGCGTAGTTGTCGGTTATCGCGACCAAACATAGCCTATATCCTTTCTCATGGTCTAATCTACCCCTATACCAAATCGGTTAAGTGGTTTAGGTGTGAAAGCGTAACATACAGACAGACAGACAGAGTTACTTTCGTATTTATTAGTATGGATATTGTTTAGTTTTAGCGAAAATTAGAACATGTACAAAAATGTATGATAGGTATATTTTCTTCTACTTGCACCTAATGATTTCTTATTTGTTTTTTTATACCAGACTGGCACACGGCCCACCTGTTGGTAAATAGTTACTGTGGCCTATGGAAGTGAGCAACGCTAGTCGCTTATGAAAACCACAGCTCGGATATCATCTACGTACACTAAATCAACCCTATAATAAAATCTTCAAGAAGGGCATTAGAAGGTTTCTTCAGGATAGGCAGCGCGAGTGTAACGCCCCTGGTGTTGCATACGTCCATGGGCTGGGCATGTGTACTTGTCTGCCAACTAATTGGTTTAAAAAAAAAACTTACCGTTTGTAAAGCTTCTTGTATATTTTCTTCTTGCACACAAATATAATGAATATCAACAACCCGATGAGCATGTTGTAGGTGTCGGAGATGCGCCACAAGCCGAACACAGGGAACACGAAGCTGATGATCTCGAACAGCCAGCTCAGCCCCATCACCACTGATAGCTTTAGGTACACCATGAACCTGGAGATGACAATTAATTTAACGTTTACCATCAGATGGAGCTGGTACCCTGTTTAGAACTCGTATAATAGGTCCTCGATTCTACTAAAGCTGTACTAAACCACTGTGGTGTAGTCACTGCTTATAATGCATTAGGTTTTAGAGTTTATTTCTATATGCCTAAAGTTCAAAATGAAATGAAAACAGTTCTGTTTCAATACACTTTTTCAATTATTTAGCAAAAAGTCATTTAATTTTGAACTTTAACTTCGGTCCAATCCCTAAATATTTGTATGCATAAATATGGCTATTTGCATTGGGTGTTTCTATGTATAATCTGTATGTATTTACAAATAAAAAGTATAGAAGTATGTTTATCCGCATTCTAGATTCCGAAACACAAACTATAAAAAAAAATATATTTGAATTTGAACTGATCGCTTTAAAGTCTATTATTTAATGCCGTGTTTTACAGTGGTGGTGGCACCACTGTGGTTTTGCTTTAGTAGAATCGAGATTCTGGAATGTTTTATCCACACACGTGGTCCATTTGCCTATAATCCAGAGTCCTCCCTAGGACTACTCTAGGACTAGAACCATGTCTCTACAGGGAGTGAAAAAGCATCTGTTAGCGCCGTCAAGGCAGGGACTGACCATTTAGACATTGCTCAGTTGTTGTTCATTGTTGCAGTTCTAAAAGGCATTAACAGTCAAAACTCCAAGTTTGTTGCAGCATTTTAGGTTTCGCGTTGATGAATCAGCGCGTGTTGACCAGGACAAGCAATTATGGTCATAATTAACGAACTATATAACATAGCTAACCGCATGCAGTCATTTGATAAGAATTTACCCTATTTTGTAACATATTGTAAACTATATAATTAATTGTACATAGTGGAGGAAATATGTCTACGTTAAATACTGCCAGGCATATTACTCCAAACAATACGTGGTAAATGTCCTTATAGCTCTAATAGTAAGGCACATGAAAAACGATGGTGTGGCCGAGCTTGTATGAAAACATCAAGACAGTGGAAGAAGTGAAGGATGCTTTTTTTTTAAATATTATATAAAAGGACACGTGAATTTGACCTCGCCTGATGGCAAGCTAAAGGCAAAGCCTCGGAAAGAGGGTCACCATCGTAAACATGTACCATGTTAACAGTGGTGGCACTCAGCTTGATGGCCTCATCAGATGCCTTTTCACGCCCCGCTTAAAGGACCCGGGACTGTAGGAAGAAGGAAACACGTGAGTTGGCAGGGAGTTCCAGGTCTTAGTGGTGCGGTATAGGAATGATTCACCGAACCATGTTTCTAGACAGTATATTCTGCACCTGGATGTATTTTGTCATAATAATAGCAAATGTAAAGGATGTTATCACCGTCTGACTTCGTATATATATGTTTTTCTCATAATGTCATACCAGTTAATTCATCACCAACATTTAGTATGTAAGATTCCGTGCCTCGGAGAGCACGTTTAGCCGTCAGTCCCGGTTGCCATACGAACATCTATGGCAGTCGTTACGGGTAGTTGTTAAAAGTTTGACTAATCTAACTGCAAAACTTCGGCATCGTCAAATAGTTGTAGAGATCAGCTGGCAGTCGCTTTACAGAAAGAATCGAAATTCATCCACACCTCAGTATGGCTGAAAAGACAATTCAAACTGAGCTGGATGATACAGTATGTAAGGAACACTGACCTGCGCCTCTGAGTGCGGTGGGCCGCAGGAGAACCAGCGGCGGCGGTGTCGAGCATGGCGGTCCCTCGCATCAGCCGCCACATGTTAAAGGCTGTCATCATGTAGAACAGCCAATTGCAGATGATCAGGATCAGCATTGGCGTGTATAGGTACAGCAGTAGCGGAACACCTGTGAAGACATTTTCAATCGTCAGGTGAAGTTGAACATATTGGAATGAAAGTGATAGAGTCGAAACTAAAGAAAGCGATAATGAAGAAGGAAGAAGAATTGTTAAAAGATAATCGTTAATGATAACAATTCCTGCATATAGTAAGAACGATGTACTAGAGAGTGGAAGAGACTGCAAGGCTTCGATGAAAACGCATAATGCGAAGATGGTGTAGGATACACTGTTTCATGTCGTATAACATTACAAAGGAAGTATAAAGACAGGTTAACCTTGGAGGAAGCAGCCCGAGTTCTTCGGGTAGGGTATGATGAACGCGGGCACGCTTGACATATCCACTCTCATAAATATGAACAGAAAGATGGTCATGAGCAGGGGTACTCCGTACGCGTACAGGCAGTACATGCCGAGCTTGAAGCGCTCACCACGCCGGTGGATGACGCGGGCTTTGGCATAGCCTCTGTAAACGAAATAATTAGAAAGTAATATCTAATAGTATCTATACGGAGAAAGGATTGCAGTCCTATCAACGGGTTGACCATCAGTAGAAATAAAAAGGATTGGTAAGCCTAGACCCTGCAATGCCGGGTCTAGTTGCTTCCAATTGCGTCGCAGGGAAGCTCCTTTATGCAAAGGACAATGCTTTAACTGTGGCCAAGTATTGATCTGATAAAATTTAATGATTTTAAGAAGCATTGACTCGGCAAGGAAGAAGAAAACAGATTTATCGAATAATTATTTTGGTTAATAAAGATTTACATTAAATATGTATCTTAATAACAAGATATATACCTGAAGGTCCACCAAATGTCGTACGACATCACACTCATCCAGCAGAAAGAGGCCAGGAAAAAATAGTAGATAAACAAGGCTGAAACAAAGCATGTGTTGAGTAAAACACCACATAGATTGAACTTTTATAGACAGTAATGTTACCGCTAACATTAGTTCAATCTATGTGGTGTTTGCCTGAATTAAGGTGATTATGGTATTTATCAACTTAAATCGATAATATCTTACACAGAAATTCGATTTTATTTACTGAAATATATTATTACCTCCTGAAATCACATCATCAACAAATAAAGAAATTTCATAATTTTACACACATTACATAAACTCACGCCTATAAATTCCCAAAGATCTGTATTACCAGTTTAAAACCCACGTTTCGCCAACGTAATAGGGGACGAGCCTATTGCCCACTTTGGTTTACTGTAGAAGGGACAACAGCCTTGTACGACACCGGCCCAGGAAGATATGGGGTGGTCTTGTTCCATCACAACTTTTATTACATTTAAAGGCATGAAAGTGGTACTCACTCAAAGCCACGCAACTTTCAGCGCTGTACCCATTGAAGTTGAGGACAGCCAGGAACAAGAAGGCCATGAACAGACAGCTGACGTAGTTCATCAGTATCAGCCCGCCCAGGTTGCGGAGCTCGGGCAGCAGCGCGTATACCAACAGCAGCAACAGCAGGAATACGCATGACGTCCAGCGAGCTGTCGAACATACATGATCATTTACATATTATAATACTATAGGGGGTCTAGCAACCAAACCCCGCAGATTACCAAAAAAACCGCTTAGTGATAAGAGATTCGCTCCGTAGGCTAAGGACTCATGAAGCGGCTTTTAACTTCATCCGCCGCGGTCGCGGGCGATTCTGTGATTTCCTGTGCCGCGTTCCGCGTCCTCTTTCTATCAACTGTGTACTGTGCACTGGTAGTACCGCAGCAAATATTTTGTATGTAATAATCCTAGGTATCAGAGTGCCTACCTCCCTCGTATTCTTACTCACCCACACTTAAATAGGTGGTGTTCTGCTCGACCACCGCTCTTGGGCCTTCTGAGTCCACCACAAAGAACTGTGGATACTTCGAAAGCCCCCCGTTCCTAGCGATGGCGTAATCGATGCAGAAGTTTGGATTGGCTATTTTGATGTTTAAGTAGTACGCGTTCGGCTTTTTTAACTGCAAGTCTCCATTCTGAAACAATATATATTACCAATGCATCACAATAACCTTCCAATGTCAATCTTGAAAAACTCTATCGTAAATCGCTTGATAAACCCACAACCACTTGCAATCTGTAGGTACCTACTTCGTCACATTACGGAAACCGATAGATAGTTCAATGAATTCATTAAATAAATCTTCTTGCAATGAATATATTATTTAAAATATCAAATGATCGTCAATACCAACTTAGTATTCACTTGTTCAGAAAATATGAAGAAACATCATAAGTAGTTATTTCGGTTCAAGTTCAGGAAAACTTGTATTTACTGTATTTTGTGCAACTAACAACTAATGAATGATGACGTTCTCCAACACTAATTAAGTTGCGGTGGGTAACTACTCATTACAGTGTTAACTTACTTCCGTATTGGAGGATACCTAATACTTAAGTAGGTATTGCACTTTGTAAAACCCGCAAGACAGATATTTTCAATATGATACTGTGGGGACATAATACCTACTTACTTACAGCAAGCACTACCATAACGAGTATGCATACAACAAAAAGCCGCAACAGCAGCGGGAGCCCGCGAACACGTCTGCGCGTGGGGAACGATTTCCAGGGATGCAACGAGCCCGCTGAATCCTGCGCTTTTTATTTTATGTTACGTTACTTTTAGGATTTATCTATACAGTTCAACCACAGAATGGAAGAGAATTTCCCCCAATTCTATAGGTTCAACAAAGGCTCCACGTCAGCCTACCTCCCCTCTGCTATATTATATTATCTGTACCCCTGCCCTCCCCTTTCCTATCAAAATCAACGCACACAGGTCTACCAATCGCCCTCACACGGCGCAAACACTCCTTCAGAGTCTTAGAATTCTTCACCAGCACCCATAGATACTTAATGGAAAATTCACTGGTACTTGTCCTTGTTATTTATTTGACCGGTTTCGTCTTATGGCATTCTCAAAGGCTTTCACTGATGGTTTGAATGTTTACCCGACTGCTGAAGGAAATGGTAATGTTTTCCGAGACTATGTATGTATGTATGTCTATTTTTTGGCACGCAATCATAAACCAGAATAAAAATATATAGGGTACCGCCTGCTATCAAACTTGTTTCGTTCTTTTCAGCATCAGTCGGGTTTCCTATTATTAATAATTTATTTTATTTACTTTTCAGTCCTATTTTTAGTTTGCGGTCGGGTTTTTTGTTTGCTTATTAATTAAGTTTCTTTAATTTGTAAACACTACGACAAAAGTACCTAGTAAATTTTCAATTTTAAGTAGGTAATAAAATAAGTTCCACCACGTGCCATCAATCAACAATATAATAGTTCACCAGCACACTTGTTTGATGTTTCTTTCTTCCTACAGTGACGGGTTCTTTGAGAACGTGAAAAAACATCCGATGAAGCCATCAAGCCTCAGCTGGCCTCAGGCCACCACTGTAACATTACCTGTAGCTTAGGTACTACCAGGCGAGGTGAAGTCATATCTACGTGTCCTATTAAAAAAGAAGAGTAAAACTTACCTCAAGAACATAGGGAATAAATCCAACTGAGTTTCTGTTAAACGAAACATTTTTAAACTTGGGATCTTCCACGAACTTGCCATCCAGTATTGTAAACGCACTTTGGACATTTTTGCCCGTCTCCCGAGATTTATCATCGTACACAAGCACTCCAGAAAAGTCTACAACCTGGCTGTGGTTCATGCATACCTTTCGGTTCGAATATTGGCCTAGTGGACAACATTTATAAATGCACTTTTTACCTAACTCACTAGTGGAACAATTCTGATGTAGTGCTAAGACCCTGAATGCCTCTAAAATTGTGAAGATTATAAACAAAACATTAATGGCGTGCGCCATAATTAACTCCTGGTTGAACACTACAGTGAGTAATGACTCCCAATGACATAACAAAGAGAGACCTACTGAACTAGGTTTATTCATTTTCCTGCAGGCCCTCTATGAAACGTCCGCAATTACGAATCGAAGTTACGGCCAATCGAGTAAGGAACACATTTATCCTGTCATCATATCCGCAGAACGTATTATACGTCCATAACATTCCTTAAAAAAAATTGCCCAATTATATAATTGTTTCATACAGAGTGGAATATATGAATGGAGGGAAAGTAGGTACCTACCAATTCTAGAAACTGAATTAGTGTTTTTTTTACTGAAAGGTCACTTTTCATTTCGTTATTTTTTTAAAGAAACAAATCTGCATTCAAAGATTTTCAGAAGCTTGTTACACCCGGTATCCGAACCGACTAAAATTAAAAAAAATATCACCTGTAATATAAGGCATGAATCGATTAGGTCAATCATGGGTCAATCAATCATAAGGATATTCTTCTCTAATAAACATGGCGCATTAAATAAAAAGAAATTCCTGCAATGTAAACTTAAATTCTAATGTAGGTAGGTTAGGTACTTATATAAAATTTTCACTTAACGGGAATCGAACCGGCAATGCCACTAAACCACACTGGTCGTCCAATGACAATATGGTAATATTTATCTATCTAATTATTAATTCCCTACAATTCCCATGTGTAATACGCACACCGTTACTCATTACAGCAGGCTGTTTTTCCTGTTTGCTTGTGCGTACGTGACTTTAACTTGAGAGTTAAAATTGCTACATTATTGTAATTCCTATACAGCGCGGGTTTATTCACTTAGTTCACATACTTATGACAGAGAAATTGACATTTTACCCCTATTTCCAGTAGCACTACCGTATAGCCTTACTGGTTAAGTAGTAGGTAAATTTCAGGACATATATTTTGGATCTAAAATACCCCGAGGAGGGCTAGACGTCTGGGTCAGCCGGGGTATGAGGGATATGTCGAAGACACCCTCACCTCCGGCCTAGCACCACGACCCTCAGTCAGCATGGGGTTTTAATCGGTTCGAGTCCGACATAACCTCCCCTTCTGCTCGAAACAAACAGGACCTAAAATGCTCTCTATACGCGCCGTAGGTACGTAGGTACATGTTTCTCAAGTGTCTTTTAAGGATAGCACGGGGTGCAACGGTACAACGGTGGACGAGCTCAAATTCACCAAGCACAGATTATTACGAAAAAGCAATCCGCGCGCATCAAGGCCTCGTTTTTCTCGCTACATAGGTCCAAGATATTGTGTCCCGAGTATAACTACTACTGTATATAAGAGTCCCTTCACGCTAGCGTTTGTTCAGCATAGGTATTCGATGTATCTAGCTCTAAGTTGACGTATTCAGTAATGGAAATATAAGAAAAATTCCTGCTTCAATTTTTTTTCAAAAGTGAATATGTATAGTTTGTCACACTTCAGCTGTCTATGATGAAACAGAGTTCCATAAGACTTCTACAGGAGCGTAGCAAATAGACATTTATGATTGCACAAGAGTAGGTAGGTATCTAACCCGCGCGTACCCCTCTCACAAAGATACAGTCGACAAAAGGTTACATTTTTCCATACAAATATGTAAAGGTGCAATCGTATCTCTTTTGATCGACTGTACATGCCAATTTGGTCTTGTTTACGCCCGCCGCACATGACCACATTCGCACTCGTTCACGACAATGTAGAATAAGATCCTACGGCCATCAGACGTCACGTATTTTCTGACGAAGGAAATGTGAACGATTGAGTAGTGTAAGTATGTACTAAGTACGCATGCCTACCGGTTAGCTTCGTTAGATGGTCAATTTTCAGGTATCAGAAAATCAAGGTTACGTATATTTTAGGCCTCCTTATTGCAAAAATCAGGTTGTAGCATTTACGGGAGGTAAGTAATGTTTTTATGTACTTACTTTAATTACCTGATACCTGAAAATTGGCCGTTTAACCAAACTAGCAGATAGGCATCGTACATTGCGTACTTAATACATACTTACCTACACTATTCAATCTTCCACATTTTCTTCGTCAGAAAATACGTAACGTCTGGCGGTTCTTACTCGACAGTGGCATGTCGTGAACGAGTGCGAGGGTGGTCCTGTGCGGCGGGCGTTATGCACTAGTTTGGTCGTCACCGTACAATAGGCGACCAATCAGTACAGAAAGAAAGAAAGAAAGAAAGAAAATTCGTTTATTAAACACTTCACTACACACTGAACAAAAGAAAATATAACAAGAAAAAAAAATCAAAACAAAACAAACAAAATAAATAAAATAAAAGTACCCCGAAAAAAAAAAGGCAATCCGTTCGATAACATTATTGTTGATCAATATTGCATTAGGTATTAGTAAGTTAATACCTAACAATACGGCAGGTATGAACGCGGCGCGCCCGCACCAACCCGGCCGCGCCCCTCCACAGTGAGTCACTGTCATAATGCACCGCGCGCGTCAGTATTGTCTGAGACGACCCAGTGCGCAAACGCGATGTTATTATTTCATCGAGCCACTGCGGCGGAGCACCACCGTGCTGAAAAGCTACCGCACACCTACTACACTATACAATATCATAGACTATATCATAGGTACCCAACTAAAAGGAATACCATGCCGTGAAGTGAGAGTGAACATTGCTACATCGATAATTCTATGATAATAGGCACGTATACAATGGCATGACATAGGTACCTAACCTATTGAGCCCTCGTTGCCAAGCACCACAGCTCGTCCAATGGCCATACCAGAAGGGTGAGTCTCTTTTTGTACAGTAGGTATGGCGAGATTGTCACTCAGTACTACGCTACTATTTAGTAATCTACAATGTCTTTGTAGCCAGGACTGTCGGGAGTCGCAGAGTGCCGAGCGACGGGGCTCACGTGATCACTACATTTTGAAGGCGTGAAGATGCCAGTGGCGATCCCCCGCACACCAACCGTTTGCTGCATTAGTTTATTATGTACCCATGTAAGATTACCTTTACAATTATTAACATTTGTACAATAGTCCCGTTACACTTCGTATTATGTCAGTGTGGAGTGTGTGTCCAAAAGGCCGCAGTTCAGCTAATGCTACAGATCGGGTAGGTACAATCTGTAGCGCTGGTTTTCAACTGCAGCCCATCCAAACCAGGCAGCATGCTGTATAAGCATTACTCAGATTTAAGCACTAATTCGCTTCGCACAAAATAGGTTAAAAAGATCAACAAAAAATAATAATATAAACATTACACACCCGCTACGTACATGAACCCGTCCTGTACATTATTATTTTATAAACAGCTGAAGGCATACATTTCATTTGTACATAATTTATTAGGATAGTTGACTCACACATAACAATATACACCCACTCATGCACATAGACCTGTCTTGCATATACTATTCCGTAAGTAATTGCAGGCATAGGTAGATACATAAATTACATAAAGATCTATGAGCAGAAAAGCAAAAAGACACACTGTAACACAAAAATAAACTTAACTAATAACAAATCCGACACAACATTGTTCGCACCTCCAGTTAACCCGAAACTGCCACGTTCCCTTACATTTACCATACACACCTAACACAATAAAATATATACAAAACAGAAAAAAGAATTATTTATTTATGCATACACATAATTGTACATATAACATACATACACACATGCACATACACACATGCACATACATTCACTTACACACATATTAGCCCAGGGAGAAATTAGAAGAGTCTCCCGTAAAACCTCCTAGAGCCTAGATCCGGTTATGGCGATAATTTTTGCATATTAAGCAGGATATTCCTGTACCCAGCTCGGAAGCCACGCACGCCGGCAACCCTTCTAAGGGGCGGAGGAATATTGTTCCATATCTTACTCGCTCGATATCTGAAGCCACCCTGAAATGCCGCAGTTCTATGTTTAGGAACATGTAGGTTCTCACGCGATGCTCTTGTCAAATACCTACTTTTTTCGTTGAGCCATTTCAATTTAGAATGAAGGTAAAAGGGGGTTCCAGTCTTGACAATGCCAAAAAGAACAGTTGCGAGATGTAATTCCCTCCTGTACTTCATTTTGAGTTTGTTGTGGTTGTTCAGATATGGCGTCACATGGCTTCTAGGCGGTATATTATAACAAAAACGCGCGCAAGCATTTTGCACCCTTTGTATCAAATTGACCGTTTTTGCTAGTAGTCGCGGGCCGTAGACCACATCCATGTAGTTGAATTTGGATAGTACCAAGGTATCAACCAACTTCTCTCGGAGTTCGACACCAAGGTAACTTCGTATTTTATACAGGAGTTTCAACCTATAAAAACAGTTCCTCACACACTCCTCAACATGGCGCTCGAACCTTAGTTTCTCGTCCATTAATAAACCTAAGTTTTTGACCTCGTGTACACGCTCAATCAGGACATTATTTACATAGATTAGGGGATTTAGATCCCCTACCCGAGAGATTTGATTTCTGGAGCCCAATATCAAATACTTGGTCTTGCTGCCATTCAGTGTGAGGGTATTTTTATTGGCCCACCGACAAATGTTGCTCAGATCCTCGTTCACCTTCCTTATGGCTTCCTGGAAATCAGTCGGTTTAAAGGAGAAATAAATCTGTACATCATCTGCGTATATGTGGAATTGGCAGTGTTTTATAACCTGAACAATGTCTGCACTGTAAAGTATGAACAGCAAGGGTCCCAATACTGATCCCTGCGGCACACCCCTACTTACCGTTGCTACAGTAGACCGTAGCGTAGACCCGTCACTGCTCTGAGTTTCTACAAACTGTGTCCGACCACTTAAATAGGAGTGAAACCACTGAATAGTATCACTATCAAACCCATAGTAGGCCAATTTGGAGAGCAAGAGGGAAACGTTAAGTCCATCAAAAGCCCTTGAAAAGTCCAATAACACCAGAATAGTAGCTCTTCCCTGGTCCTGAGCTGTCAGTATATTATCAGTAACGTCTAAAATGGCAGTGGCTGTACCACGGCCCTTCCTAAAGCCCGACTGTACATCTGGTAATATACTTTGCGCTTCCAAGTAATCTCTAAGTTGAGACGCTACCACCCTCTCTAATATCTTTGACAAGCAGGGCAAGATACTTATTGGGCGCAGATCCTTGGTGTCAAGAACATCGTTTATTTTAGGAATAGGTTTAATAATAGCATTTTTCCAACTCGTGGGGAATTTTGCTCCCATAATAGACCCATTTATAATTGCAGTAACAACACTCAATGTTTCCGGAAGCAACATGGTTATCATTTGCAGTGATATACCGTCACTACCCACTGCGTTCGACTTGAGCTCCATTACAATTTTGAGAACAGCTGACGAGTCGACGGGCGTCAGTCTAAAAGTACTTTCACTAAACCTGTTGTACTCATAGAATGTTAGTGTGGACAACGTGACGTTTGTATCTCCAGGTACATTCAGAAAATGACTATTAATTCGATTAGGGTCATTTAGATGCGCAGGGAGTCCCGTAGACTTATGGGGGTTTATATTAGTTTTAATATTCTTCCACAAGGTTTTAGGGTCCTTAATATTATTGTCTATTTGAAGCCTAAAGAAACACTTCTTTTCACTATTTACAGCTAGATCTACTTGTTTCTTTAGTTCCTTATAATAGATAATATGAGACTCAAGTTTAGATTTCCTGGCTCGGTTCAATGCTGCGTCCCTAAGGCCAATCATAAACTTAATATTGCTAGTAAGCCAAGGGGTTGGACGGTCTCTTACAATTTTCCTCTTTATTGGAGCGTGCAGATCGAATATGTAATTAGTCAACATCGTATAGTCCTGTACAATATCGTCAACATCCTCCAGTCTCAATAGACGATTCCACTTTAAAGAGCTGACGTCTACATTAAACTTATCCATATTGATATCCGATATAGGCCTATATGTAATAACCTTGGGAGGGATTTTTGGTTTGCGGAATACTAGTTCACATACGATAAAAGCATGTCCATATTCTTCACCTACGGAATCCACGGTCGTACTACGCACCCTCGCATTTGTGCAGACCACATCGATCAGCGTCTGACTGTGATCAGTAAAATGAGTTGCGTCCTGTACATACTGCGTCAACCCTGTGCAGTGCAAAAAAGTTTTAAATTGACTGTATCTTGCCTCTGTATGCTTAAACAAGTTGATATTAAAATCCCCCAGTAAAACTATATAGTCATAATCAGAGAAAGAACCTATGGAGTCCGTTAACGCATCCAGAAACTGTTGTACGTTACCAGTGGGTGGGTTGTAGCCCGTGCCCACTATGATTTTATTATGATTCACCTTGACTTTAATCCACATCTGTTCGACTGTCGGGTGCACAGGGTGGACACAAGTCTTTACCTGCATGCCATTTCTGTGGTAAAAACCAACCCCCCCTCCGCGATCTGCTATTCGAACGGGGCGAGGAATATGCCGCAACCGATACCCCGGCACGGACGGCGCACGTCCCTCCTCCCCCCGCCTTAGCCACGTCTCGTTAATAGCTAATAAGTCCACCTGATGACGGTCTATCACTGCTAAAACATCCGTATGATTCGTACCCAAAGAACCCGGGTTAAACAGTCCGACTTTAAAAAATTTATATACCATTGCGAACAAGAAATTCATACATATCCCCATTGCACACCTCATTGTACATTAAATCACACTCACAACAAACAGACCAGAGATCATTGCAAACACGAACGATTAAACAGAAAACAGGTATCACTAAAAGTTGCGAACAATAATAATCAACACAAAATAAAAAGCAACATAGATAAGGAATGAATAGGTCGGCCGTCACCGATGAATCATCGCTAACGCACATTCCACACTGACACTGCGGGTCTATAGGTACATTACGCCTAACGCGACACGCTGAGAGTTTGTTTACGTAGTTATTGAATAACAAGTATAAGTGCACGCAACATAGACATAGATTGTTATAATATCTGTTAATACTTAGTGCGAAGAACATCATGGTTACAATGTACAAATATATACGATGCAAAAAGCATATTTCTGCTGCTGAGTAATAGTGCCGGCTAACGTTACCCTTCCCTTTACCATTCAAAAGGTTAATGAAATGATAAGATAAATGACCAATATAAAGATAAATAAATACGATTTTCGATAGCTGAAGGGTTAAACAGAGCCTACGCCAAAAACCCGCCCTATGTCAGCCTCATTTCGTATAGTGAACGTGGGTTTGCCTTCATCCTCCTTCACAAGAATCCGCCCATTCCTGGTCCAGACGAATTTCCATTGCAACCTCTTACGCGCTTCGCGCACCCTGAATAATAGAAGCCGGTTGAATTTGGTCAGACGCTCGTTCATGTAAAATTGGCCGGTCGTCGCTCCGAGTCCGTAGTCCGCAGTATTTGCCCCGCGTCGCACACGCATATTTTTCAGTAGGTCGTCTCGTACTGATCGGCGCGCCAGCCTTACCACTAGCGGACGGGGGCGGGGGCGGCCGGACGGTCCGTTCCCACTACCACTACCGTGCGCGGACCTCGGACCTACTCTCTCGGCGCACACGATGTCCCGCTCATCCAAGGTCATGCCCATCTTGGTGGCTATTAAAGTGACCACATGCACAGGGTTCTCACCGTTGCTCTCTGGCAGATTTGTTATCTCCAAATCATTGGCCAACAACAGCTGATCCCGCTCATTGAGCTCTGACCTCAGTCCTGCCACGACACTTTCAAGGTGATCCGGTATGTGCGTCCCCTTCTCAATTTTCCCTTCCAGCATGCTTACCCTGTCCTCCAATGAGTCAATGCGTGAGGAGTTCTCAGTAAGTGCTGCCCGTAGCTCCTGCACATCCTGGCGCAGTAGGCGGAGCAATTTCAGTTCCTCCTGCATATGGGCCATTTGTTCCCGGAAAAGCCGTATCTCCAGTGCCACGTCCACTGGACTGCTTACGTTGCCAACAGCCGTGGTGGTGTTCAGGGATTGAGATGGCATCCCTTTCTCACCCTTACTTGGCGGTGATCCCGTATCTGCGGTATTTTTCACTGGGGTTTCTGGACGGTTATCTCTTGGTTTATTTTTCTGGCATTCCGGGCATGACCAGTTAGGCTGCCTAGTAGCCTTCGTGCCACCTACACATTGGATATGATAGGTATGGGAGCAGATGGTACAGACAGCGCCATCTTTATTCATGAACCGACCACAAGCCCTGCAATTCATTGTATCGACTCGCAATCTCAAAAGTTATATGTTTAAGTTGGAAGTACAACAGATAGATGTCGCTGTATCCAATAATGCACTCAGCTGTTTGCCAGCTGACTTCGGGTAGGTATGTAAACAAGATGTACAATAGATGATTAGAAGTTTGAAAACACCCACACAATGTATTAAGAACCTGATTTTCGGTTCAACTTGCTCAATATCTCTTATCACTTGTAATGTTTAATGTTTTTGCACGTATTGTTCAATTACCCCTGATATTCCAGGCACAATAACACCAAGTTGATATTGGAATCGATCGTAATATAATTCTCTGTACCAACTGTAATGTCTTCTAGCACCGATTCAAAGATTTCATATTTCTCAGTTTTTATATAAATATTGATCACACAACACTCGGAAAACACTAATCTATACACGTTACTGGTTCCACTACTTGTTTGCACACTTGTATATTGCAATAAAGCTTATTTATATTTTTACAAGACTTTTATTACGGAGCTTACAAAAATCGGCCCGTCACGGTACAGCGCCACCTGGCGGATGACATACACCTACTTATTTGCAATTAATGAATGTGACTAATTTTTTTTTCAAATTTCAAATCTCATATTTATTTATTTCAAATATCTATCTCATTCTTCATATAGAATACAAGACAATTAAGAATAAAATATTACATAAGTACTCTTACTCTTGCATACAGTAATAAACATTATGATTCATTTCACACCCTTGCTGCTAATATTATACATGCTTAGTAATTACCTCAAATGTAAAGGCCAGTGCTGCCAATTCCGCTGCTACATCCCCAAACCCAAAATTGTCCAAAATTCTCCAATAGCATCTGCCCCTCCCACTATCAGACAGAAAAGGACAGAAGACCTGTCCGTATCCCAGCGAACACCTGTCAAATCAAGTCGGCGCCCTGACGGCACCCTTCAATTTTAGTCGACATCTACAAGCATGCGGCTTAACTTACCACGCACCAACAGGGCGCCGTCCCAATCCGACATGTCCCAACCCAAACAAAATCATTCGCCCCCTCCCACCCGACCATGACAAAAACAGATGCAACCAGATTCCTCTAGAGAAATCCAAGCTCAGAGATGTAACAACAGAATTGGGAGCACTGTCTATGTTCAGTTCAAATTACAGAGGATAAAGGAAAATGTTTAAATCTGCATAAGACAGTTTACATTATTCAATGGATCCGTCTCAATATCACATACCATACAACAAGTGCTAGGTTATATTTCTGCAGTCTAACATGAAATAATTTCTCAAAATTCTACTTATTTAGAGTTGTTTCAGAATCGGTATCAAGTAACTTAACCTATATTATAATTTAGATTACTCTTGTGACATTGATAAAATAGCAAGTTCTTAATTAATAGGCAACAATTGGTCAATTTAGTTAACCAGATAAATATCAGATCTTTCTGTTGGTACTGCTATTACATTTCAATAGGCCTTTGCAATACTACAATATTCTCTATATTAACAACAGTTATCACAATTTGATCCCTGTACAATCAGTTGGCCAGGTTACAAAGATCACTTAGGTTTTAAAAGGTTACAAAGGTTACATAAGGTTACAAAGGTTACAGATTTCTTCAGAAGTGGCCTTCAATATTTTTAAAGTTTCTTATGTTTATCTTACGTTTGGTTCACTCTTTCAGTGGGCAATAGAGTGCTCAAATATCAAGGTAGATAGATATCATGCGAACAGTTAAAATATATCATCAGGAGAGATATAAAAGAGACAAAAAAAATTAAAAAATCATATAGGTAATTTTTAAAGGAAGCGTTGTCGGTAAATAGCGTATGTATGTGTGCGTGTGTGTGTGTGTGTTAGTGTGTACGCGTGTGTATGTGTGAGTGCACGCGCGCGGTTGTCATCTCACTCTACAACGGTGACTCCAAAATCTCCTCAGCATCCTTATATGTTAAAGTCTGCAGCCACGAATTCAGCTTAAATTTTACCTCACGTCCAGTCAAGGCGTAGATATTTAGTTGTTTGTGGGCTTTATTGTATAGTCTAGAACTGAGACCGTTAAATTGTCGCTTAGCAAAAGCGGTCCTGCAAGGTATGGCGGGACACAATGGGAAGCCACTGCGTCGCCGTCTGTACAGCTGCTCATTATACGAGATCATAGAGTGTTTGCGGAGGATGGATCTCATGATGTATAATTTTCTCACACTTAGTACGTTACACTCTGAGTACAGCATATGTGTAGGGTAGACACGTGGCTTGAAGTGAATTACTTTCAGAACAGTCCTCTGAGCCTTCTCAACCTTCAGAAGCACTGTTTTATGGGATCCTCCCCACACAGAGATGCAGTAAGTCAAGATCGATTGACACAGGGCAAGGTAAACCATTCGCAGAGTATCCTTATTCGCTGCATGCCTTATGTTTTTAAAGATATATATGAGCCTTCTGACACGGGAAGTTAATGACTCCACCTACGGGGTCCAGTCCAACCTCTCGTTAACGATTACTCCAAGATATTTTATGGATTCCGCCATCGTCAATGGCTTTTTTTTTTCGTGCGGAAATCCCCTCGGATACCCCCCTGCCGGAGCCGGAAGGGGAGGTTATGTCGGACTCGAACCGACTAAAACCGCACGCCGACTGTCGGTCGTGGTGCTAGGCCGGAGGTGAGGTTGTCATCCACATATCCCTCGCACCCCGGCTGACCCATCGTCAATGGCTGACAGGTGCAAGCCACAGAGCCTTGCGGACAATAGTGGGCCCTCAGTTCACCAGTGTCATCCGGTGGCTTTGATGTGTGCGGTGGGGGGAATTGTATGAACTTGGTTTTAAAGACATTTAGGGTTAATAGGTTGCTGGCTAGCCAACGCATCACTTTCCGTAATGCATTTTCCGCGTGCAATTTAGCGTCGGCCCAACTCTTACCGTATGCCACGAGTGCAGTATCGTCTGCATAAGTGAAAATGTCACAGTTAGCGAGTGGCAGATTACAAAGATCAAGAAAAGAAATTTGGAATAGAGTTGGGCCCAAAATGCTGCCCTGAGGGACTCGAAAGGTTATTTGTTCCCGTGTGCTAACAATATCACCAATTCTGACCGATTGATTACGGTCAGAAAGGTAATCCTTAAAGATATCAAGAGCCAAGCCTCGCACCCCCAAATTTTCCATTTTCTCTATGAGCTTAGGTATACAGTGTCAAAAGCCTTACTGAGGTCAAGGAAGACGCCATAGCACTTAAATTTCTTATCAAGTCTGTTAGTTACTGACTGTACTAGGTCAGCCACAGCATCTTCCGTGGAGATACCATTTCGGAAACCATGTTGGTTGCTGTCAAGAATTTGAAATTTAGTTAGGTAGTTGTTAAGTATGCGCTCCATGACCTTAGACAATGCGCTTAGGACGGAAATGGGGCGATAGTTATGGATCTGGTCCTTATCTCCAGCTTTGTATACAGGGGTAACTAATGCCGTTTTAAAAACCCTAGGGAAAATGCCCTGCAATATTGATAGGTTACAGACGTGGGTGATGGGGGGCACTAGAGCGTTTCGGGCCATTTTAATCAATTTAGCTGGTATATTGTCCCACCCTGTAGCACAATCATCTCGGAGACTTCTTATAATTATGCCAACATCACTCTGGCTGACCGGAAGAAGTGCCATCGAGTTTAAGATTTGAGTTTTTGGGAGCCAAATCTTCATTAGTAGGGTTCAGTAGTAGCTAATAACCACGTAATAATGTGTATAGTCTTGTATTATACGTATTCGTACCTCAACCCCCACCAAAAACGACAAAATAATTCCTTAGCGTCGGTCCGGGAAGCCCGTGAAGAGACATACAATAAAACGACATATTAGTTTCTACATTTATTATATGTTACAACATACAAAACATAGAGTAACAACAATACACGCTCGTTATCTGGCGCCTGTTGCCGCTTGCCACAGGCAGGTGCACATGCACTACACTGTACACACCTTCGTCCGGACACCTCGGAGTAGACTAGACTGGATCGAGTGTCAAACAATACATTGTATAAAAAACTATATAAAATTGTAAACAAGAAACGTCAAATTATATAAACATAACAATATATCAAGATACAATAAAATAAATAATAATTTATTATATTTGTATTTTTAAACGATAACACTCTTCAATAAAATATTTTAGATTCATTTAATTATGTTGCATATAAATAACATATTACTGGGTATATAATTTGTCAAGGTTTTGCGAAATATATACGACAACCTCTTGCAGGCCTACTATCTGAATGCAGGTCATTTGGCATAGTCGGCAAAGAAGATAAGAAGTAAGTGTATATGTAGACTTATCTCCTTTGCCGACTGTACCAGAAAATGCTATTATCGCGCAACCCGAAAACGGCGTATGTCCATACGATCGATTTACAAATTGAAATGAAAAAAATCAATGCACTCGCTACATCATCCGAATTTATGTAAGATTTTTGTTAACATTTTCAGCGAACGTTTCTGCTGCTGACGGTACGATAAGAGTCGTACAGAGAGCTCTGTATACAATCTATATTAAAGCTAATATACGTTGCGCGTGACAATGGGGTTTTCGATTACATTATAAATTCTTGTCGACGGCCGCATACTACACACTTTCCATTGAATAAAAAGGCTTTATAACATCGTAAGAAAATTATCGCAACAATGGTACGGTCAACAAAACATGTCAAAGAACTTGAACACAGAACGAACCGAAATATTTTTGCTATAAATAAGTACCTATAGTGTTTTACCGTTGGGGTACTATGCCAAACAACTTGTAAATCAAGTTGCAGGTTTGATTCTCATACGTCGTACAAATATTTGTCTGAAAGTTTTCGAAAGTCGTAATAAGAATAGTGCGTTTGTAATCCGTAGTACACCCAATAGACAAACCGGTGGTACTACGATTATTTTCTAACCCTGGTACCACCGCCTGGTTGTCAGTGGTACCACGCTTATTTACTCCTACCCCTGGTGCCACCGTCGATTTTCAGTGGTACCACGGTTATTTTATTCTACCCTTGGTACCACCGTCTGGTTTTCAGTGGTACCACGGGTGTACAACTAAACCAAACGTGTCGGCTAACACGAACGCGCGCGGTTACGGTAAGTTGGTCAAGCCAAATTTTGGCAGGCCAGGCAGGAATAGGATCCTCGAGAGGCTACTTCAATATGCTATGTTACGTACTGAAAAACCTACTCTTTATATAAATATGTTAGAGTATGGAACACTTATGACTAACGTTATATTTAGTTCAATTCCGTCACGTTTGCTTATGTTACTTTAACACTATTTAACTCTAAGCGCGTCCAGCGGCCACGTCTTGTGTTTGGTGACAGCATTTTTTTTAAATATTTTTGCAAATTTATGGTATGGTCACACTAGAGTAAAAGATTTCTGTTGTTCTGTATGAGGTACAAAAATATATACCCACTATTTTTAGTTTTATACGCTATCTGTAACAGAAACGTATAAATATCCCAAATTATATTCACTCCAAGTCAAATGGCATGTTTGATTATTTTTTTGTTAATGTTCTGAGAAAGTTCCTGTTTCTGTTTTATTTGATAGTTATTAAAGGTCAATAGATTAATAATTTAATGTATTTTTTATTTATATAACTCGGTTCCTTTTCCATTTATTCCCAAAAAACAAAGTGGTATTCCAAATTCACTGCACTTCCCTATATTAAAAGGGACAAGGAGACAAGCCGTGTATATGCCGCGGGCTACACCTATTTCATCATAAATTATTCCCTAAACATTGTATACGCATTTATAATGATATACTACCAATAGTGTGACCATACCGTACGATTAAATTATAAAGTAAATCCTAATTTGGTTACACTTTTAGCCTTAATCTTATGTTACAACTCGGCGCGTAGCTGTCAGTACTGGGACACAGGACTACAGGTCTAGCCGTTGATTTGTGCGACGATAAACAAATACCTACCTGCTGCGACAGCTATATAGAAACCTTCACTTAAATATTTGCCTTTAAACATTTTAATATATTTCTTATTAATATAAAATAAGAGCTAGGATTGTATAAAATAATTTCTTTGGTGTATCAAGATTAACAAATGCAATACTTTCTTTTTTATGAACATACCCACAGCGGGTACTCTTTGGTGGCTGTGACAGTCTAATGAAACTTAGTAATATCGCTAAATATACAGGCCAAAGCCTTCATAAATTTGACTACTACGGGTCTGGGAACAAATGTTCTGTTGGTCGTACAATGCTAACGCTATGGACACTTATATCTAAAATAAATGCTACGCATTGGTAAATACAGTCTACATATAAATTAAAACATGCTTTTATCGTCTGTAAGACGCTAGATTAAGATATAAAACATATTAAAGGTTTATATACACCACAACGTAACAATAAACCTACAAGTGAACTTACGCTGGCCAATGAACTTTTGTCAGTCGAACATCATCGATCGGTTATGTTACGCTCTAGTGAACGGAAACCCTAAGCTAAAATATTTGTAAAAATATTTGTTCATTTACATTTTAAACGCATTGTGTTATATAATTTGTGCAATAGTACTTGTTTTGTGGCAATTACAATAAGCCTATATTATGTTAATAATTAAAAAAGAAATCGTAAATAAAAACTCCCGTATATCTAAAAACTAACATGAATGTATATTGGAATGAAATATGCGGTTTAAGATCTTGGTATTAAGATCATGCAGATACATATTATATTCAGTTGCAAATAATACTAAAATAAACATACCTCTCCACTAGCCAAAACATGGTGCGCGGTATTATAAAATTTCCAAATCATCTTTGGCAATATATGTTCGATACTTTACTCTTATTTTAAATATTTATAATGTTAAGTTTATATTTTTGTACAAGATTTTTTATAAATTTTCCATTACGACAATGTTTCCCTTGTCAAAACCTACTAAACATAAAATTTCAACTCCACAAGAAATTACTTCTTTTTTAATTAAAACCATTTATCTGCGAAACCCTCATCCCTGCATGTTAATTTTGTAACTGACGTTTATTAGCCACTGATAATGAACTGTTCACGTTAAGATTTTGACCATCGTTTAAAAAATATTGTAATTATACCTTCGAAGAAAGGTCTCACGAATAAAATCACTCGAACATTATCGTATTTTAGTTCCACGTTCGCCCACCATGTCGCTGATCTCGTTATAAATGTAAAATAATGTTATCACATTTCGTACAATACAAAACATTACAAAACGCTGTTATTTCGTACCAATTTCCAAAGTTCCCTGTCAACTGTACCAAGTATACTTTCGTACCATGGTATGAATGTTGGGAGGTGTCTTACATGAGGGTACACTTGAAACCGAATAGTTTCCTGCGACGACGAGTCTTCTCCTCTTGTTGCGGATGGTTGCGAATAATTCGTACCAGCTGAAATAGACAAAATTTCATGGTGATTATATATGGGTCTTGCCATTTCATCGCGACGGATAACACCATCTTTAGAAGGGAACGGAGAATGGAACTGGCATGTACAATCTGATCACGGAACTAAAACACTACTATATTGCCATCTGTTATCGAGTAAGCACGAGTATGTGGAACCAAATAGTGAACATAAAACAGGACAGGACGGAGGACAGAGGAGGACCTGACAGTCCTTTGGTGCAGGTACTCGTTACACTCTCGGGGAACGCGATCACCTAGGAAGAATGGCTGTATTATATCAGACCGGACAACATGTCGTAGAGCATGGCACACCGCAGGGTTTCAGTGTGCAAAAATCACACAACCATGTATATGTGCTGCTGTGGTTTTTCCAAGTAATGAATATGAATAAAGGAAATAATAATTATTTATTTCATTAATTCAATAGTATTTGTTACAGTTTCTTAATCTACCTATTGCTATCTTTTATACTAATGCGATATATAAGCGACTGTAATATGGAGTTTTTCAAGAAGGTCCACCTTGTTGTGTTGGTGGTACTGACACTACTGACCTCGTGGAAGGCCGCGTCGATGTTGAATGGCGGCTCCTTGGCGCTGGTCTCTATGTAGGGCGCGCCCAGGGCCCGCGCCAGCTCGCGGCCCGCCTCCTCGCCCACGGCGCGCGCGTGCACCAGGTCCACCTTGTTGTGTTGGTGGTACTGACACTACTGACACTACTGACCTCGTGGAAGGCCGCGTCGATGTTGAATGGCGGCTCCTTGGCGCTGGTCTCTATGTAGGGCGCGCCCAGGGCCCGCGCCAGCTCGCGGCCCGCCTCCTCGCCCACGGCGCGCGCGTGCACCAGGTCCACCTTGTTGTGTTGGTGGTACTGACACTACTGACACTACTGACCTCGTGGAAGGCCGCGTCGATGTTGAATGGCGGCTCCTTGGCGCTGGTCTCTATGTAGGGCGCGCCCAGGGCCCGCGCCAGCTCGCGGCCCGCCTCCTCGCCCACGGCGCGCGCGTGCACCAGGTCCACCTTGTTGTGTTGGTGGTACTGACACTACTGACACTACTGACCTCGTGGAAGGCCGCGTCGATGTTGAATGGCGGCTCCTTGGCGCTGGTCTCTATGTAGGGCGCGCCCAGGGCCCGCGCCAGCTCGCGGCCCGCCTCCTCGCCCACGGCGCGCGCGTGCACCAGGTCCACCTTGTTGTGTTGGTGGTACTGACACTACTGACACTACTGACCTCGTGGAAGGCCGCGTCGATGTTGAATGGCGGCTCCTTGGCGCTGGTCTCTATGTAGGGCGCGCCCAGGGCCCGCGCCAGCTCGCGGCCCGCCTCCTCGCCCACGGCGCGCGCGTGCACCAGGTCCACCTTGTTGTGTTGGTGGTACTGACACTACTGACACTACTGACCTCGTGGAAGGCCGCGTCGATGTTGAATGGCGGCTCCTTGGCGCTGGTCTCTATGTAGGGCGCGCCCAGGGCCCGCGCCAGCTCGCGGCCCGCCTCCTCGCCCACGGCGCGCGCGTGCACCAGGTCCACCTTGTTGTGTTGGTGGTACTGACACTACTGACACTACTGACCTCGTGGAAGGCCGCGTCGATGTTGAATGGCGGCTCCTTGGCGCTGGTCTCTATGTAGGGCGCGCCCAGGGCCCGCGCCAGCTCGCGGCCCGCCTCCTCGCCCACGGCGCGCGCGTGCACCAGGTCCACCTTGTTGTGTTGGTGGTACTGACACTACTGACACTACTGACCTCGTGGAAGGCCGCGTCGATGTTGAATGGCGGCTCCTTGGCGCTGGTCTCTATGTAGGGCGCGCCCAGGGCCCGCGCCAGCTCGCGGCCCGCCTCCTCGCCCACGGCGCGCGCGTGCACCAGGTCCACCTTGTTGGCCGCCAGCAGCATCGGGTACGTCTCGCGGTCCTGGCGGCGGGACGTGGATATAAGGGGCACAGCGGCAAAAAGTTACATACCATTTTGAATCTTACGCACGAGAAAATAAAATCCATAGTCGTTTGAAGACAAAGACGAAGCAGTGTGGCATTGCGAGCCTACGAAAATTTTCCCAACTTTTTCTAGAAATTGAGGACACTGAATTGACTCTAACTGACGGTGTTTGAAAGACACGAGCTCAGTTAGGATCAATTCCTACTGAACTGGGTGAAATAACAAAAACATACATTGAAATTTTATTCAGTATAAACTACTTCTGGTAAGTCCAACAGAGAGAATTTTATAGCACAGTACCTTGACCCTCAGGATCTGCGTGTGGAAGTGCCTGATGTTCTCGTAGGACTGCTTGTCCGTGACGGAGTACACGAGCAGGAAGCCGTCGCCCTTGCGCATGTACTGCTCACGCATCGCACTGAACTCCTCCTGCCCCGCAGTGTCCAACACTAGAAATCGAAGGAAGAACTGAGAAAACACCTTGTAAACCTGGATCACTAAGCAAAAATGTAATGTATAAGGTTTGAATTTCAATGTGTAGAGGAACACCATTAAGCCGTTTTTTTGTTAAATGTGCTATTCGGTGCTGAAAGTGATAAAACTAACGTACCGTCCAATATACACCATTGTCCATCGACCTCCGTGTGCTGTATGTACGAGTCCTCAATGGTGGGGTCGTAGTCCGTCACGAACAGCTTCTGGAAGAATTGTATTGTGATCGCCGACTTGCCCACCCCGCCGTCGCCCACCACTACCAATTTTATCTGAAAATTATTCAAATAATTGATCAAATTAACATTTTTAAGCACTTGCAAAATAAATGGATATTTTGTAATGCAAGGTAGAAGTGGATACACCACCAGCCTAGGGGTAAGCGGTCACCGTGGCCTATGAAAGCAGAGGTATGACCCGAGTTTAGTTACGTAGCTATACATTAAGAGTCCACCAGTGCCATTCAGACCAGTCATGGAAAATATATCTAAATCGATTGTAAAGAACATTATAGTAGAAATCTAAAAAAAATGTATTTTTAGTAGATGCCATACGGCAGGAAGGGTTGAAAAGAATATGGCTATGATTTTATCAAAGATCATAGTAATGTCAACTATGAAACTTTGACGAATGTCAAAACAAACAAAGTCTTGAAAAACATTACCCTCTTTCCTTCGGCAGACGGATAAAAAGTTACAGGGAAAATTTTAAAACATGCTCTAATCACATAATACCACATCACATTCCCTTCAGAGGATTAAAACAACTATTACTGATCACAGAGAATGTTAAGAAACCAATTTAATAATACCTATAAGTAATATTAATATTTTATCAAAGAAATAGTACATTACAGTAGTTTGAACAGAGAAATATAGTCATGCTTGTCGGAAAAACAATAGGAGTCAAGCGAAGCGCTTTTCAGCTAATTGCTATGTAATTGTGAATAGTTGTTATAGTTAAATTTGCAGTCGTTTTGCTTTTGTCATGCAGTTGTCAATAAGGCGCCCAGCCTGACTCCATCAAACGAATACAATAATTATATAAAATTAAGTAGGTACACAAATCCACTAACACTGTCACTGTTTTTGAACAACGACATATCGCAAACTGATGCGGATGTACTCGCAACACTGAAAACAAATCATTATACAACTTTACGATCAACTCAATGTAAAAGAGGTAAGATACCCTAGGTGCATATGAACCTATCAAAATAAAAATGACGTTTTTTGGAAACTAATGCCTCCAAAACTGTTATGGTCGTGAAGGAGACGGCGGAACGGGAGCGGCGACACGAGCGAGAGAGACTAAATAAATGCCCACGTGCGCAGGCAACTAGGCGTCCGAGGGCACAGCTGACCTCCGTCCCCCATGCACCACGCCCCTCAGCCGGCGTGCGGTTTTAGTCAGTCCGAGTCCGACACAACCTCCCTTTCCGGCTCCAGCGGGGAAGGTATCAGAGGGAGGTCCCCTCGGATACCTCCCCCACCGCACGAAAAATTTTTTTTTTTTAAAAAACCTCCAAAACTGTCACAATATTACGACCGATCATATCACACAGTGATGTGATTGGTCATAATTTTCAAAACAAAATAAGCCCAGTCGCGTCACGAAATATCTTGGACATCTTTTAGCATTGTGGCTCACGAACGATAGGTTTAGAGCACTGCCTCTCGTTTTTATAATCGAATAAAAAAAAACATTTTCAAGATATACTTATTTTAAACTTTTGAGTTATCTCTGTCATGATGAAATTAAAGAAAATAAAGAAATAAATAAACTATTTACATACATAATGGGTGGTGGAATTCCTGCGCAAATTCAATTTGAAAGCAAACAAAAATATTAAGTTTTGAATCACACTAGTGGATAGCTACCCTAATAGTGTCGGCCTAATCACTATCAAGAAAACTTACAATAATTTTCGAATTTTTTCTAGCAAGGCAAATCACTTAGTTCCTTAGAATCAGTCATCAAACTAAATCTACAGCAAAATTAAACATAAAATATTATTATGGAAAAAAAACTTTGGTGTGGCCGCTAAACATGACTCTAAATTGGGTTCAATTGGTAGGTAGATGTTGTATTTCTTACAGTAGACATGGAATATGCTTAATGTCAGAACTATGGTGTGGTTACCTCATATATGAAACACTTCAGATCACGTGAACCCTTCAGAAAAATACAGAGAGTCACACTGGCTGTATGGTACAAAAAGTTGGTATTGTGAAAGGCCACTACTTGACTAACAATATGTATGCACATTAATTACTATCAAACAGTTGAAAATATTTGAATGACATTTGGTACAAGTATAGATAATAATCTGGAATATCACAAGGCTACTTTGATTCCTAGAATAGGTCCCATGACTTGCAGGACCAGTGTCAGAATTCCACGCTTTAATAATGTAAAGTTCATAAATTAACAATTACTCACAAAAACAATGTCCGCTAGTAGCGTAGTGATTAAAAAGTCAGCCTTACAATTCAGGGGCACAGGTTTGTATGTCATATTACAGTACTGACGTAAACTCATTCCTGACACAAACAATTCAGCTTAGGTGAAATGGCCAGGGAGAATACTAGTAATTCGGTTACTAATTATGAAACTTTGAAACCAATATAATAATTTCATTAAAAAAAATCAGAGAAACAATAAAACATTAAATTGTGACACCTATATTTAGCACACACAAACATGTTACTATGAACACTAAGTATAAATAAGGAAAAACACTAAAGAAACTATACACCTAACTACATAGCATCTCACACCAGTCTTGTTCAAAACTGCAGCACTACTGTGGGTGTTCCCAACTTTCAAACAAAACAATTATTATTTTGTTCCTTATATGTACCCCTTGAATCATTGTTTTAACTGACAGAATAACTTATTGACGGCACAATGACTCTGAGTGCCCAAACTAAGAATATCATTGGAAAAATGATAATTTAATTTAAAACAATGACATGAAATAAAAATGTGATGATTGAATAAAATATAAAAATTACAACATTGGTGTATGTGGTCCCTAGATCTTTGAGTACAAGTCAACCGCACTTGCGTTGTAATAACCTCGTAGTACACATATTGTAATACTACTAAATTAGTATTATAAATACTACAAATGTAAATCCTACCTAAGCTATCAAATACAATATTGAAATAATATCTGTTGTACAGGCAAGCACTAAATATGCATAATGTTAAAACTTATAAATGGTTTTAGTTATAAAATAAGTTACCATTTAGTTGTAAGATACTGTTTGTTTTCCAAATAAAATAAAGTAAAATTACTATACAATCTCTACCGGCATGGTCAAATATTATGTTTCAAATCTATGGAACTGTAGTAAAATGATATACTTATTACATATCGGAGTATGCAAATTCACTTTTGTATCACTTAATGCTAACACTCCAATGAAAACTATGTACTATTTCCAGATATAGATACTGAACAAGATAAGTGCACTTCCAATCAGTCGGAATACACTTACCTAACTGAATTAAATATCCTCAAGATAACATGATTTATAGGCAATCTACAACAACTTGTTATTGTTATAATCTAGGGAGAAATTATCTTCTTTGATCTCTAGGTAAGTTAAATAGACAAATAGAAGACTTCTCAGTTTAAATTTAATATTATACAGTCAGAAGTTATTTTGGCCATACAATATATACAAACAGCTATCTATATGTTTCAGGATTAATATCTTGATGATTCAGAGGCTAGAAAATGTAAATCATAATAATTTTTTACCCTAAAAGATAACAATTACTTTATCATTTTGATTGGGAATAAAGCAAAGGCATACTCATATAAGTCCAACACTTACAGTGGGAAGATTTTCATTCGGAGGTCCCGGGCGCGTCATCGTGATACTGCGCTGCTGCGCCCCACCACCTTCCTATGATCGCTGGAGCCACACACATGGAATATTATCTGCGAAATTACCACCGAAACCCATCAACAAAATGTTTTCCTTCAACAATATTTTGATGTTGGCACTCAGTCATCCCACGCCCGTCAAGCGAATTACAGCTGATGGCTGATAAACATGTAATACTCACGTCATTATAAATATAATCTGTGCTGTGTATATTCAATGGACGGAACTTTTTCTGTTCCGTTACTGAAACAGTGTAAATGAACACAAGCATGTACTGAAAGTTTGTGATGTGATTTTTGTTAACTGGAAGAAAGAAAGGGATTCTTGGAGGAAGAAAATCTATCACTGTGACGTTGACGTTGGAAGTGATGTCTGTTTATCGATAAATTCTCACGATACGATGGACGATACCGAAGTTAAGACCATCGAATTTGCAGGTAAAATATACTTAAATATAAAAAAGGTGCTATCGATAACTTTTGCTACCTTCAATGAAAGCTACTATCAGAAGAAGGTATAGTGATAGTTACTAAGTATTTTATGTAATAGTTTTACAGCATAATTGCGTATATATTACAAAAAGATTACAGTAACGTTTGTCCGCAATATAGAACTCATTACCTATGCTAGTGACTCTATGCTTACTTTGGATCTAAGATCTAACTGGTGCTATGTCCATAAATAGATATTAGTATTGGTACCCTTCGTACAATTTATTTCTAATTGAAAACTTTTATTAAACAAACGTAAACTTCGGTTTATTTCTAAAGGGCCTAAAGAGCAAAAACTAAATAACTCGTGTCATGATCTACTAATCATCTGGCAAAGGAAAGTAGTACATTGAAATCAATTTGTCGATATTTTATTATCTTCATACATAGCATCACTAGCAAATGTCACGTTACAGGGGTGCCAACGCATAAACAAAAAATGCGTTCTAATTTAATTTTATATTTCCTATTTGTTGAAATAGAATACAATTTACAATCCATTCTTCAAGAAAAATAATCAAGAAAATTTACAAGGGCGTAAATAGTGTACAATTATTTACGGTATTAAAATAACATTGATAACACAGGGACAGAAGACAGATGGATTGAAAGATTGCGGTGTCGTACTTCCTATTTTTCAGTGGGAGGTAAGATAAGACCATGCTGGAATTCTATAATATCCCTCACCGATGGATGAACCCAAATACCTAAGTCATGAATGAGCGCCCAAGCGCCAGACAGAATGATGGTATATAAATCGGGTGCGGCGGTACAAAAACGGCGTGTTTTTGAATTATTTATTTCTGATAAACAACTAGACTAAGTAGGTACTTACCTACTTAGATGTACCTATCTACTTAGGGTTATCGAGAGCACTTGTAATGTATGAGCGTTATAAATTACCCTCGTCAACTCGTCACTGATAGTTCGCCACAGAAAAATAATATGATTACCGACTCCACAACAATCTTACGGAAAGAGGTCAAGTAGGAAAGTTCAATGACCTTGCTAAGCGGGGGCTATTGTGTAGACTTATTATTTTTATAACATTAGAAACTTTGTGAAGGAAATAGTAACCTACTTACTTATTGTAAACACAGTCAGATAATAAATTAATAGTACTTAGTTTAGAAGAAGATGTCTGTACCTCTCCGCTCCGACCTATACCTAAACTAGTCGTTGCCCGCGACTCCGGCCGAGTCTTTGCAAGATATTCAGTTTTTCAATTGCTTGGAAGCTGGGGTGAAGTCCATTCAGACTATCACTATTCCAGATACTATTTTCACGGCCCGTTTGAAGAACCCAGGATTGTAAGGATAGCACGCATAGGTAGAGCATTCTAGCTCTTAATCAATCGACAAAAAATAAATAAAGAAATCCCGCAGCCCATGAGAACCTATTCCAAGTTATAAGTAGCCCATTTATTATCCCAGCTCTCTCTTTGTAGTTCCAAATGGCTTGATCTTAATCGGTCGAACTCACTTCTTTGGACGAATTTACAAAACATGAAACTAACCGATCCACTCTTACAGCTTAGAACTGTTTTATAGAAGCTCTATGCATCGTAGCCCAGAGAACCCATTCCTGTAATTTACCAGGGTTCTCTTAAAGAATTTAGAGGTGACATCTCCGCTGTACCCTGCCATAATTAAATATGTCAATGGAAAACTTATATAAAGACAGAGACATAAAAAATTTGGACCACTTGTACGTAGGCATAACATATATTAAACCAAATCAAAAACACTTCCCTTAAAAGTCCCTAACCGCCTAACTGTCGAACTTTCGGCTTAAATATTCAAGCTCAGGTATTCCTTGTTCCGTCACAAATGTTGCCCTGCTAACGCCCCTTGTTGCAATAAATCAGGCCCTACTTATGCGAGCCCACGGGCACCTCACGAATGTAAAATCAGGCTATAAATATCCCCTCAGATCACCATGTTTCGTCATCTTTCACCTGAAGCACCCTATCTATATGCTTGTCAGTTTTTAATATTTTATTAGATAAATTATTTACATCGCCTACGTACGTACGGCGGTAGTGATCGCGACTGCAGCTACGCAGAGGGTGCGGGTTCTATTCCCGCTTAGTGCAAATATTTGTGTACATGGATATGGCTATTTGCATTGGTCTAGATGCCTCGGAGAGCTGTCAGTCCCGTTTGAAGATACTTACTTAGAGCCCTCAAAAGTCTGACTAGTCTAATTACAGAACTAGCCATACACCACAGTCACCGCAAAAAAAAAACAGTAAATTTGAAACTTTATTTCCATATGCCTAAAGTCCAAAATGAAATTTAAGAAGATACTATACTATTTCATTAAATCTGAAAAGAGTCACTTAAGTCACCCAGATGGCTGTCACTTCACGGAAAATTTTGAAATTCAGCCTACACTGGAAAGCCGACCCCAACTGAGTTGGTAAAAAAGACAGAAAATGGTGATGATGAAATTGTTTACGTCGGACTAGCAGTAGACATAGGGCTGATATTCAGTGACTATTGCCTGTGGCTTCGCCCGCGTGGAATTCTGATTCTGTTCCCACAACTTATGGTAGATAACGTAGTCTAGTTTAAAAAAGGAGCATAAGCTTATGCACAGTCTAATGAACTTTTATTTTTGAATCGTTATATAATCGTTATAATAATCATGTCCCTGTTCTCAAGAAGGAGAATTCTTCGAGTACCTACTAATCTCTTTCGTGTACCAATCCGCCTCGCCTTACCTTTTTTGTTTCAAATTACCTCCACAACACGATCAAACACTTCAAAATTAAAACTGATCTTCAAAACCACCAGAAACCATTTTCTCTGCAGCTTTTCTTCTTTTAAAAAGTAGGTATCAAGGTATTAATTAAATAGGTAATAGGTTTCTCACCGCCTTTCCACAGTTGAATAATGAATGGTGTTGCCAGAAATAATATGACGATTGCAACTGCGCCGCGCCTGGCCAGCCAGGTGGCGGTAATTGATTGCACTCTGCACCACATCAAAGGTGCAATTCTGTTAGGTAACTTGCTCGAACCACTGGCTAAACTACTGATAATCATCACTACACAGTATAAAGTCCCGTTCTTATGTCCCTATGTATGCTTATATTATATCTACGCCGGGTAAAAACTGACAACATGTTAAAATGTATAAAGTATCAGATAGCACGAGTGTCAAAATGTACAAACGTAAAATAGTTCGATATCGTCAAAGTGTTGTAACGATCAAATGTAGGAATGCAGTGACGCTAGAAATTACAAATGTAAAGTGCATGAGTGTTAAAATGCACAAATGTAATAATGAATAAATAATAAAATGTTTACATCAAATAGGTAATTGATATAAAATCTCTTAGTGCATATCTACAACATGCACTTCAATGTAGAAGAATACTTAGATTTTGCTATGTCACTGTAATTATAAGAGTGGATTTTAATTTGAATTTAGTGTTAAGACAAGGATAAATACATTAATAAAGATGTAAGTTTTGTGGATTTTATTTGAATTTGGTGTTAAGACAAGAAAAGTACATACTGTCAATTGAACATTTCAGCAACTGTATATTTTGACCATTGCTCATTTGGTCGTATATACATGTTGTCGATTGAACATTTTAGCATTTGTACATTCTGACATCAGGGTATTTTGTCATTAATATATTGTACATTTTGACACTCGTGCTATCTGATACTTTATACATTTTAACATGTTGTCAGTTTGTACCCAGCGTACGAAGTTCGCCGGGTCCGCTAGTAAACGATAAACGAACATTTGATAGGTTTTTATTAAGGTAAGTATTTTTAAGGTTCCATACCCAAAGGGTAAAAACGGAACCCTATTACTGAGACTTCGCTGTTCGTCTGTTTGTCCGTGAACCATGGTAGCTAGCTAGATAGTTGAAATTACCATCGACGATATATTTCTGCTGCCGCTATGAATACAAAACAGCTCTACAACACGCAACTACAATATGGGATTCTTCATGAAGGATATTAGAAGGTTCTTACGGGGTAGGCAGCGTGAGTGTATCACCCCTAGCCCTCGATTGTACTAAAGCTAAACCACTATGGTGCCACAGTCAGCGCAAAAAATTACATTACATTTTTGACTTTATTTCTATACTTCTAAGGTTAAAAATGAAATGAAACAAGTTTCATTACATTTTTTCATTCACTCTACAAAAACTCATATATATTTAATTTGAATTTTTGAACTTCAACCACATCGCTATTATTTAATGGTTTGGTTCTGGGTATCATTGTCTGATAAAAGTGTAATAAAAAAACGCCATCTCATATTAGTAAATTTTCAGTTCCTTTTTCGTCTATGATTACTTCTATGGGAACCGGGTTTTTCCTTTAGAAATGTATACTTAGTGTAAACTTTAATCAAATGCGTCATATAAATCAAACCAATAAGGAAATTCTAGCCTCTCCACACACGTGCCCACGAATACACGTGATTAGAGGGCGCACCTCCCAACTCGCAGGTCCCTCTGTGACCCAGTTCGTCCCCTCCTTACCGACTGCCTGCGTTCACGGAAGTAGTCACACATTAGTTTTTGCTAAAAAGGAGCCAGCACACAAAGCGAATGGCTACACACGTTATAATCCACACACAGCGAGAATACTGCTTGACATTTCAAATTTGTCACGTCGCATCAACTGTACAAGCGTATCTGCTCACATGATTACAAACAAACTGACGTAAAACTAATTAGTTATGAAGTTTTTATAAAGGTATAATACAGACATGAGTTTAGGTATGCAAATTGGCAAACAAAAGCTTAATGTATTTTTCATTGCCAGGGTCCTGATAGTAGAGATGGTAGGCATTAGCTGGAAGTGAAATTAATATTATCAGGGCATGCCTGGTCTAGCTAAAATTGCTTGTGTTAGATAGAAACGGGTCCACGTAGGTAGTGACCAAGATTTGGCAATGCGACCTCTCGCTCTCGAATGGGGAGGCGTGCATACGCGTGCCGCCGCCGCCGTGGCGTGCTTCTGCTGGGGTGACAGGCGGCTCCACCCGTCACCCCCAGACCAGTCCGTCAGTCCGTGATCTCCCCTTTTGCCGTTCTACAAAACATTCAAACATTATCTGTGGCTCAAAAGCGATAAAAATTTCAGGGTACATCTTCAAGGCACTATATTCCGCATGGCAGTGCTGTACGTCCAGCCCTTCCCTCACTAGCATGTCGTGGTCTCGTAAAAACCCACGCTTGCATTTCGCGTGACTCATTTCTGTTCACGAGCACTCGATGCTCATAGCAAGCGCTCGGTTAACGATTTCAGTGACTTTGTGTTCAACAATCGACCTACTTTGCACACGATTACAAATGGTTGTACTACAATAGGACCAACCCAGCTTGGAAATTAATAAAAACGTATCAAAAGGACCTATTGATGCCTTCAGCGCGGCAGCGCTACGTCATACCGCGTCGCTCGGTGCGATGAAAAAATATTTTGCTTTTGAAAGTATCGCCTTTTATCCTTTTTTAAACATGCTTTTATTTATGTTTTCGCTTGTAACTCGCTGCTAATGTAAATGATAGATAAATGATAGAATAAATTAATATTTTAGTATGTCCAATAAAAATCGGTAAAGTCAATACTTATCCTTTTTTTATCGTGCGAAAAATCCCCACGTTGCCGGTGGAGGTGGTTGTCGGACTCAAATCGACCAAAACGCACGCCGTCTTGGGCCTTTGGTTGCCGGAGGTGAGATTGCCGAAAGCATATCTCTCACACCCCGGCAGAAAGTCAATATCCTGGACGGAACTTGAACTTGAACTTGACGATGTTTTCTTTAACAACGGAATATTCTGCCAACAGAGTTAATTGGACCTAGATAGATCTGGATAGCTGAAGTTCTTGTCTACTTACTACTTAAGACGACCATTATGCCATGCCATGTCAACTTGTCATGAAGCACATCCTCTGAAATAATAGCACCATAATATAAAGATCAAAAAGTACAGTCGACAAAGGAGATACGGTTGCATGCTATACAACTTTATATGAAAAATTGCGACCGTATTTCCTTTGTTGACTGTACATGCTAACACATTTATTTACCAGATAACTATATAGTTAAAAGCCGTATAAGTCATCACACCATTACATAAAGGTATATGTATACAAGTCATAACACCCGGTACCACCACCTCCCCTAGCTACTGCACTCCGCGCATATCCACATCGTTCTTTCATTGAGCGTGAACTCTCGATTACCTACTACATAAATAATGATAAACTTGGCACGTGCTTCCGTCGCGCATTCAAGGTGAGTTATGGCTGCAGTTTGAGGTACCTTTATAGAAGTAAGAGTCCTGGAAAATATTAGGAATGGACTTGATAACTGCAAAACAAACCAAAGCAGCCTAAATTTCGTGAACTATAAATGCTTGAATGAATTTTTTATAGCATTTATTATGCTAACTGTTAAGTTCGAAAAACATTGGAAAAAATGAAATGCTCAAGTGAGACTCGAACTCACGACCTTTCGCTTACAGGGCGACTGCTCTGCCAACTGAGCTATTGAGCACCACTTGAATCATTCCAAATTTTCCTTCTCTTTATATCCGTCTATAAGGGCGACGGTGCAGCCATCTACCAACATTCTTACGAACTGTTGGAAACAATGAATGATTTTTCAACCATTTTTAAACATTGAATTTTGATGACTGCGCCCAAATATTTGAATGAATGTTTTATAGCATTTATTATGCTAACTGTTAAGTTCGAAAAACATTGGAAAAAATGAAATGCTCAAGTGAGACTCGAACTCACGACCTTTCGCTTACAGGGCGACTGCTCTGCCAACTGAGCTATTGAGCACCACTTGAATCATTCCAAATTTTCCTTCTCTTTATATCCGTCTATAAGGGCGACGGTGCAGCCATCTACCAACATTCTTACGAACTGTTGGAAACAATGAATGATTTTTCAACCATTTTTAAACATTGAATTTTGATGACTGCGCCCAAATATTTGAATGAATGTTTTATAGCATTTATTATGCTAACTGTTAAGTTCGAAAAACATTGGAAAAAATGAAATGCTCAAGTGAGACTCGAACTCACGACCTTTCGCTTACAGGGGACTGCTCTGCCAACTGAGCTATTGAGCACCACTTGAATCATTCCAAATTTTCCTTCTCTTTATATCCGTCTATAATTCAATGTTTAAAAATGGTTGAAAAATCATTCATTGTTTCCAACAGTTCGTAAAGAATGTTGGTAGATGGCTGCACCGTCGCCCTTATAGACGGATATAAAGAGAAGGAAAATTTGGAATGACTCAAGTGGTGCTCAATAGCTCAGTTGGCAGAGCAGTCGCCCTTTAAGCGAAAGGTCGTGAGTTCGAGTCTCACTTGAGCATTTCATTTTTTCCAATGTTTTTCGAACTATAAATGCATCGAGGAGTTTCTCTATGTATATCCAAATACATCCTATAACCAATATCCTGAGTAGAATTATTGAGGAAGACCTCAAATTATTCCAGATGGTCCAGACTCACAAAGTTTGTTGTATGGTCAAATTTTTAGTTCAATACTGTGCCTGAAATTACAACGTTAAAAAATCGTGCTATCGTAAGGTGCAGCCGTCAATAATTATATCACCCGCGAAGAAATGGCATCAAAAATGGCGTTTTAAGTCCACTTGAGCCTCTTCTACTACTATAATATACGCTTTAATAGGAGCATCCACTTTGCCTAATTTGTGAGGGTTTAAATTGAATGGAAATAGGGGCAGACGGTATTCAACCAAAATAATAGCATTATGCTAACACTTCGTTGCTATTTTTGTTGTTTAAACGTCAAGAAATATGTTTAGTCTTAGATTCGGTTAAAACGCACACCTCTCTAGGGAGCGGTAAAAACAATCCACGTGGGTGATGAAAAATAAAAAAATGCATTGAAAAGTATGAATAAAGACAACATAATTCACTCTCCCCCAAGGAAAGGTTACAATATCTCTTGAATGGCCGGTAAGGGTAACGTAGCGGGTGCACAAGGCAACTTTAAGTTGCGCAACTTCGCATTTCCACTAACTATATCATTTTCATCTCCCTTCAATGTTGAGAAATCGACTTTGTTACGCAATAATCCAGTAGAAAGTATATAGAGCAGTGACAACTGTAGTTCCGATTTTAGCCATTTCACAGACTCGTAGGTACATAGAAAGATCACAAACGCAATTATCTATTTTAACCTAGGCAGGTAGCATACGAACTAGGTCATATGTTTAGAAACAATAGAACTATCTCGAAAGTGTTTGCTTTTAATTATCTCATGCATGTTACGTACTAAGTACCTACTAGAATACTAGATACGGTAGTTCCACTGAAGCAGAGCTTCTTATCAAGCACAGCATGAAAGACCATCTGAATGGGCCACCATTGTAATATTGTTGGTTTCTGTAATAATGACCCTCTAAAAATAGATAAGTAGGTACACGAGCCTAGCTCCGGTTCTATCGTCCAGTATCAATCCTCATCTACATCTTTTAACTGCAAAACTCATACTAAGATTATAAATGCGAAAGTAACTTGGTCTGTCTGTATGTTACGCTTTCACGCCTAAACCACTGAACGGATTTTGATGAAATTTGGTATAGAGGTAGATTAGAGCATGAGAAAGGACATAGGCTATGTTTGGTCGCGATAACCGACACCCACGCGGGCGGAGCCGCGGGCAAAAGCTAGTACCCCATAAATTTTGAGCGATATAGAAAATAAAAGTACACAACGAAAAATTTCCTAGTGTAAAATAACCATAGTCCTAGGTACTTACATACTTTACGGGCTATAGGTGCTCTCGGCGCTCAACGAGGTAAACACGCCCCGTGCAACGCTAAGGGTTTTCCAAGATTTTGGTTTTATGGTCCGTGCATTTACAGAGTGTTTATGTGTTAGGCTTAGGAAAGGATTACGTGGGCTGGAGTTTGGGTTTCTCAAAGGGTAGATCTTTCTAGATTGTGATTCAGTTTATGCTATCTCTGTTTTTACAAAGGAAAGGCTTTCCCAAATTCCGAACACAGGACAAATCCGCACTCTACCACCTGTATTTGAGCACAGGCCTCAATATTATGTTGAAATTCAAATAATTTCAATACAATCGTTCTACATAAGTAAGAAAGAAAGAAAGAAAGAAAGAAAAAACATTTAATTCTTGACATTGACATTGACAAGTAGTACAATCTTACATAATCATCTCGAAACTTAGTAGACCACATTTCGAGACGATGTAGAACTATCTATTTAACTGTAGGTACATCGGAAACATTCACACGATCTCATTATTTTGCACTCAATAGGTCTGTGTTCTGAATCTGAATGCCTGTGCTGTGCATCTAGCTTAAGCGCCTTCGTCTGGTCGGTTACCATGACAACAACAAAATGGCGGCGACTGGCGCACTGGACGGCTTCCCGCGCTTTCCGCGCGTTCCCGCCATCCCGCCATATTGATCCGGCTACGTTCCGAAACCCTTTACACAAAATATTATTGCTCAAAATTGTATGATGTAATATGACGGTAAAATTAATGCCATGCTTTTGTGGGGATTTATTAGGGTGCGTGGAATGTTTATGAAAGGGCATTCTTTTGAAAATTGCTTAAACGATACGTAAACAATACTGAATGTCTATACATCATAGTACCTATATCACACTGTCTTCTTCTTCGCTGAAAAACCCTTGGAGACAAAAATCTATTGGCAGAATATTAGACTTGCTATTTCCAAGCGTGGCTACGGAAAAAATTGATGACAAAATTCAGCAAGTAAAATGTTATCTCATTCCAATTCAGTGAGTCAGCTAAGCCCTAATGTAGTACGCTCCCGGGATGAGGAAGAGGTTCAACGTCCTCGGCCTTGACATGGTTGCGTAACGACACCGCAGGGTACCGCGATTGTTCACTGAATTAACGGTTTTGTTCGACAATCGGAGAACAATAGTTTTGCTGTACTTTGAATGTCTGTTGCCGCAATGGTACAGTTTGATATTAGTCCTTGTTTTAAAAATGATTTTAGTAAAAGCTGGGAACTTCTTATTACTTATCTGAAGCTGTATAAGAGCACTACAAAGTGGCTCACCTCTTCCTCAATCTTTTGATAATTTAAACTCACGTTCTATTTGTGGTGATACACTTGGAAGGCTAAACGTGAATATTATAGATGCAGTATTTCATGTGCCCACTGTTTGCGCTTGCTAGGTCAGTAATTACGTACTACTAAAGGGTCTTGCTATAAAAGTTATGATGGTCGCCATCATACGTATAGAACTGCATCCTTTTAGTTGATTTAACGAGTTATGTGCGAAACCACCTCAGACACATTTTTACTGGAGTATATACAGAACTAAATAAAGAAGTTAGTTATAAATTTGTTGAAGGATTCGGTCTTAGAAGACAGAAAATTTTCTTGTCTAATTCAACCTCATTGCAGCATTTTAATTAACATACTTGAAGATTTCATATTTTGGTGTTAGATTTACACAGATTTCATAATCACTACGATTGGTGTAATTTTAAGCGCTTTTTATTAGACCAATAGTATATGATAAGTTGTCTCTACTTAATAATCTTTGGCTATTTATTTTTAAAATTATTGTTGTCAAGCCGTGGTTTCATTTCGTAGCTTCGGTCAATTTAATTTTCGTGAATGCATCATAACATGTCGGTCCCACCTTAATTTCATAAGGTGGAGCGGAAGTCTACATTAAAAAATTCAGGGCGGCTTCGGAAACGGCCCCTCAGTGTCCGGCCCCCCTTCTCTAACGACATTGTTGGCTTGTAATTAAAAGCTCCCGTCCCCGTCGGGCTACTGAATTCCTATTGACCACTGGACCGAACCTGCTCATTCGTTTGGAACATCTATAGCATAAACTAACTTTTAAACTCTAGCGTTCCATGATTTAACGTGATAATGGTTTATATCATTTAATTTGCCTGACGTTTCGACCAAGTTAATCGCATGTTTATTGTATAAGTAATTATAGTATATAGCATTAATTAATTCTCGTTATTAATATTGTATATTTATAGCATAAGTTACGTTTTAGAAATTTCTACCCGCATTTATTTATTCAACTTTTTCAGTTGCACCTACTCTGTAATTTTATTATCAAATTGAATACATCCCTTGAGTTTATATCAATAAATTAAGATTGAATGATTGCATAATGATGCGACCTGTCGTCACAATCACAGCGTGTAACGACGTCGCGACGGCCAGCCTCCTCCGGCCGGTGGCTGCGCGACGCACCCTCCCGCGGAAACGTCACGTGGGGTTGCTGGCAGAGGCTCGTGTCCTTAGAGTTGGGAGGTTCAATTATGTTACGAATTTTTTCGTTGAGTTTCAAAATATGTTTTGTATAGTCTAAAAACTTTTTTAGGTGAAATTTTTTCTAAACATTGTATTCTATTTACTCTATTCTACTCTATTTATGAAATTTGAGAATTAGTTACAAAGCAAATTTATGTATTTTACTTGTAGCTCAGTCCATAAGGGAGGATTCATGCTGAATTTGAGTTTTTCAAAACAAACACTAACATCAACGTCATAAACACATCATTTGCCTTCAGCTCACTATCAGGCGAGGTGAGGTCAAATTAACTACACAAAAAAAAAATATTGTCTCAAATAAAATATCACAAACTGACTACTACGAAAGCAGCAATTTTCACTTTCATAGTGAACTGAAACCGAAAATTAGGGAGGCGTAATTTTCGTCCTGGCAACCCCTCTCCACTCAGCTCGTCAGTGCGTCGCGCAACACCGCCGCAGTTGCGCGTCTCAAGGCTCGCCCCCGACGCTCGAACAAAGACTAGTGCTGTGTTTACTGTTTATCCCACAGTTTGGACTGAGCACCGCCGTGATGGGGAGCCGGTAAGTGACGCGTGCCGTGGTTTACTTACATATGTACTATAATTGCATCGAGGGTGCCAATTTTTAGGGAATTCTTACAGATAGGACTATTTATTTACGGTCTTGTTTTGTGATTCCCCTTCCCGTGTATTGAAATGTATACATACACAGGGACACAGGAGTACAAGTACTTGTACTTTAGAAATACATTATTAATACCTTCGTTGTAATGGTTGTACATGAAAGCAAAATTGTAAAGCGTTATTTTCGCTACCATTTCCTGCAGTTATAAAGTAAAAGACCAATATGAAAGTATTCTTAGACAATAAGTTGTGCAAATGTGGGTATGGCCTTGTGACCCGCTTCCGTATCAATGACCGTTCGCACACATTTACAAACTCTAAGTAAACCGTGGAAATGTATCTTACTTTCTTAATATGAGCTTGGCGCCCACCGTGGGACTTTTTATCTTAACAAAACAATATTCTATGTATCATATTTTTCGTTAAGAAAACTGATGGCATTTCGACCTATTGATATGTCAATATATATTTGAATAAAAATACCCATAGGCATTATTTTTACTTTTATAAGTAGCTGTAAGAGATCTTGTATCTTCTTCTTCATCTTAGCGTTAATCTCAGTCGCACCCGAAGCTTGTATTTATTTCCCGGGTACTAGTGGGATAAATCAGTTCAATATGTACCATCAATGGTACTGGCTAATGGTACAGGTAGTTCGGCGGGGTGATAGGAAACCGAATAAGATAAGCCATACATAAAATCACATAAAGGACCAATGTTTGGGAGATACTTATCTATAACGAAATCAAAATCAAAATCAAAAATAATTTATTTTGCATAGACCATAAAATCGGCACTTACAAAACGTCAACATAAAGTAAATATTAAATACTAACTAATACTAGTAAATGGACCACCGGTTCGATACGCGGCCCAGACCTGAGAAGACTCCGGCAAGAAACTCAGCGGGCTTTTTTTTTTTGGTCTATTTACAAAACATTTACTTAGCCTAAAACTTATGGTCTAGATACAATGTTTTGCTTGAGTAGCACAGCAGAGCGAACAGCTCATTTCCAAGCTTGTTTATCATTTAAATATTCTTGGATTTTATAATAGGCTTTCTGGCACAGTTTGCTCTTTACTGTATTTTTAAATTTATTAACAGGTAAATCTCTGATTTCATTAGGAAGCTTGTTAAAAAAGCGAATACAGTTGCCCTGGAAAGAATTACTTATTTTATGGAGTCTGCTATGACAAACTACAAGATTGCTTTTATTTCTAGTATTTATATTGTGCCTGTCACAAAGTCTTGGAAATTTTGCAATATTTTTCCTGACATACATTAAGTTTTCGAAAATGTATTGTGACACTACGGTTAGAATATTCATCTCTTTAAACTTATCTCGGAGGGAGACTCTTGGGCCCAAATTATAAATAGCTCGCACAGCCCGCTTTTGCAAGACAAATATCGTGTTTAAATCTGCGGAATTACCCCAAAGGAGAATTCCGTAGCTCATAATACTATGAAAATAGCTGAAATAAACTATTCTAGCCGTATCCACATCTGTTAAAGTCCTAATCTTTTTTACAGCATAGGAAGCTGAGCTTAATCTACTAGCTATTTTTTCTATATGTGAACCCCACTGAAGTTTAGCGTCAATACTCAAACCTAAGAACACTGTCGATTCCGCAAGGCGGAACGTCAATGATATGTTGTCTACGTTATGTAGGACTGACAATTGGTACAAAGAAAAAGTAATAAAAGTATTTGACAATAGAGTAATCATTCTTTATAATATAACTAGCTTTTGCCCGCGGCTCCGCCCGCGTGGATGTCGGTTATCGCGAACAGCCTTCCTTTTTCATATTCTGATCTACCCCGATACCAAATTTCATCAAAATCCGTTCAGTGGTTGAGGCGTGAAAGCGTAACATACAGACAGACAGACAGAGTTACTTTCGCATTTATAATATTAAGTATAGAAGTATAGATATGGATAGTCAATAAATATAGATTCTGAAAACTACGTAGCCTTTGTGGTTATTAAAATAGTCGATCAACTTCGTTCCTATCCTATTGCTCTCCGAATACCTTCGGGATCGGGATGGTCCCCCAATTGAACAACCCTTTGATATTACAGTACAGCGACGACGAAGCAATTTATTAGCATTTCAATATATACTTCAATAATTTCAATATGTTGTAGATAAGAATTTTGAATGAATTGAATAGATGTTGATGGGGAATTTATATTACTAAGATCAAATTCGATTACATCAGGTAAAATGAATTACTCAGGTTGGGGCTTGAACCCACGACCTTTCGCTTACATGGGGAATGCTTCTCCAACTGAGCTACTGAGCCACACCTGAACCAATTCAAATTTCCCTTCTCTATACATCAGTCTTTAAGGCGATGGTGGAGTCATCTACCAACACTCTTACGAACTGTTGGAACCAATAAATGATTTTTCAACCATTTTAAAACATTGATTTTTGATTAGGTACATTAAAATTTCATTCAAACTAAAATCAAACAAAGTCTTTCGTATGTTTGATTACAATTGGTTGAGTAGAAGCGGAGATATATCCAAAAGTCGCGATATAACCTACATGTAAGATGGCGGAACTGCAGGCTTCAGCTAGTTTACTAATAAAAAAATTGTAGGGTTTGTTTCATGAGTGCGCTAATATTGGAACGACTAATACTTACGTATTGAAATAATCTTTTTGCATTTGATAGCACTCTCTCTTCTTGGTGGATGAATAAAGGCTATTCCGAATCACGCTACGATAATTAGGAACCCAGGAATAAGACAAAAAGTTCAGAAAAACACGAGTGGGCGGGCGACGAGTTACGACGTAGTGGGTGGCCGCCCGGATAGAACCGAATATGGTGGTGGAAACCGCGGGGTTCAGCTAGTGTTTAAAACATTAAAAGATGATTTTGTCTAGATCTAGCTAATAATAATATTGTTGAAACATTTTGGCTACCTATGGCACTATAAACATATTACAAGAAGTACATTTGGGCGGAGTTATCAAAAATCTATGTTTAAAAATGATTGTAACATCATTCTTTGGTTCCGATAGTTCGTAAGAACATCGGTGGATGACTCCACCGTCGCCTTAAAGACGGATAAAAATAGAAGGGAAATTTGAATCACATCGGGCATGTCTCGGCAATCCCCTGTAAGGGAAGGATCGTGGGTTCGAGTCCCGCCCGAGAATTTTCATTTTTCCCTATGTATTCGTTTTGTAGGTATAGTTAACATACTTAATGCTGTAAAATTCATTCAAGTACATTTTTTTTCTTTTTTATATAGGACACGTCAATTTGACTTCACCTCGCCTGGGCCTCGATTCTACTAAAGCAAAACTATTGTCAAGCCACTGAGATTGGAAAAAGCGGCAATACATTATAGACTTTAAAGCGATGTATTTAAAGTTCAATATTAAATAACTGTTAGCAGAGTGAATAAAACAGTGTAATGAAACTTTTGTCATTTAATTTTGGACCTTAGTGTATAGAAATAAAGTCAAAAATTTAATGCCGCTTTTTCCAATCTCAGTGGCTTGACAATAGTTTTGCTTTAGTAGAATCGAGGGCCTGAACATGAAGTATAATACTGTGCTATGGAGTTGCAATAAAATTGCAGGTTTTAAAATGTATATTTAGTTAATCAGACCCCCGGACTGATTTTAATTAATTTGACTGTTTCATTTCACGTGACTTGCTAAGGAAGGGTACGTTTCGAGACATTGGTTTCAATCTGTAAACGCAAAGACATTTGCGAATTTGTCGAAATGAATCAATCTTTCGAATTTATATTTTCAATAATCATCATCATCTTCTACCTGCCCTTGTCTCAAATATTTGGGGTCGGCGCAACTGTCTTTCTCCAAACATTTCTGTCAGATGTCAGTTCCTCAGTTACTTCCTTCTTTGCGATACCTATCCTCTTTCACGAAATACAACATACATCTTTTCTTGTTCCTAACTTTACTCCTACTTATTGTAGGACTTTGGTTCTTTTTCAACATTACTTTCATTCATACTAATATTATAAATGCGAAAAGTCTGTATGTTACGCTTTCACGCCTAATCCACTGAACCGATTTTGATGAAATTTGGTATAGGGGTAGATTAGACCAAGAGAAAGGATATAGGCTGTTTGGTCGCGATGACCGACATCCACGCGGGCGGAGACGCGACAAAAGCTAGTCAAATTTACTTGAATAGTGCACACATTAGTGTTATCGTTCTGTAAATAGGTTTAGAAGTAACACCTCAAGGCGTTACTTTATTTGGTCTGCGCTTTCACCGTTCGGTCACGTAGCGCCATTGCCACTTTCATATTACATCATTACAAAGGACGCTTGGCCTTACAATATATTCCGTGTTAAAAACTAATTAATTTACATTTTATTGTCTGAATTTATTTGTTTTTGCACTAAGAAATTTGACTGGCACACCAGGATAAGGTTCTTATCGCTTATCGTGGGCTTTGAAATTAAAAATATATTGCGACCATTATCCCCACCGTGAGTTATTTTAGAATTTTGATTGTTTCAAAGGAAATCAAAGGAAAAGTTGGTACCCTAAAAGGTTCACCTCGTTGGCCCTCAGCCTTAGTAATTACTAGGTATGCCTGTTTTTAAACAGCGTTTCCTCGAGAAGTGATGAAGGTATTAAGTTAAAATTTATATCTATTAACGTATAACGTAGAAACCTTTACAACCCCTTGAAGTTGTAAAAAAAGCAGATGCAATTTCGCCCTGACCACTTATTTCTACTGATGATCCCTACAGTGCTGTACAGGTGTTGGGTGTAACGGCGCTATAGAAATATTTCCAAACTATAACAAATTCGAAGAATAGAGCAATCAAAATAATGTATTTATTCGTCCATTGACATTTCAGCACCTATCACGAATTGCATGTCAAGCTGACAGCCGCGGGCCGGCGGGCGCGCTTTGTTGCATAACAACGCCAAGTGCGGTGGCGCGGGGGCGAGGTCATTCACCCCGCACCCGCGTCAGCCAGCAAACAGTAAATAACTTTAAAACTACCCTCACTAGGTACTAATTCCAATAAAACCTAACGAAGGGAACGATGTCGTATGTGTTTGTGGAAATCAAACTCTATTTTTTTAATGTCTAAGTTTATTATCGCTTATTTTAAGGCTTTGAGCTTAAACTTTTGTGTTATTGTAAATTAAACTTTTTTCATTAACGCATGTGATTGATTTTCCTTTGACATTGAGGGCCAGTAGCAATCAGCTAATGGTAAACATGACACATGTAGTGTGACACATTAGTACCTACGTAGAAATTGAAAATGTCCAATTGATATTACGATTCAGTTTACGTAGTAGTCCCTAGATTCCTACTAAGCTCAGTGGTAGTGGTCAATAGTGTCCCCTCTCGGCTCAGTGCTAGCTGTTCGACTGCCGCATCTAAAACTCTTTGAAGCCCGTTATCTGCTCTCCGTCTCTTTCTTTTCATGTCTTGATTTAATGAGTTTTTGCGATAGTAATTGCCATTGATTCTTTTTCCCTATGTATTGAACTTTTTACTGTTTCACAAAGTTAAATAATAAGCATTATGATTACCAGTTTTGGTCTTAGATGAGGCTTTTCCACAAAAGTGCAGTACTGTGTCATGAGCACGCTCTTTAATACAGCACACAGCGGGGACTCCTGTAATATTACACGCCCGTTTACTGAACCTAAAATATTTATTAAACACCATATTGTATTACAAAATTCTCCCTCCAAAAAACAAGAGGATTTTCCTTGCATCCTTATTGTGTGTATATGTTGTCGTTTCATTTTAACAAAACTGAAACTTCAACCTTTTTACCTATTTCCCCCTGAAATATCAGCTTTATTTAAAACCAGTGATCGAAAACTTTAATTCTCTGCTCGTTAACTTCGTTACACTAACTTTTCGTTTCGCTAAAGACGTCAAATCAAAGTGTTCAGAGCAAACAAACAAAAATTTTTAGTTCCGCACTAAAAATAGTTCACATCATGTCCGTGTCATGTCATTTTTCCCGCAGACTATTGGTGGCTAGTGTAGTAAAATTACGTAGATTCCTATACCTACCTATTTATGGGATGACAATTCAGGGTGTCTGTATTTTTGTTGCACATATGTATGGTAAAACATATTTATTTATACATGTATTGTATACTTTTATACGCTACTATCTCCGAACTTCATCGGACGATGTGACTCTAAACTTTTATTCTTTTTTCCATTTTTATCCACTCGTAAAAACCACCCGATTGAACCTCTGTCACCTAGCTAGATACCTACTATTTATTCAAGCTCACAGAATCAGAACTTAAAATATCGATTAACGATCATTTTCACTTCAGAACCCTTCACTGTACGTACACACGCATTTGGCGGGCTATTTTGGTATAAAATTGGCAGCCGAAAGTGACAGGATATCACATAGAATAATATTAGCCCTAAACATTTAATGTGCCTTACCCTTGTGGGTTTATGACTCATAATTCCGTGAAATATAACTTGAGGCTTAAGAGCTGTAGACCTCTATTGCCCCTACCATGTAACATCCCCATTTCCGTATCGAAGTTTCGGATTCCGAGAGCACATTTAGCCCGATATCGGATCTGAAGACGGTACCTAGTTGATACTTTTGTTCACTTAAACACTACCAAAAGAAAACCGTAGACACTTTATAGCTTTTGTCGTTTCGTACGTATCCGAAATTTGGATGTTTCATAGTAGCCCTCCAGATGTTACGACATAGCCTCCTCATAAACCCTTGACGTTACCCGTTCTGTTTTTAGGATGGATAGAGCAAAATAAGACACCGGATTGTTTTGATAAGAACATTTGTAGAGCAAATGAATATAGTAACAATTTCGGTGCTCCATCTATCCATATTTGGTAAAGGTAATATATTTGCCATAAGAAAAAAGGTGGTGTAAAGGATAAAGATAAAAGTTAGGTAGCATACGGCAAAATCTTTAAAAACTTATTACATTCTTCTTAGCAAAAAAGCTTGGCCGGAGGAAATACGTGAGACATGTAGCTAAGAATGCGGTTGGTTTTATCTTTCATTGACGTAGGTAGTTATTTTTTTCCATCCTCGTTTCCTCGTCTCCGTTACCCGTTAACTGTGAGTCCCACCTTTTGTGTCTAGTAAAATGTATGAGAATCACCATACTTTCTACTCTCCTACTCTTCTACCTTACTCCCGTCCTGAATAGAAAAAAAGTTAGACGCAATTTCCCGTTATCCGGTTCCGTGACCGTCCTCAATTAATATTCAAACAAATTAGGTAAAATGTATGCTTGTTTCTTAAGTATCATACATACGAGTAGGTATCGTATCAAATCTATCCAATATACAACAGTCATCCACAACTGAGGTCTCCAATCTCAGCAGCTGGCCACAAAACCTGGTGTATATTCTGCTATACATCTTCGCGTCGTTCATTAGAGCGATAATTTTTTACTTCCACATTATACCCGGCAGACAGTGAGTAATGAGTCTTTCGGCTCGTTATCCCCCTCCCTCATTCCCCACCCCCTCACGGAGACTCTACCTATGTGCGAGGTAACGTTATGAAGATGAGGTTCATAACAATGAAGACATGTCTTAATCTTTATTGGAACAGGCGTGACAGGAGCAATTTTTCTTTAAAATTAACGTAGTTTTTATAAAATATCAGTAGGCTAACTGGCAAGCGGTTGACCGACTTTCCATTTACAGGAAAAGAGGACAGAACTGAGAATAGGTTTATATTTACATCTATAAGATAGGCTATAATTAAAAGTTATTTGGTGCGTTACAGCTTTCTTAATAAGGTTTTTCGCATTCTCATAAACCGTATGTTTCGCTGCATATTGTTACTCGAAATTAATATTCTCACAATATCTTAGGCCATATTATGCCATCTGGCACCAAACCAATATGGAATGCGGATAAATAAATGCATACAATATTTCCACTGCGCAAGGATCGAACCCGCGACCACTAACGTAGCAATAATATACGCTACCGCTACGCCACTTAGGACAGTTAATCAAGAAACTATCCGCACACCGAACTGGCTTTCACTACTGACTATTAAGAAATCATAACAAGTGGCAGCTTCGGAGAGTCCACACCGCCCGAGGGCCACCCCGGAGGGTGCTCGGAGGGGTTGTTACGAAACAGGTATCGGCAAAAGTTTCACCCTCTCGAAGAAAGCTCCCCTCTGTTAAAAAGTAGTGGTCAACTGATGACAGCAGTCATTTCACACGCAAAATATAAAGTCAAGAGAAAATGTCGCTTCTCCAAATTCTGATTAATTTCGATTCGGGTTCAAAAACAGTTCAATTTTCTCTGGGGCTTTCTCATTTGTCATTACATTACTTGGTAGGTTTGTGAGTCTCTACTGTTCCTGGTGTACAGAAGTCACAGTACTAAGAATGCTGATGGGATTAAGCGTGATTTAGACGGGGCGAGTTTATCGCCTCGAATATACGATTCTCGAAAAGAAAAGGGAGAGAAAAAGTTGCATCGTCTAAACATTCGCAGAAGCAATAGTCGCTCGCTCGTCTTCGCCTGGCGAGAATCGCCTCGTAATTGAATATTGTCCGTCTAAACAGAATTTTAAAGCAATGACATAAGGCATAAGGTGAAATGTCACTTACGAAACTCGTAAGATATAATCGTATGCAAAAATTGAGCGTGTAAATACTTGACAGTGCAATTATTGCTAGTGATTATTGCATACGACTTTATCGACTCCAACGTGCGAGAAACTCGCACCGTCTAAATGACGCCTTAGTCTTAGCGAGATGATATTTAACCTATGACACAAATAACACGGTTTTCTGCCGGTAAAAGGATTTTCAAAACTTAATCTAAATAGTTTACATAATTTAGTCACTTTTTATAAGTACCTTGTCATTTAAAAATCATTATAAATAATGGACCTCTCATTCAGATAGTAACATCGACATAATCTAGCAATTTGAACAACTCTAACTGCCTAGTGAGCCCAGTAAACAATACCCTCGTCATTGTGCCCCTCACAATGGGGCACCAATCTGGCGCGGTGGATCTGAGCTGATGAGCCGATAGCGCAGTATTGTGTCGAGCACTGCTGTGGCTTGATTACAGATACCCACCGTACTAAAGATTTTTTTGTAATAAAAATTAGAGCATTGTATCAATAGTAAAACACTCGCCGGGATATTTATCATGTTATTTATTTTGTTCGAGAATCGTTCGTTCGAGTTCGAACATGGTAAATATCCCGGTTGGGTCAGCCGGGGTGCGAGGGATATGTCGAAGACAATCTCACCTCCGGCCTAGCACCACGACCCACAGTCGGCGTGCGGTTTTAGTCGGTTCGAGTCCGACATAACCTCCCCTTATCGGCCCCGACAGTGGAGGTATCCGAGGGGATTTCCGCACGAAAAAAAAGGTTAATGACCATGTCAATCTCAAATCATAGATTATATCAATATAGTGTAAGTTAATAACAATGAAGTTTCGTAGTAGAAGGTTTTATTTAGGGTATTTCAGATTCATAGGACGCACTATAACGGTTTTAGGCCTAAATAAAAATAACTTGTTTATTCGCTAGATAAGTTGAGTTCAACTACCTGCATCCTGGCTCCATCATCAAATTAGCTCGACATCTCTTATAAAATTTGCAGTAATCCCAAAAACATTAAGAACTACTGAAGGTTTTACAAATAGAAAAAGAAATACTCCTAAAAAGGTTCCGCGTATACCTGTTATTTCGATTACCTTCGTAACTGTCTATTAGGATGGCGCTCCTGTCCATCAGGATATAATCCATCTGCAAATTGCTTCGCTGTTTAGCCTATAAATATCCCAAGTGAAGACGCTCAATCTTGGTAACTTTTAATGTATTGGTAGCAGCATCTTGATATTTGCTCGATACAAGTCGTAATCAATCATTGTAGTACTGGCAGAAGGCCAAGCCAAGTGGTGAAAGAGGCATTTCTGCCAATTTTGCATTTCACAGGCTTTATCTATTGACTTGTGAAGTACCTATAGTATAGGTATTATATAACACTGTTGAAAAAAGTAGTATTTAATCTCACTTGACTTTCGATTGAAATTGAGATTGAATTGAATTAATTGAGATTGAACTGTCTATCCTTTTACTAGCCCCACGTTGGGCGCCACTTCATGCTATACGAATCTTATATACCTACAGCCAACACTGTGTGCTTAAAAACGCATTCGGAATATTAACATAAACCAACAAAATCTCTGTTATACCCACATTCGATAAGTACCTATATTCTGATTGCTCAAAGCCCCGACATCTTACTATAGGTAGGTGACAATTGCGCGCCAAATCCAATTTGTTCCCTACAGCCTCCCCCTGTTTCCTACACCCCCTGCACACCCACTCACCCCAGCAGATGCCCGCACTTGTCTGCTCTTACCCTCCCGGGATGTACATCATATGCTTTTAATAATATCATATCGATGATTCCAATCGAACATAGATTTGTTTCCTGATATTGTTTAGGATTGCTGTAATAAAGAATGATACGTTGTGAACACACTGAAGGCTGGAAGTCTAATGACTGACTTGTAGCACATAAAACCTTTTGGGTGTAAAGACAAATGTAATACAGGTGGCTATGTTAAATTTACCCCATCTCACTTTATTGCTTCTTTGGATCAAATGAAAATGTACTTACCATAGACTATTGCATTTAGAAGACAGACTAGACGTTACTTTAGAGTGGACATTCATGTTGTTCAATATAAAAAAAAAAGATGAAGAACAACATTTAATTTATTATTTTCAACCCCCGACGCAAAAACGACGTGGTGTTATATGGTTACCATGTCGGGAGACCTGGAATTGTTCAGATAATATAACGGAGTGCTTAACTAGTTAGGGTCCCCCGACATGGCAACCGTTGAATCTAAGTATTACTAGGTATGTCAAAAGTTAAAAAGCAAACTCCATTTATTTTCAACTTTTGGGAGGTGTTTTTTGTGACGGGGGTTTTTTTCCCGTTTATTACCCGTGTTACTACCAATCTTACTACTAGTAGTAACACCGGTAATTGAGTTACCGTTCTTACTACTAAAGTTGAAAGTTGTTAGAACAGTAAAAAGAAATTACGCATGTTTCTACCGTAAAATTAAAATACTAAATCAAACAAAATTGACGAATTTATATTTTATTGAATTAAACTGAAATAAAAAAGAAAGAAAGGCAAATAACAATGATTTCCAATGAAATAAAAAAGAAAAACGATCAAATCACCGCAATTGCTTGAAAACTAAAAAAAAATTCAGGAGATTAATCGCAAGTGCTTGTAAAATGAAAAATAAAAACAGGCAAATCACTACAATCGCTTGTGAAATAAAAAAAAACAGGCAAATAGCCTATCTATTTCTCAAATCGTTGATTCTTCCCAATACTGCTTAATATGTTAGCATGTTCTGAAAAAATCGTATATTGTAAAATAAAATGAACTGGAACTATGATATTTCATTATTTGAAATTTTCAAAAAAGTCAAAATAATTTTAAACCATAAAATTCAGCTCTATAGATAAGTTTTAGATTCCTAATTAAATTTCAAATTACTTTTATTAGGAACCATGTACGTGTAAACGCAACGAAGACCGAGTTATATTTATGCGATATTATCTTGCACTCCATACATTTACTAATAAGCGCAACCGAAGTGTATCTTTACAATTGCGGACGATTTTGTATGGAGCGTTTTCGGGCGGTCCGAGAAATAGAGTTTTTAAAATCAAATATCTTGAAAACTATTTGTCGTACGAAAATTTCACTTTTACTAACTTAAAGGGGTTTGGGTAAAGTTCGCGTCATTTTGAAATTGAGCGGTCATTAATGAAAATCGTTTAATATACTATAGTACAGTATGAAGAGATCAAAAGTTAATATGGACAAACTTCTCCAAACCATATCGGGATGCAGATATGCAGGCTGGATAGTTTGATCGTACTTGGAGGTAAAGTACCTACTCCAAATACTGGGATAGCTAATTTCACGAAAAGCTAATTTTTTTATATTACGAGGAATTACGGTTAAATTCCTGCTTTTCTTTTTTATTTTACAAGCAGTTGCGGTGATTGGCATGAGGAGGGCCAGACCGTAAGGGGTGGTCCTGGGTCAGCCGGGGTGCGAGGGATATGTCTATGACAACCTCACCTCTGGCCTAGCACCACGACCCACAGTCGGCGTGCGGTTTTAGTCGGTTCGAGTCCGACATAACCTCCCCTTCCGGCTCCGGCAGGGGAGGTATCCGAGGGGATTTCGCATAAGGGGCATATTTTTCTTTTTTATTTCATGAAAAAATACTGTTTTTTGCCGGTTTTCTTGTTATTTGCTCTCTTTTTTATTTCACAAGCGATTGTTGTGATTTGCCTGTTTTTCTTTTTTATTTTACAAGCACTTGCGGTTAATTTCCTGTTTTTCTTTTTATTTTTCAAGCAATTGCGGTGATTTGCTTGTTTCCCTGATTTTTTCTCACAATCGATTATTGTAATTGGCTTGTTTATTTCATTGGAAGTTACTGTAATTTGCCTGTTTCTTTCGTTTTTTATTTCCTGTTAATTTAATAAAATAAAAATTCGTCAATTTTGTTTGATTTTGTATTTTAATTTTACGGTAGTAACATGAGTAATTTCTTTTTACTGTTCTAACAACTTTCAACTTTAGTAGTAAGAACGGTAACTCAATTACCGGTGTTACTACTAGTAGTAAGATTGGTAGTAACACGGGTAATAAAGGTTTTTTCGTTCCATAGTTTATCATAATATCTGATGACAAAGCTTAAAGATTTATCAATACGTTGATATAATAAGCCCCAGACTTATTATATCAACGTATTGATAAATCTTTAAGATTCGTCCGGAACCTATTAGCTAAAGTTAAGGGACACTTGCCATGTGTGCAATGAAATTATGCAATACGTACATGGCCATGGGCGTAACTAATGTGTACACTGTATGGAATTGCCCACGCATTCCACACTCACTTTTTATGTGTGACAGTGTGTTTTAGTAGCAACAAGTTTAAACAGATGGTGGAATATCGGCGGGGATGTCAACAATCATAATTTGTCTGGCTGCTTAGAAAGCTTCGTTAGTGGCCAAACTATCATAACATAAACATAACATAAACTCACGCCCGTATTCCCCGAAGGGGTAGGCAGAGGTGCTAGCACCCACGTTTCGCCAGTTTATGTTTAGGTCCCAATGTAATAGGTGGCGAGCCTATTGCCATTAACCGGGCACTTATAAACCTGCGATAAATACACACATAACTTCGAAAAGCATCGCAAAGTCATTGGTGTGTGCCATGGTAAACCTGGGATCGAACCCGAGACCTTGTATCAGCAGTCCATTACCCTAACCACTAGGCTACCGCGGTTTTCAAACTATCAACCAATCAATTATCCTATAGCAGACTGTTTATACTGTAGATTGATGGCGCTTGGTGGAATCTGCTACACATATTGAATAACACATATTCAATATATCCTATAGCAGTCCACTGCTGCATATAAGCCTCTCCCATTATTGGGAGGCTTTGGCCTACTGTTCCCACACTGGCAAGACGGGTTGGTACAGGATTTTATTTCGAGTTTTACTTCTCTCGCAGTAATATCGTCTGCGTATTTTTCCGTTAGCCGCCTTTTACGATGCTCTTGGCATGAGATATTGTGGTGATGCTTGTATTCTTTCTCCTTCACCACGCGGGTAACTGGGATGTCCAAACTAACTTACCTTTTTTATAATTAGTACGTCAGATTGACTGCATACTGAACGGTGTCGGAAGGTAAATTAGCGTGCAATCCAAAGAATAGAGGCCGCCATTTCATAATGTTGTTCCTGAAATGACTACTTTTATAACAATCGCGCTTATCTATACCATATCTTTCCCACCTGTTACCACACTAGGGAATTCTTTTTTAACTTGTTATTATGGTGTACTTACTCACTAAATTATAGGTACTATGATATGACGTAGGTTTGTCATTTATGAGCTCTTTCTCTATTTAGAAACCTCCCTTTCGTCGTGATGCCACCACTAATATTTATTTATCTTCCGGTTGACCTTTGAAAATAAGTATGAAATAACATGAACTAAGTATATGACTGAAATTTTTATAGCATTCATTATGCTAACTTTTAAATCCGAAATACATCGGGGAAAAAGAAGCGCTCAACTGGTACTTGAACCCACGACCTTTCCCTTACAGGGGAAATGCACTTCCAACTGAGCTATTGAGCCACATCTCCACCTAAGTGAACTAAGAAATAAGTATTGCCGTAACGCCGCTTGTTCGATAATCCTCCTGTCTGCAACGCGACCACTCGTATCACCCTCGGTGAAATTAATTGTGGGGAGACTGGGTTGTAGTAATTACCGGTCAGACGGTCAGTACTCTCAATAGCTAGGTGTACTACAGATCATAATATGTTCTATTAACATGAACACTATGAACAGACGGCTAAGTATACATCCCTGTGCTGTGTTTATGTAAACAGAATTTGAATTGTAAGTTGTATTATAACGAGTCATGGTTTTGATTAATAAATAACTTCTTATCAGAAATCCACATCTTGGCTTCAAATGGTAATTATTTACCTAAAGGGCGCGTAGGAACATGAAATACTTAATATTTCTTAAATGTCGTTTTGTACTCCAACAATTTTCTAATCTGGCACGTACCTTTGATTTGATATTATGTAATTTTAGGGCAAGTCCATGATACAGGTGGGGGCCGTAAAGCTGTCTAAGTCATAACGCTTTGCCGACCTGGATGTGAACTTTTCCGGAATTAAATCAAAAGAAATAAGGCTACTATCCATCCTCCTTAAAACTTCACAATTACAGAACCGCTCATTTTCTACGTAGACCATTAAAACCTCACCAGCCTAGAGGCATGAACTCGAAGTGAGATGAGATCCGGTTCTTAGCATTCCATGGATTCACCGTGCGGTCGCCGGGTCCATGGCGTGGTACAGAGAGGAACACTGTGACGGCGCCTGGGACTTGCGACCCAGGTGTAGGTTTAGGGTGGCCACCTTGTGATGCATCAGCGCTCACCTCCACCGTCGGTCGTGTTCCCCCCTCTACCTATCCAAATTTGGTAAGATCCTATCAACGCCGTTTTTAACCCCCGACGCAAAAACGACGGGGTGTTATAAGTTTGACGTGTCTGTGTGTGTGTGTGTGTGTGTGTGTGTGTGTGTGTGTGTCTGTCTGTGGCATCGTAGCACCCAAACGGATGAACCGATTTGGATGTAGTTTTTTTTGTTTGAAAGGTATATTAGTCGGGAGTGTTCTTAGCTATGTTTGAAAAAAATCAGTCCAAGATGGCCGCCACCACAACATGTCGGAATACATATTTCGTCATAACTCCTTCAATATGGGTATCAAATGAAAGAGCTTGACTAGTAGATCACTTTAAAAAGTATAAAATAAAAATTAAATTAAAAATTTAAAAAACCCCCGTCACAAAAAACACCTCCAAAAAGTTGAAAATAAATGGAGTTTGCCTTTTAATTTTAACGGTTGCCATGTCGGGGGACCTTGAATTGTTCCGATAATATAACGGAGTGCTTAACCAGTTAGGGTCCCCCGACATGGCAACCGTTAAAATTAAAAGGCAAACTCCATTTATTTTCAACTTTTTGGAGGTGTTTTTTGTGACGGGGGTTTTTTATAGATATTCGTTTGAGTAAAGAGCTTACTGAAGCTCTTGGCAATCCGAGGTCTTTAAATAAGTTATACAGGGATTTAGCTGGAATTCCCCTTGCTCCTACTTCCACGGCGTAGAGTTTAACCACATAGCCATTTTTGGTTAACTCGTTGGTCAGGTCAAAGTATTTGTTTATTTTTTATAGCGTGGTCTTTAGGTATGTTAGTTTCCCACGGTACTGTGAGTTCTACTAGTAGTGCACGCTTTTGCTGTTTTGAAAATAGGAATATATCGGGTCTGGATGACGAGGCACAAACATCCTCCGGTATTTTATAGTGTTTCTCATACGAATCTGCGAGTAATGTCCAGTCAGCGGCTGCTATCAAAATTGAGTACGGCTTTTGATTTGTCTTTTTTGAGCAGCCTTCCTTTACAAACGCGACGTCATTTCTTTGGTTTGTGGTTAAACCCTTTTTCGCTCTAGCTACCGCCAAACTTACCGCCTCACGTACGATTTCTAATACCTTATCATGTCGGCGCGAGTAATGACCCCGGTCTAATAGCGTCCTACAACCCACCAGTAGGTGCCTAGCAGTACCAATTGCTTCACCACATGAGTTACATGTTTTATCTGTGGCTTTTCCCCATCTGACAAGATTGCTTTGGTCGGGGAGGGTCAACTGGAATGCATTGAGATAGAATTTAAGGAGAGCCGGTGACCAGTCGTATATTAAGGTACGCCATTTTAAGGCTATGGGAATACAAAATTCACCTAGTGTTAACCATTCGTTTTGTACTTCTAGGTTCATTGCGTGCACTTTGTAGGTATTATTTTCATCTACTTGAAGAAAAGATTTTGTTATGTCTTTGTCTGACTGCCTCCTAGTATTACCCAAACCTACCCTACCAGTCTGCGAGCCTATCATGAATTTTTTATGGAATTGGAGGCGCGACTCGAGCTCTTTAGTATTTAATACGGTTTGAGGATATCTAAATATAGACGAGAGGTCGTAACAGAATTATCCGCTCAAGTTTCGAGACACCCGACTGGGGTTGTGCCCCCACCCGACCTAGGAAATTGTAGCTAAAGGCTCTACATACAAGTTTCCTTCTTTCTATAATTTCGAATAAAGAATCGGGTTGTGTCGGCACCACTACGAGTGTGACGCCCCTGGCACCACCACAAGTGGTATAAAAAATCTGGTCATGCCGCTTCCGCGTCCGGCAGGAGATAGTCCCAATTTATGACGGGTTGGCATCATAAGAGATTGGTCGAAATTACTATTGTCACTAAGAGGCATGGTAATCTCGCCGAAAATTATGGTGAGATTACCATCAAAGAAATTTTTAGTTGTAAACTCGCCGATGGTCGAGATTTCAGCTTGGCGAGTTGACACATATCCCCCATTAATGGTCTCAATATATGGAATGCTTAATATCGTAGAAATTTTGCAGAAAGAATAGGAAAATGACGATGATGACCTAGGGCTCTGAAGTGGCAGCTTCAGATTCCAACAGGATTACCGGATGGTGATGCAACGTAACTTTGAAATTACTCTTTCGTGTAATAGTTCGGTTTAGACATATGATAACCGATAGCAATAAATTGACTTTATCGGGAAATGTCAATCAACGCGTGTTTCAAAGATAGCCTTAATTTATTAATATTACAAAAGCTCAATAAAGTGTGGGTGTTGCACGAACTTGCTGTGCACCTGATATTAGTTATAGAATATAGAATGTAGATGTGACACCCCAAGTTTGACATTTGAGAGTGCTTTATAATAGAGTTCAAAGATTCCGTTACATACGAACATTACATAATATCAAGTATTAAAAACCACTGGCTTATCTAGCAACTAGCAAGGTTCCATAGAAGGCTATTACTAACTGTTGTCTGTTGCTCCGCCCGCGTGGAATACATATTCTATTCCAACAACCTACTGCAAACCTAACTCATGGATTTATTCAACCATTCTGAAAGCATCCATACGAACTTTCACATTTATAATCACTTAGAAATATTACATACATACATACCATTACCAGGCAAGGTAAGTCTGTATACTCTACGTCTGAGTAGATTGTCAATAATCACGCCTTTATCCCTGGTGGGTTAGGCAGAGGTGAATTAACACCCAAATTTCACCAATAATAATTGTAGTCGGTCTCACGTAAGAGGGGGTGAGCCTATTGTCATTATATTCCGGGTACTATTTTCAAAATTCAAAAAAATCAAAATTCAAAAATATTTTATTTTGCATAGACCATTAAATCGGAACTTACAAAACGTCAACATAAAGTAAATATTAAATACTAACTAATACTAGTAAATGGACCACCGGTTCGAAACGCGGCCCAGACCTGAGAAGACTCCGGCAAGAAACTCAGCGGGCTTTTTTTTTTGGTCGACTGTTGACTGATCTATATCTGAGGCTGAATCTAGGCTGTATACATCTGTTTAAGGCCCATATTCTAGAATGATACTCAGCCTGAATCGTGATTTATCTGAGGACAGATTTATCTGATAGCAATATGTTAAACTATTAATCTGTCTATACAATCTGTCAATAGGGAAGATGGATTCAAATTATCCAGGACCTGGAATCTAGTGATCAATATAGTGAAACCCAAAAACACAGTGCCGATGCCGTCTAAAACTGACATAGTGAGTGTGGTGTGTCGCCAGCCCTACATTCAATGTGAAAGTAATGGAGGGTAGGCGCACAAAAAATGTTTCCCACACACCGCGCGACGCTCGCAGGCCAGTCAAGTCGTGACCACAAACGTCGGCAAAAGTAAGTTTTTCAAAAATTAATTTAAACGAAACGAACATTATAAACTATGAGTAAACGCCGCGATAGTTTAAAAGTTACATATACAATCTGTCCTCAGATAAATCGCGATTCAGGCTGAGTATCATTCTAGAATACGGGCCTAAGTAATATTATCTTCTCAATAGTACCTATAGTATTCAAATAGTATTCGCCACCAGTAAATATAACATCGAACGGAATTCACAATTCGGTATGAAGCCGTATCCAAGGCTCCAATTACCGCTGACCACCGCTTAGTATCTGGCCTCATGTCTTACAAAGGTCAAGCTGTCTCTGTTACTCAAATTCACTTTAGAAGGTAGAATGTCGCCTGCATTACGATAATAGTTTGAGCTTGGTCTGGGTCTACTGACACCTGTATTACGCTAGCCTTCGTGAACCTACTGCTGCCAACCGCGAATATTTCTATGTATACCTGCTAGAACCAAGCGTTTCAGTGATTCATTCCTATGCCGCACCATTAAGACCTGGAACTCCCTGCCAGCTCACGTGTTTCCTTTTTCCTACAGTCCCGGGTCCTTTAAGCGGGGCGTGAAAAGGCATCTAATGAGGCCGTCAAGCTGAGTGCCAACACTGTGAACATGGTACATGTTTACGATGGTGACCCTCTTTCCGAAACTTTGCCTTTAGCTTAACATCAGGCGAGGTGAAGTCAAATTGACGTGTCCTTTATAAAAAAAGAAGATTTAAACATTTAGGTACTGAAAGTTGAAAATACTTGAACATCGAGGTAATTGAATTAGGTGTTATAAGTGAAAATAAAGAATATATCACGATTTCACGATATGAACCCTCATAAAAATTGATTACCAGTCAGCCATTATTCATCCCGTAAAAGGTTTACAACCAATAATGCAGGAAGAATGTCGAAATGATACCGTGGCGTCGTTCCACTTTCCTACTTTCCTCATATTCTCTGAGTTACGAGTACTGACACATTGCCAGTTCATCCTCTGAAAGCATGAGATCAGCTATTATGAGAATAGACTTATAGCAACAGACGACTGTCGTATTTCATTTGTCATATTATCGTCGAATGGAAGAAATGATTCAAGTATTTGCTAGGATTTTTGTTTGTTGCCAAATAAACTGTCTGGAGTCTGAAACGTTTATTTGCTGTAGTACCTAGTTAGTGAATCATGCTATGTTCCATTGTCTGATCTAGAGAGAAAATCCATTCTAGACCTATAGTAATTTTAACTGATAATAATATAATTTTTTACTTTCGTCGCCGTTTATAGATAGGTGATTCAGTTAAATTTTGGTTTCGATTCTGAATTCTTAAAAATGTATATTGAGTTTTCTTGATAAGAGAGTAGAACTTGGAAATAAAAACTCACAGCCTTTGTCTTATCATTTTTTAAATATTATAAGTGATAAGGGTATGTAGGTATTACATGATTGACATGAGCATATTCTCCATGCCATGACATGTTAAAGCGTTCGTATTCCGAGAGAGAAAGAAAGCTGGCGATGTATTATTGCATAGCATTGATATAATAATATTGTACGCCGTATGTGTAGCTGCATCTCTCTTTCTCATCCAGAACACGGACGCTATAACAGTATATCTCAACACGTCATGGTAAGCCTCTGATTGCACAATCTTAAGGGCCATTAGCTTGATCAGCTCCGTGTTCCCTCCATTTACTTGATTTCTCTCATTAACTCAATGTCCGCCCCATCTTAAAACGACTGTATCTGTTGGACAAAATTGTTAACGTTTAATCCTAAATGTTGATCAGTCAAACCTTATTATAAGGTAAGTAGTTACTAGGTAGATATTATGATCTCTGATTCTGTGACGTAGCAGTGGAGCATCCGACTGCTATACCGTCAAAATGGTGTAGTCCGCTTAGAGCACCCAGCTGAATAGTACTTGTGCGAAAAGCAACTAGCCATGTCCACCAAGAGCACCTATCAAGATACCCTGCTTACATAAAAGGCTACAATATTCAAATAACAACCCTCGTAAAACTTGTAACACATAAAACAACACACTAACAACAAAACAAACGTTATGCATCGTAAAACCGGCAGAGCTCGTGAAATTCCGATACTGATACACGAATTTTACGTGAAACTCAATATTTGGAACCAAAAGCGTCATGATACATAACAATTTGCATCATAAACGAAAAGAGAAGTAAACACACAGGATGCTACTGTGTCAGCAATTAAGTATCATATAAGCAGTGCCCTCGAAAATGCCAACGTGTTCATGTCACAATACGTTGTCGTCTAAAGCGCCGATGTCGCAGTCTAGGGCACTCGTTAGGAAGACGAGGTAATACCCTACCCGCCTCCCTCTACCCCACCTCCGTCACAACCTCACCCCTGTTTACCTACAAACCATTCAAGATCTGAATAGTATCGAAGGCTTGACACTGAAGGAATTCATTTACAAAACGTTCTAATATCAAGAGAGGATATTTTTTAAATTAGTAGAAAAGTCTATTATACTATTATACCTTGTGGACCCCTAATTGCTGGATCGATTTGGCGGAATCTCTGGTAATTTTCATACTATCCGGGAGGGATTCTGTAAAATGGGATAGCTAATTCTTTTTTGTTTAGGTAAACAATTTAAAAACTTTACATAACTGCCACCATCCATCCACCAGAATTCATCAGGCTATAGATGAAACTAGTACATACTGGTAGGTACTACACGTAGCCAGGGCGTTAATAGGCAAACGTTTTGATAAAAATCAACGCTAATGAATCTTAAGAAAAAAATCGTTTAACTAAAGTTTCTGAATCTTGCAAAAGAACTTCAAAGTCCAAGATCGTTTAACTTTTGGCCGTAACTTTAAAACTTTTGCAATTTGTAACGACCTCTAAATATTTGGCAGCTTGCTTCACTTTGCAACTTCATTTAATAAGGCAATAAACGTCAGGAACTCCCTGTTAAATATCCGTAAGGACTAAATCAGAGAATCAGCTCGTTTAGAACAAATGATGAGTCCATATAGCCTATAAGTCATCGGCTATTAACCAAACGTCTACCGTCATCTCGTTCACACCCTCGACAACTATAACCAGACCCCTCGAATGTCCCCTATGTTTTTGTTTTCTACCTTCGAGTGTACCAACACTTTGACGGTGTGAGGTCAGAGTTAAATTGTCAAACAAGTCACGTGGTAAATAAAGGGTTCGACCCTGAGCAATGACTAATTATAGGGCAGCCCGTGGCTAAATATTTAATGTTGCAAAGATGTGGCTTTAGGAAAATGGACCTCCATTTTTATAAGCATAATTCTGGACACAGAAAGGGTTGAATTAGGCACGTGAAAAGGGTAATTTGATGTTGGTATCACTGAGGATATGGATTATCTCATCCAGAGACAGAACTTATGATTTTATTATGAGGAGAGCGCTTCGAGGTACGTACCTAGCCGGATTATTTTTACTCCACTTAGGACCACTAATGGCAACGCTTTGATAGCGACTTTACCTTTTCTCTATTATAAATGTATGTAAATAGGTAAGGAGAGAGAAATTGTAAGCGCTTAATTTGTTTTAAGGGGATCGCAGTTGTTATAACCTTATTTTGTACGCAACAGTAAGTATGGGAATCCTGTAAGTTAGCGGGAAAACTAAGAAAGAATATATTATTCTGAATTACTCAATCTACAATGTTATAACCTGTTCTCACCGTTTAGTCGCAAGTCGCAACGTTTTAAATAACAAAGGTAGCCCCAGTTTACCTCCCTGTAAAACTCCGTGAGTGTAGGGCTCATAAACTAAAAGTCTGTATAAAAAAAAATATTTTTCTATAAATAAAAAGTACTTTCAAGGTACAAACACCTCCAGGCAATACTCGTAAATCATGCGAAATGAACGGACCCTGGGAACAGATTATTTAATAGGTTTATTCAAGAGATTTTTCACCGCAATTCGTGAAAGCGTAAATGCGATAGGACTTCCACTAAGTAAATCATAATAAAAGCCCTTAGAGGCCTATAAAGTCATTTGTTGTGGAACTGTTTAGTACAGATGATGAATGAGGCAGAGAAAAAGGGAAGTCCTTAGAATGTTAATTTATCTTTACAATAAAATGTAACTGTATTTTGAGAGAATCCGCTATGTCATTGTTTACTTTAAAAGAAATCTACTTCTAATACAAGAATTTAATACGTTCTTAGACTATGAACTATGAGAAAATCATCATCTTTTGTCTGCTCGCGACTATGAACTGGAAAGCAACCAAAACGTCGAGACTAGTGAAAATAATAAATAACACCTAATAAATCACCGATAGAATCTCTTAAAAATAGTTTTATTTTTATTGTAGGTACCTATACCACGTTCGTTTTATTTTCTGATGTCGCCGATTGCCTTAATGAAACTGAAGGATCATTTTTCCTGAACCTAGTCCCACCATTTTATCATTGGCAAGTCGCCAGGCAGCGATGAAACTGTTAACTTGTACAAAGTTTTAATCTATTTAATGCTGCGGTTTGGTTCACCGATAGCTTAGGTAACTAACAGTATTACGTTGGGGTAATTTATGACTTCAGTTTGAAACTAACAAGCTAATACTGTTATTGTTAAGAGCAGCTTACCCGTTTTATACAAACGATTGCACCGCGTAACCGATTTTGCCGTGTTGTAACACATGACACATCTGTCTTTGATTTTTTTAGACTTTTTAGAGTACCTAAATGATATCTTGCGCGCTATATTTAGGTTTCTGTTGAAGCGAAAAATTAGACTTACTAATTTCCTCCTACCTAAAAGTTTCCTTATACTAACTTCTAATAATCCGGCCTACTCCAATAATCCTTGCTCCAGTTATAGCTTGTAGACATTGTTAACTTAATTGGTATACCTATAATTTAAAATTTAGATTCATAGCTTTACATTTCATTACGCAAACTAAAAATTTTAATAAATAAGCACACGGTTCGTCTGGTTAAAAGTGGTTCTCTGAACCTATAAATGCTCAGATGCCGAAGTTTGCTTCACAGAGTGCCGTCTTCATCCTCTGTTGGGAGCTATGGCCGCTTAAAAACACAACTCGAATATCTCTTAATTTGAACTATCTTCAACTACCAAGCTTGCCTTAATAAAAAACCGCTTTTAGACCAACAATAAATAATACTAATCTATTTATCCATTTCGTATTAACATCCCACAAATAAAACTACCGATCCTAACTAATATTTGCACGTTGTAAACGATAACTCTGAACATGTCGCCGAAAGCGGGGAGTCACTTGCATTAAGCAATATTTATACGAGGGAGCTAGCTACGAGCCCTGAGGGACCCCGGCATTTCATCTACCCCATGCGTCGAGTACTTGGTGATTTTTATGCACAACGTAGAGGGGGAGTAATGCATTTATCTGAAGGGACGCGACTTTGAAGTCGCAAACTTTCGATTAAGGAAAAGGGAAGACGCAATGTGGTTTAACTTTGTCAAAAGCCTTGAAGCGTGCAGTTTTTATATTTCTCATAGGTTTTGAGAATAAGTAGTTTTGAGTATATTTCTTTGAAGATCCCTATCCTATCTATATTATTATTATAGAGCTCGACCAACGGTTATTACATTTTAATCGGATATAAGATTTTTGCTTACTTAGCAGGGAAAAGGGTCGTGTGATTATCCGCATCAAAAGTACTTACGTTACGTGTGTATAACGTGATAGGATTTATGAAATATTTGTATTAAATGTAATTAAAGTGTGAACCAACATAATTATGATAATGGGTAGATATCAGTATGAATATTCAAAACCTGAAATTTCAAACGTAAGTGCAATTTGTGCACTTAGCAGTTTTGCAATTTGTGTAATCTTCCTCTAATAATAAGTTTGTCAAACTAGATGACCATTTTGTTTTTTTTTCTGATCACGTCTAATAAAATAGTAACTATAAATAAGGTTACATTTCCACCTCGAGGTGATCGCTTCCCAATTGCTACTATTGCTGTTGCCGTTTTTTAAAGTTGACCTCAATATGGAAAAATGTAATAAATTTATATTTTGAACTGAAACTGGGCGTATGACTGACAGTATCTTTGCGACCGAAATAGAGTAAAAAAGAACGTGCGGGACAGTCTTAGGCGACTGCCGATAGAAGTGAAAAGGTGATGAAGACGCGAGTTCCATGATTTTTGTGCACCAAAAATATTTTCACTTCAAAAGTGCTCCATCAACGCACGCAAAATTTTTTCACTTTAATAAGATATTGAAAGTCCACTTGCGACGTAACTTTAGAAGATGTCCTCTTGCCCGCAGATGAGATGTGGAGCAGCGTGGAGAGCGGGGGCACCCTGGCACGGGCGGTGCCTTGTGCGCGCGGCAAGCACTCGGCCACGCTGCTGGCCGGCCACGTGTACGTGCTCGGAGGCCGCGGCGCCGGCGGCTCCGTGCCGCTCCGGGACTTCTGGAGGTACAGCCTCGGTAAGAGCCTAAGCCTATGTAACATAACGAACAATGTCGTGCATGTGCGTACTCTATGAATCATTGCAAAGAATGGTCAGCACTTCCCTGACTTTGCACACCTTCATAGGCTGCGGGAATCTTTCCATCAGGTCGGCCATACGTATTGGTTATTCAAAAACTGTGCTTTCTAAATAATTAGGTACATGAAAAATGTTCTTTGTACCAATAATGTTGACACGTTTCCTGTTAAAATTAATCAATCATTCACTCTAATAGTAAACGTGACCAGCGAATTCTGAAGCCTAATAATTTGGTTTTGGATATTGGTTTGCTTACAGAACTTATTGATATTTACCACAAATAGTATTGGTGTACACACAAAGCCATGATAAGTTTAGTAAATGTACTTTTTAAGTAGGTACATAACACTATCTTCGTCGGAAATACAAAGTGTGACCCAATATGGCAATTTCCTAGCACCATATATGGCCCAGGGCCATCTACGGCTTCTTGCGTGTGGGATCCACGGTGTCTTACCCGGACAAAATTATCAATAAGGGTTAAATAGTTACTTGGCTTACAAAAATCTTGACTGATTTATCATTTCTCGAAACATTACTCGAGAACTCTTCAATGTACGGCTACAATCAATTGAGAATCGTGCTCATTTGTGAAGAGCCTGTCGTCAGCATTCGCTGGAGGCTAGAGAGCTCTCGAACGGACGTGTCGTTGGTTCCTGCAGAGCCAATCTGCATCTTGCGGCGCTACTCTTAATTAGGTCGAGCATCCCTATAAACGGCCTACTAATTACTAGTCGTAGATTTAAATGTTAGTTAATGGTAATGAAGTCTGTGATGTTTTGCTTACGAGCGAAATGGGAAGATTGCTTAAATTATGCCCACGCCATGTTCCGTCTAATCAAAGTCATCGACAAAAAGATAAATAGAATTTAAGGATAAACGGAACTTTTCCGATAGAAAACTGTTGTTTCACAACTAATATACTTAGTCACTTTTACGTTAGTATAATTGCTTGAAAAAACATGAAATTAGCAAATGTCATATTTTATGGCGACAGATAATACGGTGATTTTAGAGGCGTGGTGATGTTGGCGATGTCCCTGGACACAGCCAACACGTTCAGCACTTTGCCTTGAAGTTGCATTAGGGAGGCGCTCGTATATAACGAAGTGCCTCTATATCTTCACCGCATAGTTGGGGCGTATCCGACGCAGAGGGCCGTCATCTTCCTAACCATGACCGGCCCCGGTCGTGAGATGTACGGTATTCTGCAGGCGCCACTCCTGTGGAACATCGGATACGATTAGGCGTTTCCGCACCCGAGGGGGTCATTTCAAAACTGGAAATGACCCTGGGTCAGCCAGGGTGCGAGAGAAAATCCAATCTTGCCTCCAACATCTGAGGACCCAAGATGGCGTACGGTTTTAGTCGGTTCGAGTCCGACATAACCGCCGCCGCCGGCTCCTGAGGTGGTTTCCAACGGGAAATGCCCAAGGGGGAGGGACACGACCTTTCTGCCCTATCTGATGCTTCTTTATTACCTAGGTGCGACTAGGAGCGTCACCAGGTGACCTCCCCCCGTCAGACCGCGCATGTACGTAACACACCATTCTCTTCCATACTTTTCTGTCTGGTACTCTCCTCAACGGGTCCAAACTTAAAGTAAACGGAAATGAACCCGTTTACTTTAAGTTTGGACCCGGCCATACCGTCTTCCATTTAATCCATTCCATCCAACTTTTCTTGGATCCTAAAACTTTTGATACCTTGTTCCGACTCCACCCTTTACCTATGATTATTATGATTCAGTCTATGTTACATCTTCCAGCGACTGGGCGATGGGAGAAGCTGGAATGCCGTGGTGACCCACCGCCGTCGCTGCAGGAGCACAGCGCGACGGCGCACGAGCACAAGCTGTACGTGTTCGGGGGGGAGGCGGGCGCGCTGTCCAACGAGACGCCCCTCTGGATATATGACACTGAAGTTAGTTACATCCTCGAACATCATCGACCTGGATATATATCGAGGATCATGGCTTCATTTCTATCTATTTTCAAATCTGTAGGGTTAGCAGAAATGCATTGAACTCACTTTCATCAGCTATTATTAAACATCCCCCGTAATAGCGGGCGAAGTTATTGCCATCGATCGAGGTAATTTTTAAACTTCGTACTGTTTTAAGAATCTCCTGACTGATAATGTCAAACGCCACCTGGGAGTCGAACAAAGGACTTCTTTATTGCAAACAGATTGCACGGGATCAACGCCGCAGTCTCTGTATCTTTTCTAAATAAGTATAATAACGTCACAAAGCATCAAAAAATAATACAATTTCCGTGGTACTTTTAATAGTATATTGATCTCCCCACTCCAATTCAACGAGACAACACGCGAATCCTCGCAACTCCTTAACCCATTTAGATAGGGAGGACCGATAGCACCAATCGCGTGCTCCGACCCTCCTGCCCTAAAGCTTCGCCCATTGCACCGGCGACATGTACGATGTCACGCAACTGACTAATCACTTCAAGGACGAGGAAAATTGCGTAATAACTCACTTACTGGTACGATGAGCTCACTAACGTGACCACAGAACAGTTAAAGGAGGTTAGAAAGGAAATAGTTCCTAATTTGTATTAGGACGCGTGTCGCCGCTTGTCTCCCACTCTTTAACTCCACTATAAAAAATAGACCAATACGACGCGGTTTACGCACACAAATAAATAAGCACACTTAAATCACGAGTTTGCTATTAGTTGTCACACTAATGCAAATACTGCACTGGACGTGTACTCACACACGCACAAAAGCAATAAAAATTTCTCATACATGTTACGGTGACCAAAGGTCGATTTTCGATATCGATAAAACTTCCATAATTTTGATACTATCTGAAGTTTTGGTACACAAGTCGCGTACTTTATAGAGTAAGCTCATTCTGCGTTAATAGTAACATCAACTAATGACATTCCAGGTCAGTGCAAATATTTGTACCTATGCATGGGTAATTGCATTGATCTGGTCGTGCTTCGGAGAACACGCTATGCCGTCGGTCCTGATTGCCATACGAAAACCTATGGCAGTTATTACGGGTAGTCGGAGCCCTAAAATGTCCGTCAGCGTCAACTCTGTCTGTCTTCGATATCGCCAATAAGTTGTGAAGGTCAGAGGGCAGTCGCTTCACTGAAAATATCGAAGTTCAGCCAAACCCAATTTTTTTTAATACCTGGATTTGTTGGAAACCTAAAATTATAAATGTGTTTTCAATATAAACGGCTAACATCGAACAAAATTTAACAATTATTATTGACTGTAATGACTAATAAGCAAATGTATTTTGATTAAAATATTACTGATAATAATAATTTGTGTACGTACTTAATATCGACACTGTTTATAACGGATCATTTTGTCCAACACTATCGATACGCATGGATATCGCGGCATTGCAAGCATTGGCTCGGCACACGCGACTATCGCAAAGAGCGCAATACACTGCGCGATCGCTCACGTAGTACACGATGGCACTCATCTATTGCAAGCAATGTATAATTTTGTATCAGTTTGCGATTATGTCGTGTTTGTCTACAAACTACATAATACTTTTGTAATAATTACAAATATTACTTGTATTTTAAGGTTTTTGGCCTTACCGATGAAAAGAAATCCCTTCTCGGGCTACACTACATACTTGGCTTCTTTGCCGACACGTTATTATAGCGCAAGACGGCATAATGTTTTTTTTTCGAGGAGCTTCTTACGTTGTCATAATAAGAGCGCGACTGTGTTTAAATTTCGGTGGAATATGAGCATTGCTCATATGTGCGGCGCGCCTTCCCCGCCCACAAGGCCCTTCTAACCTCCTTTAACTGTTCTGTGAACGTGACCATACGACACGCTCAGAGCAGGAGAAATCACTTTGTTAGCCTTACTTGTATCCATTGTACCGAAGTCATTGGTAAAAGATTGAAATTTGAATCATCCTATAACTCCTTAGACACAAATCTGGCGGAAACTGCCTGGCCAATCCAATTACACGTCAACCCTGCGACGGCGGAGCTCCCGCGAGCCCCGTAACGCGGGGCTCGGACCACGTGGCCGGCGAGGACACTCCGCACACGCGCTCAAGGACTGCCTGCTGATCTACGGCGGATACAAGGACCTGCGGGGTTCCACACACGAGCTTTGGGCATTTCATTATGGTGAGTCAATACTGGGTACTTGTAATTACTCCTTTATTGGTACTGCTGGAGTTATAAATGTGTAGGTAAATGATGTGGTGTGTTTGCAGAATCGGAGTCGTGGCACCAGGTGCGCACGGCGGGCGCGGGCCCGGCTCGGCACCGCCACGCCGCGGCGCTGCACGACAACCGGCTGTACGTGCACGGCGGCCAGTGCGACCTGCGCGACTGCGCCGACCTGTGGCACTACGACACCAGTGAGTACCCCTTCACCACCAGTGGCAGTCGGGCACTAGGCGCGCACGACAACCTGATGTATAATGATTGAAAAACAGATATTTCTATGTCGTTGTAGGGTGTACATAGTAGCTAGAAACGAGATTTTTTTTAATTCATAGTTGTGTTCTCGTGCATTCCAGTGTCCCGCGTGTGGAGCCAGGTGCGCACGCCCGCCAAGCTGTCCCCCAGCGCGCGCAGCGGCCACGCCGGCCTGAGGGCGGGCGCGCACTTCTACATCTTCGGCGGGGAGACGCACGGACACTCCACCAATGAACTGTGGAGGTTCCATTTCGGTAAAAAGACCACAGACCCACCAACCCATTAGGGAGATTAAGTTTATGATTCCTTGCTAAACTTCATTCGTTTTACTTTACAGCGACAGAAACCTGGGAAAGAATAATCCAGTCCATCAAGTGGCCCTCGCCGCGTGTGGACTGCTGCGCGCTGCTCATTCCCGCGGCGCCCCCGCGCGTGCGCTCGGCGCCCATCAACAGGATGAGCGCCAACCGGCACTCGCTGCACACGCGGCCCGACCCGCCCGCCAGCCTGCTCAAGGAAATCTCCAAACTGTCCTCGTTCCACATCCGCAGAGGAGCGCGATGTTCTTACAGCGTGCTGGCTGGCGACCGGGACTCTACTGAGAGTCTAGTCAGGCAGGAAGCTGCCGCACTATCAAAGTCCCATTCAGCTTACGTCATCGACAAACGACAACCCGCAGACGGTGACGAGAGCCCAAAAGAAGGAGACGTACCAGAATTTCGATCAGAAATATCGAGGGAACCAATATCAGTACCAGATTTCGCTGATATGATTCTCCCGACACCGGTACTGTCTCCTGTTGAAGCAACGAAGCTGGTCTATTTTGATTCAGAGGAGGAGGAAGAAATGAGACGCGAGATGAATGGTGTTCAGAAAAAAGATGGCAATGGCATGTCGTCGGTGAAGGTCGACGGGAGAGTCACTATGGTGACCATGCCTAAGTCCGCTTCGGTCAGATTTACGAAGGATACGATAATAACTGATGAGGAAGACACTGAATTGTCTACGTCGGACTACGCAAGCGCAGAACGAGTGAACAGACTATCGGGGAATTCCTTAGGGTTTAGTAATCCCCACTATCTTGGTCCTGATGTGAGAAACTTAGGGGCAGCATTAACTCCAGATTCAGGAGTGGGGCCAGGGGATATTGAGCTTCAAGATTTGAGTGAAAGGCGGGCCAGGAGCGTTCCTAGGAATGGCGAGACCCAGCTGCACTTGCTGCTAGTTGGCGGCAAGGAGCCCCCGCACCTCGCGCTGCTACAGAACCCGCTGTCCATGTGGACGTACCGGTTGCTGTAACTAGTATTGTTAGCTCTTCGTCCATTAGCGGAACTAGGGTGTTCAGAGACTAGTAGCCATCGTCTAGATGTTTTCAATTAGATTAATTTCGTGGCTCTAACGTTCAGAGTGATCTTTTTAAAAGTTGAGAATCTTGTGGAAGACGTTTCGGAAAATTACGTCCAAATTTATTCGTGTAAAGAAATTATGAGACTTAGATTAGTTATATACGACGTGTGCGCATGTTTTGTATTCGACGCAGGCGTGGGTAACGCAGCATGGCAACTTTGCGTAGGTACATTCGTATAAGATTCTGAAATCGAAATTATGAATCTATCATATTGTACATAAGTATAAAGTGGAAACTGGAAACATGAAATCCTAAATTCTCCTTCAATAGATTGCTCCAATAGTCCCCTATACAAAACCAAATAGAAGTAAAAATATTATGACTCTTCTTTCAAAGAATTAAGTTAGGTACCTTGTTCATCTTGAGCGATGATTCAAAGCAGTGCATTTTTGAAAAACCGGAATCCAAGACGGTTATTGCGTCCACCGTTTGTGTATTTATGAAATATACAATCAATATTTAGATATAAGACCAGATATTTAGATATCATTATATACTTTACTCAATTTTAGTACTTAATGAATATTTGTGGCCCACATTTTGGTCTTCTTGGAGTAAACGGTATTACGACATTCAAGTTTATATCTCGATTCGATACTATTGATGGTAAAAATGGTGTAAATGTTAACATGGCAAGCTTAGATGCGTTACCAATGTCTGCAAACTGTTCTGTAGAAGTTGGCAGGTACCGCGGTGTGCCAATACTAGTATTGTAGATGTACCTTCGTATTGTCGTCAAACCTACTGTACCAAGATCTGCTTACCCCTTACCCCCTACGCGTTCAGTCATAAACACACCTATAAAAGTTTCTGGACTGTCACTGTAGTAAGGCCGTTAACATCAGAACCATAAACGTCACAACACTCTCTAAAAAAAAACAATGGGAGCGAGCGAGACAGGTATTAAGGGTAGGTATATACAAGAACCTTTATACTAACTGGACTGCGCACTATGAACAGAAAAACGAGCCGAAAGAGAGGTTCCAAAGTAATAGTGCGTCTCTTTCTAATAGTTTTTATCATGTTTTGATTGGTCTTTATTACAAACAATGTTGCCGCATAAGAATTTTGAAAGGCTACCAATGTCACTCTCATAACATTTAAAATAAAAGTATTACTTTGTACAAGTTCATAATACTTTGTACAACTTCATAAAAGATGGTCAACCATTGTATATTGATAGTTTAAGTATTTTTATGCAAAGTTTCATCACAAAAACATAACGCACAAATATATGCAAAATTAAAAAAAAAATACCATTTACAACCAAAAAGAATTTACATTTACTATGGCAAGTTGTTAGACAGGGACAGACTACTACTTTTTGGCTGTCTCGCTCGGCTCGATTTTTCTACTTTCACCGAGACGATGAAAAATGTACCTTATGTCATTACAGTTGGGTGTAAATTTGTAATTATTGTATTTTACAGTACGCAATCCAGTTAGTATACAGATTCATGGGTATATATGACAAAACGACATATGATAACGGTATATATATATTAATAATTTGACAGTTGAAGATTTAATGTTACCCGTTTAAAAAATATTGTATCTACTAGTACGCAGGGGTAGGCAGAGAAGTGCCCAATCCTTGTAAATAAGTAACTGTAGACATTGTTTGTTATTATTTATTCTTCCGTTATTTCACATTATTTTTCAGTGTTGTCTAGTTGTTATTTTGTTGATAGCTACATCTTAAGTTTGTTCTATTGTTGATACCTATTATTTTTATAGTAATATTTTGTAAGATTTTCAAATATTTTAATGAAATCATTCCCATAATTCGATGTGTCAATAGTTTTGTGTATAGCGAAATAGACACAGTAAATGGCGATTTAATGTTTTTGTAATATTTCGTCACCTCAGTGCTTGTTTGTCCTATCTACCATTGGTTACATTTTACAGTGAGAAGATTTTTTATCCATATTTTTATAATAACCTTTAGTTTGTAGATTCTAAGGAATTACTTTATAAATGAGCATAGACAACTCATTTATAAAGTAATTCCTTAGAATCTACAAACTAAAGGTTATTATAAAAATATGGATAAAAAATCTTCTCACTGTAAAATGTAACCAATGGTAGATAGGACAAACAAGCACTGAGGTGACGATTTGTTAATTGTCATAATTAAGAGAAATGATAGCACACATTTATAATTTTACTTTACGACATTCATATCAATTAATTTTTTCCATATTTAATGTATTTTGCGTCGCCTTTTGGCTCAAATATATTTTAATATTGTAGCATGAAAATACATACTTACCTACCATTTTGCGTGTGGAAGCTTCCTCGGGCTTCACCACATCGAAGTTAACGTTTAGGTGGGCATGTCAGAAAACCGCTCGGTCTGTGTTTCGTCACAACCTTCCGCAGTTTCGTCGCCATAAACTTCACGTAGGTACCTAAACATGGTCTTCCAGAGGTATCAGGATCACCATAAAACGTTAAACTTACCTATTTATGTAAGTCTTATTTCATTCATTCACATGGAGTACCTACCTACAATTTATATATTTGCCACCTACATAAATATATCTACCCACCTACCTAATATATCTACTTAAGATATTATTTTTCTGCGCTCATACTGACGAATACACGGGGTGAATAGAAATAAAACGCTCAACTAAATTCTGTAGCTATTTTCTTTCAAGTAAAACTATGGTAGGTACAATGATTTAAAAATTATTTAAAAGATCTAACGTAGATTTTATCTCTACTCACCCATTGATCCCTATCGACCCCATTTTACTTAATAAGTACGGTTATTTTCTACTCATCTTGATGTAAATTGGTTATCTCAGTTTGTTATCAATGCATTTTTATGTTAGGACAAATGTTATTTGTATTGTACCTTGTTGTAGTTGTTGCTGCTAGATTATTCAATCGTCCAATAGATAATATCTACCTAGAGTCTATCTATCCTATACCTAGATAGATTGTCTATATCGAAATAACACCCCCACACATTCACATCATGTGTGTAAGTATAAAAATGTCAATTGTTTTATAAACTTGGTCGTCAATAATTTGCTTGTGTGCGTGGGACGACCCATTTTGACTTAAAAAAAGGCTATATAAAGCGGCAATACTCTAACCACAGATGACTAAATTGCTTTACACCTAATTCAGTCTCCTAAGCCATAAGCCAAAGCCATATACCTACCTACATTCCGAGGTTGCAGATTTACGTTATGTTACATTTTGTTTATTATAGTTCCTTGTTTTATTGTTGGTAATATATAGGAGAGTCGAGTAATTGTGCCGCCTTTTAAATCGTACCACCTCTAGACTTTTCATTAAATTACACTTTTTTTCTAAACTGGCAACACTTTAGATTTCAACTAAAATGGTGGCGGGTAGACTGGCCAACGAAACACGGCGCAAAAAGTTGGCGCCAAATTTAAAAAATCAACATCTTGCAACACTAAATAAATAAATAAAAATCTGTTTATTTCAGTAATCTTAAAACTTAACAATGTTGAGTCTTCCCGGTGAGTAATCGGATGATACTCGTGTTGGGAATGACCCGCTACTTCCCTTGACAATACTAAAGATTACAATAATAGTGGGGAATATACACCGAAATAACGGAGTCGATACTAGAATCTTTTTCCTATTAGGCATGCATGAAAACTAGCTTATTATGGTACATGGCCAGTCTAGTCAGGGTTGCAACCTGTTGGTTTTTCAAATTTGGCGCCAACTTTTTGCGCCATGTTTCGCTTTGGAGGCGACAATAAAGCATAGTTTGGTATTGCCAGTGCAGAGAAAAAGTGTCATACAATGAAAAATTTAGAGGTGGTACAATTTAAAATGCGGTACAATATGCACGACTCTCCTCTAAGTACTTTTGCCGCTCGCCATTGACGGCTATTAGCTTAGCTCGGGGTCTACTGAAGTAGCATCCGCTAAGACTGAGTAGCGAGTAGCGTTATATATCTTGTACTGTACTAAACATGTTATAATTCTTCATCCTGTTTGTGTAAAGCCCGATCAGGTAGATAGAAATGTAGTCAGCCTCGAAACTTTGATATCGCGATGCAGGATTAGCTTTATATAGTGTAGCTTATCATCGATAGATGGTGCTAAATGTGTTCGTTATAGTTGTAACCATAGACGTAGAACTAAAACGACCGGAACATGTCTATAAAGACCATTAAAAATTGAAAAATACGAATGAAAATACTTAACAAGTCATACCACTGCCACAGCAAAAAATGCCACTAAATTTTAGACTTTACTGTAATAAAATCATAGTCCAAAATTAAATGAATTTTTTTTTTCCAGTCTTTGTGGTATGACGGATTGGCAATTAGGAGAATCGCTGTCCACGTAGAAGACTATCCTATTTGACCCTATATAAATTGAAATTCTAACAATGTCTATGTACCTGATCGGGCCCCAAAGCCGTGTTGTATGACTCCATTTTTGTATAACTAGTGACTTGCGCCGTGCATGCGTTTCGATCGAGTACAACATTCGATATGTTAATAAATGTAGTTATGTCGACTTTGCCTTTTATTTCCGCAATTCCTAAGTATTTCTAAACTGATGCTGCGACCCCGAATCAGTAGAATCCAGTGGCGGATGGGCTAATGGTGTACTGATAATCGTCCTAATGTCATAGATAAAATTTGATTGAATAACACGTATTAAAAGACGCTGATTCTTGTGTTACACAAGAATAAATATTGTTCGGACGTTTGCAAGTTTAAGTACCCGATGGCTTAGGTAGAATCTTTGATTCACAGTAGTGAAATTACAAAGGGAAATATTTTTTTGTCAACAAAGTTTCTATTTTGTCATCAAATGTTGGTCAAATATATCCACTATTGTCCGCAGAATCGTAGAGATCTTTGCTAATCTCATCATGTTAGGTTATTTTTGTGATAATGCATAAAATATTCCTTCGACGTCGCTCGAGACTACATTTTGGCGGCAAATCTACTATTTTGATGATAACTTTATTAGAATGAAATTTTTATAGCATTTATTATGCCAACTTTTAAGTTCGAAAACATTGGAAAAAATGAAATGCTCAAGTGAGACTCGAACTCACGACCTTTCCCTTACAGGGGTACTGCTCTTCCAACTGAGCTATTGAGCCACACTTGAGTCATTCCAAATTCTCATTCTCTTTATATCCGTCTATAAAGGCGACGGTGCAGCCATCTACCAACATTCTTACGAACTGTTGGAAACAATGAATGATTTTTCAACCATTTTTAAACATTGAATTATGATGACTGCGCCCAAATATTTGAATGAATTTTTTATAGCATTTATATGCCAACTTTTAAGTTCGAAATGTTTGAAAAAAATTCATTGTTTCCAAGAGTTCGTAAGAATGTTGGTAGATGGCTGCACCGTCGCCCTTATAGACGGATATAAAGAGATGGATAACTTTATTATTTAGGCGACAGATTACTCACATTGAAATAAAATTACCTCGGAAGTAGAAGGAGAAAGTTGAGGGTACAGGTATAGGTATTTATCACGCGTGAGTTAACCCACACATTGACAACAAAAGAAACAAAAAAAATCGTTCAAAATTTCAATGTATTGCTCAACGTTATACACTTAAATGAACATAGGTGGAGAAGCCCACGCCAGGCGGGTGTCGAATTTAACTAAAAAGTGACAGTCACATTACAAGTCCCTACAAATTAACTTTAGGTAACATAAAAAGGTCTCTTGAAGAGAACAACTTAACTTATAATCTACCGACATTGGTGCAGACTCCGTTATGAATCTCTTCATCAGAACATCTCTTCAAAGTATGAGATAGATTAAAACATTTTTTTAATTCAAGACGTGTGTGGATGAAGGGAAATTGTCAGATCAGATACCCCTTCATCCACTTACGTCTTCAATTATTTTATTCGAAATAAATATGTTCACGGATAACTGATTTAGTTTAGTGAGATGCACAACAGAATCGGCACCATTGCAAACGAAACCGTCTAAAAACGTTCGTAACGTCTTCTCACAGATACAAAATAAAGAGGTAATGCCCTCGGCCATCGCCCGTGTGACACCGTGTGACACTCTGCCGTATAGATGCTCCATAATTGATAATACGAGAGCCAATAACTAACGGTAACGTTTCAAAGTCACAGCACACATATCAAAACATCACCATATGAGCGACGCCGGTTAAGGTTCGCTTACCGCTGTATCCAGAGCCCCGATTTTACACTTTATTAGTAAAGAATTAAAGTTCTAAATTAAAATAAAAAGAGTGCATTACATTTTAAATGTATATAATGAACTTTTTTTTTGCGGTTTTGCGACAACAGAGCTGTAACCGCGTGTTCATTCGTTTATTATTTCATTTATTTTAACCGATATGGTCACGAGCCGTTTCAGTGTTGATACGCCTGTTATGGCCCTTATTCTGTTAACATTATAATCAATACACACACGTTTGACGACATGAAGTCTATGGGCACTACATCTTTATTTTATATACGTGGGTTTAGAAATAGTCTAATATGGACGAAAAAAAAATATTCTAATTTAAGATGTCAAATGGGAGATTAAGCATTCCTTGCATGTTATGGATACATATAAAGACATAAACAATCATGTTGAATACTTATGTGATAAACAAATCACGGTAACTACACAAGTAGTTTAATTGTACAAATTATAATATAAATTACTAATACATAAAGTATATATACAATTATTTTTACGTGTATTAATGCGATCATGGTGTACAGTACTATCGGCAAAGGGGAATAAGTACATGTACACTTATTAAATACAATAAACAGTACAAAGGTTGTGGTCAAATCTTGTTCGATCGTCAGGCAGTTAAAAGTTATGTACTATGTAAATATCTGATTGTAATCGCGTTATTTCCCGTAAATATATTTGTATAACATGGAACGCGAATATTCAAAAGTTAATGTGAGCACAAATGGCAAAGGAGGTAAGTATACAACTACACATGTAAAGGTGTACACTTACCTCCTTTGTCATATGTGTACTGTAATCTACGTAAATAACAAGGAACGTGGATAAATAACGTATACAGAATTGATTTTTGTTATATGACTTTCGGCGGTCAATTGATTTTATAATAAAATCTATTGACCGTTCGGCAAAATCTGCATTGTACGATTTTAAAATTATTTTTTGTCAATTGGTTCCAAGTGAAACAATATGGATGTCAAAAAACATCTAGTCACAAATAATTAATTAATAACGAGGAGACTAATAGACTATACGGATAGCTACAATCTCAAAAGGTGTGTCTACAGAGCAAAGGGGATAAGTGTACAAGGTGTATACTTATCTCCTTTGCTGTGTGCGGCGCGTGAGGCGCTACTTGGCGGCGGGCTGCTGCTGGAGGTCCTCGTCGAACGTGATGTTGAAGATGGCCATGCACGCCGCCTTGGCCGCCTGCTTGCGACCTTCCTTCTTGTTGGGACCTGCAACAGTCCGTTAATCTTGCAGTCGTTTTAACTGGAGCCTTTTTGTAAAAGTGACAAGCTATTTCTTTAACTAAGGCAAGAGATCATTATGAGTAGGGTTCACAGCCTGGTTATTCCTTTTTTCGTGTGGATATCCTCTCGGATACCTCCCCGTCGGAGCCGGAAATGTTGGACTCGAACCGACTAAAACCGCACGTCGAATGAGGGTCGACGTGCTAGGCCGGAGGTGAGGTTGTCTTCGACATATCCCTCGCACTCCGGCTGACCCAGGGCATCTGGTCATTCCCATCGTACTTTAACCGGCGGTACGTATTTTCGGGTACGTAGTGTAATATCAACACTTGCACGATCCGAGACCATCTCTCCTACTAGTCAGTGTAGAAAAAAAATGAAATTTAAGAGGCAGGACGATTTAAAAGGCAGTTTTTTTTCTATATAGGACACGTCAATCTGACTTCACTTCGTTTGATGCAGGTAAAGTCTCAGAAAGAGGGTCACCATCGTTAACATGTGGTGGCACTGAGCCTGACGGTCTCATTAGATGCCTTTTCACGCCCCGCTTAAAGGTAATATAGTGGACTTTAAAAAAAAAACACACTCTTCTCTCTTTCCACAACATTTTACACAACACTATCTAGACCCTAGGTAAGCTTTTATAGCTTGTGTTATAGAATCTAGAATGCGGATAAACATACTTATATACTTTTTTTTTGTAAATACAAGCACCTGTATAGTACGTACCTTTCCCGACGTAGGTGACGCCGTCCACCTCCACGGACATGGTGAAGACGAGCGGCTTGCGCGAGCTGTCCACGCTCACCTCGCGGTACTCCAGGTTGGGCCGCATGTGCGTCAGCAGCATGCACGGGTGCAGCGCGCGCGCCGCCGCCGGCAGCTCCTTCACCTTGCGCGCCGCCGGCGGCGCACCCGGCCCCGTGCCCGCCTCGCTGGACGACTCCGCGCCCTGGGGAGAGGACCGAAATGAAAGGTTCTGTGGTCAAAGATCCTGCTTGGGAAACGGAAATAAATGAATAGTCCAATGGCGAATCGGTGTTAGGAGAACGGTTGTTGTTCAGAACGGAACAGGACTTGAAAGGTGTATAGAACAAATATCCAAAATGTATTCGAATACCCAGTCGCAGTATTTCCTCGAAAATGACCGAATGGAGTCTTCTAAAACACACGGTAATGGGTTCGACACTATTGACTTATTCCAGTCTAAATCCATACAGTACGCAATTTGTTATTTTCTCGAAGAATAATAAATTGCGAATTGATAGAAACAAACCAACGATCGACGATTTTAGTTGACCCCTTCATCGATTCGGTTTTCACAGTGCCCCTTATGAACTTATTGCTTTCATCATTTATACATAAAAAAATCATAGGTGCTGGACCTATGATTTTTTTTAAGTTATTTAATTAAATACATTTTTATCTTACGAGCTAATACATTATCCCACAAAACCATACAAATGGTTTGACTGCAGGATCATGAATGTATAACAATGTATTTTCTAGCAACTATGTACTCACGGACTGGCCGGTTGGCTTGAGCTGCGGCACGACGTGTCCCTCGTACTCCCACTCCGCGAACAGTTTGTGCAGCGCGAAGGACGCCAGCTGGATCATCGGCAGCGCCTCCTCGTCCGACACGTCCATGCCGTTGGCTGAGCCTGCACAATACATTTATACATCACTAGCTGTCCCGACAAACTTCGTTTCGCCTTAGAAATTAGAATCAATTAGCTGTATCAAATTCTCCTAATTATTTTGAGAACGGAAACCATTTCGATTCGGGCCCCATACGCCCACGGAGCTCCCGACACTAATAGGTCACCGGGACCCATACTTACTCCTACGGAGCCTATATACCTATGGGACTATACCTCTACGCTGAAGGGCGTTCATACCACCACAAACCATCAATTTTTGAAAATAGCCTCCATAAATATTTTCGCGGCCCAAGCAACGGGCATTTTGTTAATTCAGAAGAATGTCTAGTAATCACCCTCTCACGATATTTGCACGCATTATGTCAATTCTATATGAAACGTCAGATAACATAGAAAAATATCATACAGCAGTATTAGAATAATAAACACATTTTTTTTCCAATTCTTTTCCAAATTCAAAATTTAGACATGGCGTATGTCGGATCTGCTATTTTATATGGTGGTTATGTATTCTTAAATTTTCTAATTTTCCGCGCAATTTTCTTCATTTTTTCTTTCATAAGAACCTTCTCATAACAATAACGAACACAACAAAAAAAGAATTACTGAAATCGGTCCAGCCGTTCACGCGTGATGTCGTGACCAAGGAAAATAGGGATTCATTTTTATATATATAGATAAACATATAGGCAGAGCTATATCGCGCCCACATTTGGTAGTTGAGGGAGTCCTAAAAAGTCCAACAACTGATCAACTAAAATACTAAGTATAATGTTAGCCACAGAAAATATCAAGTTTAGCTCCATTCACTTGGACTGAAATGGCAAACCCCGGACTCCCGACTCGACCAGGATTAACTATATTATACTTTAGCTACGAACCTGTGTCGCTATTGACAGTCTTGCCCATCTTCTTGATGATGAGATCGCGTATCGCCTGCTCCGCGGCCGCATTGCGCGCCATCAATTTGTTGTCCCCTGCATCAAATAAAAGAAATGATGATATGTGTGTGTAATGATGATATATGATGTAAATGGCGTGCAAAACATATAGTGATACAAAACAAATGTATAAAGTAAACAACTCACCATATCCTTTGTACACACTGCCCTCAATAGTGAGGTCTGCACAGAATGTGGGTGTGTTAGCTGGTTTGAATGTGTTGCCTGGAGCCGGTTCCACCTTGAATTGCTGTGAACAAATCAAGACTTTAGACCCTATCTCATTTCCATCCAACTTACTTTGCTCCTATCATATATATGGGTGTGAGGTACTTACACTAGCAACTTGATCATTGGGCATCATTTCGTTTAGTACCATGAGCGCATTCTTGGGCGTCAGTAGCCGCCTGAGATTCTCGTTCTGACGCCGACGACGCTCCTTGTTTGAAATTTTCTTCACTGAAACACAAAATAATATTCTAAATAAGAAAGTAACATAAAGTCAAATTTTAAAATTACTGAAGATGTGAGTGGATGAAGGGGTTAACTGACAATCACAGAATGAGATAGTGCACTACAAAGCTTCAATACTTTATTTACAGAGCAGTTAGACGTTTTCTGACTGGTTATATAATAATAATAATATTATAGTGTCCAAGCAATCAGAAACCGTCATAGTGCTTTATCTCAATATTTTAAAAATTTCAGATATACCCTTCATCCATTCTCGTCTTGTGATCAGATCGAAGTAAACTGTGTTTAAACGTAAAACCAGGTTTAGTTTGATCGCAATTTTGTTAGTAAAACCCGTAGTGAGAATGATAATCCACATACCTCCTGATAGTCTATTCTTCATCCAGTAGGGGCGTGGGGCCACCTCTTCTGATTTCACTGATTGGTCCATCTCTGCTGGGTCTGTGGCCATTGGCACATCTTCGTCTTTAGGCTGTACAAAAAGAAATACTGTTCGCATATGACTGCAAAAAATTTTCGATCATTACTTAGTCTGCCAAATATATTTACCAGAAACTATTTATTAGTAATGGTAATGAAGTATCATTTTGCAAATGAGTACTCATTAGATATTAAAAAAAGGCATTTTGATTTGTTACTTAATTCAATGTAATTAAATTATCATCATCATTAACATTTAGAAGTGTAATGGTAGCGATTATTATACTATTAACACGTGTATTGTATACTCTGGTACATACAAGCCGACCCGGCGACCTTCGTACCGCCAATTTTTTCCACGCGCGTGGCGTTCGATACCATTCCCGCTGCACCCTCTACTATAATAAGCATGTATTATACATATAAACCTTCGTCTTGAATTACTCTATCTATTACAAGAAACGGCATCAAAATCTGTAGCGTAGTTTTGAAGATATAAGCATACATAGGGACACGGAAAGCGCCGTTGCTTTATACTATGTAGTGATATCTAGGTGCTCAAAACAAGCTTAGGGCCAGACCGTAAGGGATGGCCCTGGGTCAGCCGGGGTGCGAGGGATATGTCTATAACAACCTCACCTCCGGCCTAGCACCAAGACCCACAGTCGGCGTGCGGTTTTAGTCGGTTCGAGTCCGACATAACCTCCCCTTCCGGCTCCGGCAGGGGGGGTATCCGAGGGGATTTCCGCACGAAAAAAAAAAAGGTGCTCAAAACACGCAGTACATGTTTTTTATGCGCCTTTTGTGGATCAGGGGTGCTACGGCGGTGGACGAGCTCAAACTCACTAAGCATAGATTATTAGATAACCACGTTTTAAATCTCGTGATTTTGGTCCAAGATTTTCCCGCGGTACAAAATCATGATAGTTCTGGGAGCAACAAGGTGACCTTTGTCAAGACAAATGCACAATGCTGCAGTTAGGTCTGTGCTTTCCTAAAATACAAATTCAAGCTTATCTCTATAGAAATTATGACTTAACTACTGTTAACGAGTAACACCATCTAGCGGCGACGAGGATAAACTTAGCGGGACGGCGCAGCGGGGTGGAGCGCGGCGGTGCGAGGACGATGGAAGGACGATGGAAGGACGGTGAAGACACAAGCTTCTCGAACACGATAGCATAACTACGTCGACAGTATTGTTTGCAATATTTTAATTGTACCTTATTCTCAAGAAATATAAGTTCATATTTAACTACTCGTAATAAACAGTTCATTGATTTCGTTGAAACCCTATTCGCATCCTGGAAGGCAAAACCACACACACACCGCAGTCACACAAGCAACAACTACAATTACCTACGGACTAAGATTCATTCCAACATTGGCATTCAGGCAAAAAATGAGAAGTAAAACTGGAGAACTAACCAGTATGGGCTGCAAGTTCGATGGCATCTGCTTGCGGGGGGGCTGTGGCGTGAATGTGGCCTGTTGATGTACCACAATATATTACAAGCTTACACAACACATAACAAAATACATTAATATCACACACTCATGCATATTATAAACTGTGTATATTTCCAGTCCAGATGGTACATTTATATCCCACAATACCAGGACAAACACCTCTTTTTTTTTAATATGCATCTGCATTGTAAAGACTCCGCTTCCCACCTACTCACACAAACAATATAAGGTGAAAAATACACAGAAAGGTATAACACGCAAGCTATAAAAGCTAATTTCAATCAAAATGCTCGAGCTGTTTTTCCTTGGTAATTACTAATTAAATATCAACCTTTCCGTCCAACAAAACATAAAAATAGTACCTATACAACAACACATCACAGACATATCGGTAATATTCTAATGTTGCATACTACTTTTAGCTTCATGTAATTGGAATAAGGTTAATATTTATTGAACAAACAAGTGCTAGAGCAATTTTACGCCTCATCTGTAAAGATCTGTATATGATTTCTGTATAATTCACGCTTATGAAAAAAAGAACAAAAAATATTTAGTAAACCTTTTTAATGGGACCTCAGAGGAATGTTATATGACAAGTTTGTTTCAGTCTGTCTGTTGCATGATGTCTTACATAAATACATTCCACTTTATTGATATTTTTGATTAATTACAAGAATACTTCAAGTTTATTATATTTAAATAGTTAATGTTAGAACCAACATAACTAAACCCCTTTCACACTACACTGAACCACTGTCCAGGTACCAATTACCTACATATCCTTAGAATTGAACCTTACGTTGACATCTGGGTGTAGTTATTTACTTAGAATATTATTGTAATAACGCTTTTGTGACGTCAATATAATCAGTAACATGTGTCTAAGTGAGGTTCTATCCTTATTCAACTTGCTGGTGTTTAAAGTTACATAAAATTGTCCTGGTATATTCAAAGATGGCCACCACCCTTAGCATGGTAGAGAAGACTGATGTCTCTAGAATCTGTTCGGCTAATGAAGCAGAAAACTGTCACGTCAACCAGAATGACCTCTTCCAGCTGTGCAATTCTCTAAGCACAGCTTCGTGCACAACGCTACGGCAGCCTTGATCGACATTGTCACTGGGTGACGTCACTGCGGATTGAGTAATGAAAATCTCTATCCAGGCTATCGCAGTGCTGTGCCTGACGCTGCATGAGTTAGAGAATTGTACAGCAGTTGAAGAGACTCGAGAGATATGAGTATTCAAGGCATGCTAAGGCTGCAGCGCTTTCCCCTTACAATAGTACCGAGGACTTACTCACTGGAGAGGGTCTAGCGGAGGGCCGCGTGAGGCGCGGCGTGAAGCCGGCACCCGGCGCCGTCGGGCCCGCCAGCTGGCGTCAGTCAGCCGTGTGGGCGATGTGCTCCACCATTCACGCTCACATACACGCATACACACACAAAATCTAACTACGCAGTTACAGGACTCGCTAAACGAGAACTAATCAGTTTGAAAGTTGTGCGATACTTTCTTGAAAACCGAACAAAACTTTGAATTAATATTGTGTATACTGCATACTGTAAGTATAGCATAGTATGAAGTAACTAAAACATACTACAGAACTACAGTAAAATTTAGCAGTGAACTACCTACTACCACTCAACAGTCATCCATCACGTGCACACAGTGATGGTGGTATCACATCACCCATCGACATCCATATTCCTACCATGTCTATCACCCAGTAAAATTGCAACCTCATATTTCAAAGGTGGATTCCGTTAGACACATTCACGAGAAATTATAGCTACAATTTCCCAGGGTTGTCACATGTTAGAAATCCGGAGCAGCTTACTGTCTACTTAAGTCTAGAGAATGCCGTATGTTGACAAATGTGGTCATTCGTGACCATACTGCGTTCTCAACCCACTGAGCCCTCCTCTGACGGTACCCCATCAGCATCTGACAAAGTCTCACCACAGGCACATTTATATAATATGTAATATCAAAGCCGCTGGTGGTAGCCACACATCTTACGAGACCCTATACAAGTCTACGAGTTGCATTTGTCTCGTCAGATGTCGGTTTCAGATTCGTTGACTCAAGTACAGTCAGAGGGTAGCTGATGACTTTATATTGCCAGTTATGGGGCTGGTAGGGTTCCGCATTATGCTGTGGTAACAGATATTAAATTTTATTTAGATTAACTTGTATTATTGATGATGATACTCTCATGTCATACAGGCAAAGGAAACAAATAAAATTTCTTCCACTTAAATAAAAATAATCTGCCAATAGAACATGACTAAAAATGAGATCCATTAGATTTACTTTTAATTGGATTAACACTCACAGCTTTAAATGAAATGATTTAGAAATATTATTATAAAGCAAACTTAGAAATGAGTATTGAATATTGAGCTTATCAAAGACAAGCCTTATAATAATTATGTAGTGAAATATAGATTTGTGAATATTTACCTCTCCTCCCGATACAAACTGGCCGGGTGTGTTATAGCGGCCAGAGAACCGTGTGTTATCTGCTGACAATATATTTAACATTTAATTACTTTCATTTATACTCTATTATATATACACACCTATATATAGACCAGAGATAGGTGGTTTTATTTTAAACTTTAGACTAGTGATATGACATATTTATATTTTTGTTATGGCCTTCAGATTCCCTTCATTTTGATACACTCATTGATAAATTTGAAGAATCTTCTTTTTTTGACAACATATATTTTGGCGCCAAAAATCCAATGTATGGGTTTTGAACACATTTTATATATCCTATCACACTCGGGAGGTGAATACCTTTAATTTGAGACCCCACTCATCGAAATCTCACCAACTGTTAGGCCTGTAGAGGGGAGCAAAGAAAACTACATACATACATGCATACCCAAGTAACACATAACTTTTGCTGGCACAGTCGGATAAAAATTTAGCATGTCTAAATAATCTGATATGCATGTACACCAAATCTACTTATATCTTCCACTAACTTGTTCTCTCCATCCAATTGTTGCCTGTAAAAGATTGCCTTGTGTGACAAGGTCGGCAATTGTATGTACCCTAAACTGTACCACCTGTATTCATGTGTACAATACAACAGATTTACAACAACTACTACTAAAAGAACAGTGTGACAATACAATAGACCACATGCAAACATTTCATGTACTTTTGTAAAAGCATTTCACACAGTGTACTCGACTGACTGCATATTACCAATGGTGCAGTAAATAATACAAGAAGCACAGATATCTACTTAAAAATTAACACATGCTCCTCACTATAGTCTGCTATAGAAGTGGAACTAGTACAAAACACTTGACTCAAAATAGGTTGAGTTGAGGATTTAATGGTTATAATGAATGTGTCAAATTATTTTGTTAAGGAAAGAAAAGAGTGGATACACACAGTAACAGGAAATGTGGCAAGAGCTCCATCTCTTGGCTTGTACCTAAAGGGGTCCATATAACCAAGAATACAAACAAACAAGTTCTTAATGTTGGAGTTATTGATCCACACTTCATTTGTTCTGATTTCTATTCTCAGATTTCATTTTCATCTACTTTTAATGGTTGGATAAGCAGATAGATACCATAAACCTTGAGTAATACAACCGAGAATGCATAATAGCACTGTAAATACAGCTATGCAGTAAGTATGTAGCACTTGGGGCATGTCATGTATTGAAACATTAGTCATCATGTTATAGACTTGCTCATTCGGACGAAATCTTGGACCACTAAATAGCCAGAATTGCATTGTAAGTTTATATATACTTAAAACAAAACTACTTAGTGAAATAGAAAGCTGTATCGAACGAAACTCACATTGTTTATTGTATGCCATCTTTGCTTGATGAAATGTGCTGAGACTTCACAAAAGCAATCTTGAGATGTATTTTCTGTTTCTATCAGAATTTACTATCACAAAACAAAATGAGGATTTATATGAACCAAGAATATAATAATATATTCAATGGAAGTATGTAGTAATAGCGAATACACCGCTCTTCGCGCTAAACTCGACGTTTCCAAAAATGGCGAAAGCGGGGCGTGCACCGGTGCGGGGGTGACCGGGGGTGGCGACCATAGAGTTAGAGTAGAGTATATCGCAAGCATGAACCTTTATACTGCGCACTATGAACAGAAAAACGAGCCGAAAGAGAGGTTCCAAAGTAGTAGTGCGTCTCTTTCTAATAGTTTTTATCATGTTTTTACTTAGAGTATCAAGAGCTGCCATACCTACGAAAAAAAACTGCCTACCTAAACTTGGATTTTATGAATGAATGGAAAGCAGTATGGCGGCCTAGTAGGAAATCCAGTAAACTGTCGATAACTACTTATCGATATAAAAAGGGCACAGACTAAAAATTTATACATTTGAAAGAACAAATTAAGTGGCTAGCATAAGTGGATGCCGATTATTTGTATTTTCAGGTTGCAGTGTGCTTAGGGCTTTCTGTCAGACTTTCCTTGTGATAGCCGGAGTTTCGAATAATTCGCCCAGAAGGACGTAAAATCTACAAAGATTCTTTACAGTCTTTGAGTAACGATATACATATATATATATATTTTTAGTAGTACTCCAGGTACATAACACATTGGCATAAAAATAAAATCGATTTGGACAAAATAATTTTTCGAATTTTTATTTAATATTTTTTTTTTTTTTTGCATTATTTTCTCTCCATCGTGTTAGTAAAGCTAAATGAAACGGTAAGTTTATAAAAAGAACATCACTACAAAGAAAAAACAACTAGAGCGCCAAGCGCGTGCTCTTTTGTAGAGGTGTTTTTTTATAAAATTACCGTTTTATTTAGCTTTACTAACAAGATGGAGAGTAAGTAATGCAAAATAAAAAATAAAAAGAATCCAAAAAAAAGGAGCATTTTTTTTGCCCATATCGATTTTATTTTTATGCCAATTTGTTATGTACCTGGAGTACTACTAGGGGTTTTCGGCTTCGTGAGCATTCCCCTTACACCCAGTATATAATATATATATATATACATTTGTACTACCTTTGTTATAAAAGATATTTACTTCAAAACAGAAGTGCTTGACTTGCCTAGTAGGTGCCCGAATGAAAAGTTATGTAATCCGCCATTTCAGTCCTATGTTCTTACTGTACCGTACAAAGGTCGCGCGAGGGTTTCGGAATTAAATCAAAATCAAGGAGATTTGTATAAAATCATACTTTTAATTTTAAAATGGAAGTAATTTCTTGTTCAACTAGTTATATCATATTGATTTTGTAGTTTTATAGATGTAAAAAATGTTTTATATTCGTCAGTAACACCAGTACCATTATGCGATAGAATAATAAAAAGTCAACGGCATTTCAAAAGTCATTCACTATGTATGGAAAGTGGTCTTCGTTCTTTAAATATTTGGGAAAATATCGATAATTAAAATTCTATCACCGCATCACTAGCAATTTTATTTGACCAATCAGGTGCTACTACATCCCCACTACGTTGGAAAGCAAGATGGAGAATTGGCGTTTTCCTCATATGATTTTATGAATGAATTTCGTAGTAGTCTTTATATTTACTATGTCTATGTGTTTTTATTGGTCTTTATGACAAACAATGTTGCCGCATAAGAATTTCGAAAGGCTACCAATGTCACTCTCATAACATTTAAAATAAAAGTATTATTTTGTACAACTTCATAATACTTTGTACAACTTCATAAAAGATGTTCAAACCATTGTATATTGATAGTTTAAGTATTTTTATGCAAAGTTTCATCACAAAAACATAACGCACAAATATATGCAAAATTAAAAAAAATTTACAACCAAAAAGAATTTACATTTACTATGGCAAGTTGTTAGACAGGGATAGACTACTACTTTTTGGCTGTCTCGCTCGGCTCGATTTTTCTACTTTCACCGAGACGATGAAAAATGTACCTTATGTCATTACAGTTGGGTGTAAATTTGTAATTATTGTATTTTACAGTACGCAATCCAGTATCGCAAGTCGCAAGTTTAAAGAATAAGCCCCTCCGGCCACATTAGCAACTGAGATTCGCAACCAGTTGATAAAAAAAAAAAGTAATATTGCTACGCAACTAGTTGCTCAAAAAGAATATTTTTTCCTGTTTGGAAACTATGAGATTTTAGTTTAGCAACCAGTTACCAAAAAATAAATAAATATCTGTGTTTACATCTGGTTACCAAATAAGATTCTTAATTAACATGGGTGGAGTGTCAACGTTGTAAAATAACCGGCAATTTCAACGTAAAAAAAATGTAAATGTGAATTCGTTCTGGAAATGTTTCACCACAAAAGGATGCAAAGGAAATCAAAGTGCGCACGATCCAGGGTGTTTGAGTGATTGTAGATAAAATATTATTAAAAAAAATTGGATGATCTCAAACGGAAAACCAGCAGTAATTTTGACTCAATTCCAAAACAATATAATGGCCTGATTAGAGACCTTAAAAATGACGGATTTCATTTAATAGCTCAGATGCCAAAGTTTAACAACGTGAAAAGTGGTTTGTATAGTGGAAGAAACAAAATAGTTGGTGCTAAAAGATTACGCCTTACACGTGTGCTGGACGTAATTGTCCTTTGTGATTACATTGATGAAAATAAGGATTTCAGAATCATTGTGTTTTGCCCAAAAAGGTTCTATCAATTAAATACAATGTGATGTTCCTCCAACACAAAGGGAGGATCTTCCGACCAGGCAGGCCACGGCCGATTGTCGTTGGGATGTTGTACATATATTGTACCAGTGCGAGAACTTCACTTTCGCAAAGCTGGATTCGTTGTAGTTTAGCTCGATGTCACTACGTGGCGCTGGGTACATGTAGTATCGCCACAATGATCAAAACCAGACAAAATCTCCAACATTTTATGTTATGCCCTTTTACCCAATAAGAAAACAGAAACATATAAATTGTTATTAATGTTGATTATGTCTTAGATTCCTATTTGGAGGCCAGATAAAATTACTCTTGATTTTGAAGTAGCCGCTATAAATGCTTTTAAGAAAATATTTCGTAAAATAATATTTAAAGGCTGTTACTATCATTTTAACAGCTGTTTATGGAAAAAAGCAAAATCTCTGAAAATAACTGCAAGGGTGATGAAAAGACTCATATCAAGAAGTATCGGGATCACCCGTTTACCACCATATGTTATGGGAAGAAGCCCTAAAAATGATAAAATCGAGAAATTCATACTAATATTATAAATACGAAAGTAACTCTGTATGTCAGTGTGTCTGTCTGTATGTTATGCTTTCACGCCTAAACCACTGACCCGGGTGTAAGGGTAGATTAGATCATGAGAAAGGAGATAGGCTATGTTTGGTCGCGATAACCGACATCCACGTGGGCGGAGCCGCGGGCAAAAACTAGTAATAAAATAACCAAGGTAATTTTTCTGTTCATTTAGAATTATATATTTTAATTTTACTTTTTAAATAAAATAATTAATGAAGTATGAAGTAAGAATGTGTAAACATCGTTATACTATAAAAAAGAAGCATATAAGCTAATCATAACGCGTTCTAGACCATCTTTTTGAGCAACTAGTTGTGTAGCAATATTATTTCTTCTTTTTTAACAACTGGTTGCGAATCTCAGTTGCCAATGTGGCCGGAGGGGAATAAGCTGGCGAGCGACGACGGCGACGGGCGAAGTCGATCTTCAATGTTGCTAACTTATAAAATAGTTTACCTACCATAGAGTAAATCTTATATGTGCGTTCGAAAACTTAGATAATAAAATTCAAACCAGTTTTATTATGGTATAAATTTAATGCACCATGATAAAATGATTAGCTTGTAACCAATTCTTTCGTCAGTAACTCAGTATAAATTATTAATAAGTTATAAATAGACGAATATTTTTGAAATCAAAGACATTATGTGTTTTTTATAATACATTTAAGTACTTCTGAAAGTTTGGAACTTGGAAATGGAACACACCCTAGCTGTCAATTTTCATTCATACAAGAAAAAATTAAAAAATAATTTCATTGACCCAAGCACTAGCAGTTTGTTCAACTTTTACAAATGGTTTTCCTGGTTTGCAGAATATTGTTCTAATGTTAATAATGAATTTGTAATAATTTTCTTTGTTTTAAAAGTGGACAGTGCAAATGTAAAATCCACAGTGTCTCCCGTGTCTCCTCATTATACGTGTTTTGTTGATGTTGTCACGAATGGCGGGGATGTTATGACCAGTAGTTAAACGATAGCCTTAGTGCTTCTTAGTTATTACATGAAAAATGTAATTCAACACTTGCAGTCTACGTAATCAGTGCTGTACAGATGATTGGGTATTCGTCAAAGCACGTAAGTATTGTCTCAAGTATGATATTGCAATCGTACTCCGTATATGGTATGTTGCAAGCACTCGTTTCGTTACTGGTCGTAATATAAACACTGATAAACTATTGCCAGTAGCAGCAGTGCTGTATTATCGTTCTGTGAAATGTAAACTATTATTAAAACAAAGATTGTGGATGGTTTCATGTTATTATTAAAGTAACTACTTGTAAATACTGCTATATAATTTACTGTGAATGTGAATGTGCTTATTGTTAGAGTAGGCTGTACCTGTGTGTATCAGTTGTATATTGATTGCCTGATTGGTGAAACAATGCCAGCCAGATTATGTTTTGTGATTTCTGTGAACAGCTGGATGCAATTCTTCATGAAACATGGATATACAAGTCATGTTAGAGCTATAGAATTATTGATAGTCCTCATATTGGTTATGTCATGTTTTGTAGCACAGTGAATAATCATTGTATTGTATGAACACACTTTAAACAAGTAGATTCTATTTACTCTGCTTAAACTAATGGTTCAATGTCAGTCTTTAGTTGAGTTTGATTTTGAAACTGAGATTTTGACCAAAAAAAAATTATACAAAATATATTAGAAGACACAATACAAATTGTGTTTCATTGATATACCTTTGCACATAATTTGGCATACCTTACAAGTCCACAAAAATATCTACTAGAGAAATAACTACTTTCACAGTAATAGGAAAAGATAAAGTTAAAACAAAATTATTAAATGATTTCAGGCCTAATGACCTAGACAATGTCATCAGTCCATTGTGTGGTGGTGTGGGAGTGGCAGTGCAATGGGCAGTGGTTACCGCACACGCCGGGAGTCACACGAACTCTAGAGAGAGCACATGCTAAGAAACTAACCCGAGTAGTACTGGCTGATGCAGACCCGGCTCTCCGAGGACATTATGTTAATTTACGGACACTTACGCAGTGCACAGATACACCAGGTAAGCTAAGCTAAGCTTTTACGACAAAACCAATATTTTATTAGATCCACATACTCCATGGGTGTTCTCAAAGTCTGAACATGTGCAGGTGCAAGTTCACTATTGGCATACATAGCTACAGGTTAAATCTATGTTAATAGCATTGCAAGGCAATGTAATAGTGCTCTGTATAAATCCTATCACTGCAACAAGGAAACTATTTTAATTATAATATGGTGTACAAAATATTTAGCCACCATGAGAGTTTTGTTTATAGCTTCTATTCTGCTCTAACCAATTCAATTTCAAATAATCTATCTAAATTTGTATTTTCAAGACAAAACCTAGTCAATGTTTCTACAACAATCAATATTGTCATATAGCCTTAATCCACTCTCATATAGATATTTATCGGATAAAATTATGAATATCATATTTATTTATATGAGAAATTCCTTTATATTGGGATTATTTGTATTATTTTCATAGGTGCTGGCCAATTGACTATTCTACTAATTAGTCAAATTAGTTACTTTTTACTAAATGTCAAAACGATAAGTTATAAGGTAACTTTATGAAAAAAGATTTAGTGACGTCATAAAATTTAATAGTCAAATCAGTTACATGGGTTGGGTAGATGATTAAAAATAAATAAATACTATAAAATAAGAACCAGTTCATTTTTTTGCTGCTATTTTATTAAGTTATTCTTAATTTATTAAGCTTTAGATAATTTATTTTAACTAAGCATAATACCCAATTGCAATTGACAAAAGTTTCAGATGGTTTTTCAGTGCATACAGTGTACCTACCAGTATACCTTGATTATATCTGCATCCAGTCATGCATCTTTCATCTATTATGTTTAGTTTGGGACTTTCTTCTTATATTCGCATTTTGAATTCTTGAAACTGGTTTGGATTCAGATGGGGGCAGTACAGAGTGTGGGGTCCGTCGATCTTGCTACAGCGTTCAGTCGCCGGCCGGACGCGGAGCGCGCTGGGAGTGGGCGCGCTTCGTGTCTCCGCCGCTCGGGGGAGAGCTGAACTATGAGCCTTTACCGATGGAGGTAGGTGTTACTATAAGTATGCTATGTGTTACAAATATAGAACTTGTGATTGTTGCGTGGCAAAGACTGAGCAATTGAATTCAAGTGCAGTTTATGGTTATGCCTTTATGAGAGGGACTGTTTGGTGCTGTTGTTGCTACTCAGTTCTTCTAGGATGCTGAGTAGACCTTTGATGTTGTCATCATCTACAAGGACACTTACATTCTACTTATATTCACAGAGGTAGGCAGGTTTGTGTTAAATTGTATATGTAATGTATTCAAAACAAGTAACTGTAAGTGAAAACTCGATATTGGTTTACAATATCGAATATCCACTGTGCCCCGCGGACGACAAATGATCGAATTCGTAACGTAAAGATAGATCGTGAGGGCGATTATGATAGGTAGCTTACTATGAAGTCTTCTAATCGTAATGCTATCTGACCCGTCCCGGCTACGTCCGGGAAAATTTCGTAGTTCATATTTGATAGTGTCTTAAATGACGAACTTTCCATACAAACGTTTATAATCTATTTTACCCTCTTAGTAGTTAAATTTTGAAAAACGCTGATACACGTGTTCATTTATTTCTTAAAAGACACAGGTTTATGAAATTTTGTGCATCTAGCTCTGAAAATGACGGACTTTCATACAAATTTCCATCCCTTATTTTACTCCTTTAGTAGCAGAGATTCCACAAATCCTTTTTAAGCTTACATCATAAAATGTATCTACTGTCAAAATTTCAAGTTTGTAGGTCCAGCAGTTTAGCCTCTGCGTTGATGAATCAGTCAGTTATTTTATATGTATAGATTGGTTTGAATGAAATTTTTATAGCATCTATAATGCTAATTTTTAAATTCGAAATACATCGGGAAAAAGAAGAACTCAAGTGAGACTTGTCACTTGAGTTCTTCTTTTCCGATGTATTTGAACGTAGATGTGTGTGATGTGATCTCATAGATTATCAATTTACAGAGCTAGTTATGTAATCCAAACAGACGGGAATGTTGGTCAGTGTTGCCATTGCATATTATTACATTGATATGATTTAATAATAATTAGTTTTAAGCACCTAATGGTGGAGTGTGTAAAAAAAATATAATTGTAAGTTAGTCATGATAGGTTTTTGTGTGCTGCAGCATGTCTTAATGAAAAACATTTTCTTTCTTTTCTAAATTTCCTCTCTGCATTTGATCTGTGTTATCGGTTATTTATCGTGGTGCAGGTGCAGTGCTCGCTGGAGGAGTCGTGGGCGGGCGGCGGCGCGGGCGTGACGTGGGAGGGCTGGGCGGCGCACCCGGCGCGCATGACGGCGCGCTCGGCGGCCGGCGCCCTGGCGCTCCTGCGCCGGGCCCCCCACCCGCCCTACCCGCTCACGCGCACCGAGCCGCGCCCGCCGCACCCCCCCCACCCGCCGCACGCCCCCCACCCTCCGCCGCCACCCGAGCGCGCGCCCATAGACGGTAACTAGCACATATTTTTTTATTATTACAGCCTTTATTCAGAATAGTTACAATTATGTTGACTCTGGGTCCTATACAGTTGTTGTTATTTGTCTCTCACTCTCCAGTCTTCTCTGTTCTGTGTCACTCTGGTCCAGGTTTTTCCGGCTGTTCCAACCAGTACTAGCCCACTCAATTGTGGACCTTTCGTTCGCGAGCGCCCCGCTCTCAGGCCGTGTGCAGAGCTGGCGTGTCCTTGAGGAGGTGGAGACAGCGTCGGATCATCGATACATTCGGTTCGACGTCTCTCCCCCCGCGGGCGCCGCGCCGGTTACACCGGCTCCACGCGAGCCACGTTGGGTGCTTAAGCGACTGGATCGGGAGGTCCTCCTGGAGGCCACCATCGTACAGGCCTGGGCCTCTGCGCCGGACAGGCCTGTCGACATAGACGATGAGGCGGCGTGGTTCCGGGAGGCCATGACGCGTGTCTGCGACGCGGCTATGCCTAGGGCTCCGCCCTATAATCCGAGGCGTCAGGTCTACTGGTGGTCAGCGGACATCGCGAGGCTGCGACAGGCCTCCGTGATCGCTTTCCGCCGGTGGACCAGATTCCGAAGGAGACGTAGCCGCCCCGCAGATACGGAGCCCCGAGAGGCGGAGCTTCATGCGGGGTACAGGGAGGCCAGAAAGGCCCTCCGAGTGGCGATAAGGCAGTCGAAGGCTGCAGCTCATAAGGAGCTGCTGGAGACGCTGGAGCGGGACCCATGGGGGCGGCCTTACCTTATGGTAAGGGGCAAGCTGCGCCCCCGGGCCCCACCGTTAACCCGGTGTCTCCAGCCGGAGCTGCTCGGAGGAGTCGTTGGCTCCCTGTTCCCAGCGCGGGCGGTGGAACATATTCCACCGCAGATGACTCCGCCACCTAGGTCGCCTATGGCACCCAACGTGGATGACGACGACGTGCCCGAGGTCACTTGGGTAGAGCTAGAGCTGGCGGTGCTAAGGCTTAAGGCCAAGAACACCGCCCCGGGACCCGACGGCATTCCAGGCCGAGCGTGGGTCCTAGCTCTAGGCGAAGAAGACGCTCTCGAGCCCCGACTGAGAGGGTTTCTCAGCGCATGTTTGGAGCGAGGCCAGTTTCCGAAGATGTGGAAGACGGGGAAACTGGTCCTCATCCGAAAGGCGGGACGCCCGGCGGACTCACCGTCCGCCTACAGGCCGATAGTGTTGCTCGACGAGGTGTGCAAGCTCTTTGAAAGAGTGATTGCAAAGCGCCTCGTCGAGCACCTATCCAGAGTGGGGCCTGACCTGGCGGATGGCCAGTATGGCTTCCGCCGGAGGCGCTCCACCGTGGATGCCATCATGCGCGTGGGGATTCTGGTGAAGGACGCCGTCGCTCGGGGCGAGGTGGTGCTGGCGGTGTCACTGGACATCGCCAACGCGTTTAACACCCTGCCCTGGAGCTGCATTAGGGAGGCACTCGTGTATCACGAGGTGCCTCTCTACCTTCGCCGCATAGTCGGGGCGTATCTGTCGGAGAGAGCAGTCGTCTACCCAAGTGCGACCGGGCTCGGTCGGCGAGAGATGTCGTGCGGTGTTCCGCAGGGATCGGTCCTGGGACCGCTACTGTGGAACATCGGTTACGACTGGGTGCTTCGCGGTGAGCTCGCGGACGGTGCCGCCGTCACGTGTTATGCGGACGACACGCTGGTGACGGCGTGCGGGGCTACATACCGCGAAGCGACCCTGAAGGCCACGACCGCGGTTGCCCAAGTCGTGGAGCGGATTCGGCGGCTGGGTCTCGAGGTGGCTCTGCATAAAACCGAGGCCATGTTCTTTCATGGGCCTCGGCGCGTGCCACCGGAGGATTCCAGCCTCATAGTGGGAGACATTTCTATCGGCATCAAGGCCCAGATGAAATATCTGGGGCTCGTGCTAGACGGCCGGTGGAACTTCGGGGAGCATCTCCGAAGACTGGCCCCCAAATTGAAGGACACAGCTGCCGCTTTGGGGCGGCTGCTGCCCAACATGAGGGGGCCGGATGACTCCTGCAGGAGACTCTACGCGGGAGTCGTGCGGTCCATGGCCCTATATGGGTGCCCAATATGGGCGGACACCCTGACGGTCCACAATGCGCATCTGCTGCGTGGACCGCAGCGTGCAATGGCCAGCAGGGCCATTAGGGGGTACCGCACGATATCCTTCGAGGCGGCGAGTCTCCTTGCCGGATCCCTACCGTGGAACCTGGATGCGAGAGCCCTTTCGATGCTATATCGGTATCGTAAGGAGGCGCGGGAGCAGGGACGGGAACCCGAGCCCGAAGAAATTCGGGCCGTGAGGTCTCAGCTCCACAGGGACATGGTAGCGGAATGGGAGCTGCGACTTGGGCGACCAAGCGCAGGGCACGCCGTAATAGCGGCGGTAAGACCCATCATGGAGGAATGGCTAGAGAGGCCACACGGCAGCCTCTCGTACCGGCTGACGCAGGTGATTACCGGACACGGGTGTTTCGGGAGTTACCTGTGTCGGATCCGGAAGGAGCCAACGTCCGAGTGCCATCACTGTGATGCGAGCGAGGACACAGAGCTGCACACGCTGACCGAGTGCCCGGCGTGGGACACGCCGAGGCGGGTCCTAGTGGCGGCTCTAGGGGTGGGAGTCCTCACACTCGTCACATTGCTCACAGCGATGGTACGATGCGCAAACGCTTGGGGTGCGGCCGCCTCCTTCTGCGAGCAAGTAATGCTCGAGAAGGAGGCGGCCGGTCGGGTCCGGACCAGACTCCGGGCCCGGGAAGCCCGTGCAGAGCGAAGGCGAACCGGACGTCGGAGGTCGCAGAACGACCTCCGTCCTCCATGAGCGCTGGCCTGGGGGTGACCGGTGGAGCCGCCTGTCACCCTAGCAGAAGCAGGCCGCGGCGGCGGCGCAAAGTGCGCCTCCCCGTAACCGGGGCTAGATGGGGACATTTTGGTCCCCACAACCCGAAGGGGGCCATCTCGAAAGAGATGGTCCTGGGTCTGTCGGGGTGCGAGAGATATGCTTTTGGCAATCTCACCTCCGGCAACCAAGGACCCAAGATGGCGTGCGTTTTAGTCGGTTCGAGTCCGACATAACCACCTCCACCGGGCTCTGTGGGGGTGGTATCCGTGGGGATTTATCGCACGATAAAAAAAAAAAAAAAAAAAAAAAAAACCAGTACTAGCCCATATAATCATCATTTATTTAAGCGTCAGTAGTGGTTAAGGAGTCGGCCTTACGATCGAAAGTTCTCGAGTTCGAATCCTGGCCATTACACTACCGACGTGAACCCACTCCTAACACAGGCAATTTAACTTAGCTGGAGGGGTTAGAGGATATATTAGAAATTTCGGTTCTAATATTCTTTAAAAAAAAAAAACTAAGTACTCACCTAGCCGTGTAGCATGTAATGTATCCAACCTGCAAGTGTGTACGGCTCTTGTCTGATTCCGATAGTTCGTAAGAGTCGGTAGATGGCTCCTTAAAGACGGATGTCTATTGAAGATAAATTTGAATAGCTTTAGGCGTGCCTCAGTGTCTCAGTTTATTAAAGCATTCTTCCTGTAAGGTGAAGGTCGCCGCGCCGGTTCAAGCCCCGCCTTAGCGATTTTTCCTCATGTAATCGAATTGTGTACGACTCGTCCACGTTGCGACCACCGCGCGAACGACTTACAAGTGGCTCGTACCTACGTACTCACTTTATACTGTATCAGATACATTACATGCCACACGGCTAGGTTAGTATCCTGCGTAAGATGCGCCGTTTCTTTTCCACTAACGCTTAGGAAACGGTAGTATACTTAGTTTTAAATAGGATTGAACAGAGAAATTGAAATTGAATAAGCTGAATTTCATCATAGGAATACATCCAACTCGATAAAGACAGGGAAAAGTGAATCGCTCAGGCGAGACTCGAACCTGTGACCTTTCCCTTACAGGGGGAATACTAAATGCTTTATAATTTACCTAATCAAATTCTTTGAATAAAACGAAATAACGTGTTGCTAAGATTTTTTGTTTGTAGCACTTTCGACATGGTACAAACCTATTGAAAACGACGACTCCGAGATTTATTACTGTTACTTTCATAGAGACTTCACATATTGAAAACAATTTCTAAATACACACAAAAGTAATGAATGACACTCTTACTTACTTACTTACTTCCAGCGGGGGACGCCGTCGACCGGACGGGTGATCTGCCCTCTTTGTGGGCCATTTCACCCAAATCCCCTGTGCCTCCCCTGGGGAGGCCAAGGGGGCGTCCGGCAATCACGGCGCTCCGTCGAACCTACCTGTTTCTTTGCAGAATCTTACGATCTGTTCCACCTTCAGATCCTCAAGGTCTGGTGTTTCTAATGTGTCCGTCCCCATGTTTTCCCATCTTGCTCTTGAGTACATGGGGCATTTGGCAAGCAGGTGGAGGCTGGTCTCCTCGGCCTCCATGCACTCTGGGCATTTGGCGTCGGTTTTCACTCCTATAAGTGTCAGGTGCCTGTTTAGTCGACAGTGTCCTGTTATTACTTCTATAACCAGCCCCATGTTTCCCAGGCCGGCGCCCGCGCATCCCCCAGCAGCACACGGGCTCGAGCGTGCACTCGCTGCAGTCGCTGCAGTCGGCGCACTCGCTGCAGTCGGCGCACTCGCTGCAGTCGGCGCACTCGCTGCAGTCGGCGCACTCGCTGCAGTCGGCGCACTCGCTGCAGTCGGCGCACTCGCTGCAGTCGGCGCACTCGCTGCAGTCCACGCAGTCGGCGCAGTCCGCGCCCGCCGGCCACGCCTCGCCGCGCGAGCGCAAGCCGGGCTTCCGCCAGATACTGCACAACCTCAACATATTCAGTGAGTACCAAGAACCTTCACCACCCTAGCAGAAGCATGCCGCGGCGGCGGCGCACAGTGCGCCTCCCTATACCCGGGGCTAGATGGTGGATGACTATGGTCGCCACAACCCGAAGGGGGCCATCTCGGAAGAGATGGTCCTGGGTCAGCCGGGGTGCGAGAGATATGTTTTCGGCAATCTCACCTTCGGCAACCAAAGACCCAAGACGGCGTGCGTTTTAGTCGGCTCGACTCCGACATAACCACCTCCACCGGCTCCGGGGGGGAAGTATACGTGGGATTTTTCGCAAGTTTAAAAAATAAAGGACCTTCAGCAATCAATCTATGCCTCTTCCTCCGGTCCTATTATTCACAACAGGATCGGAGGAAGAAGAAATAATTCGTGAAACTATCTCTACATACTTTAGGGAAAGAATACCACATTACATTTACAAATGTAAATTACCTATTTCATTAAGCTTTGGTAGTAAGAACTGACTTGGTTGCGCACACATCACCACATAATTTAACTTTCTTTACATTCAGTTCACGATACTTGCCTCTGTCTCACACCGTGCTTATTTCGTATGCTTTGTCTCATAGGTATGCATGCACCGTTGCTATCTAAAAAAAATACAAGGAATTATTCTGTACTGTTCATTCATTTCATTTGCGACAGGTCACAACAACAAGCAACCCGCGCTGTCAGAAATAAGCAAACACAAAGAGGAGGCGGCGGAGGAGCAGCGCACCGACACCGAGTGCAGCAGCACGCGCTCCGGCCGCCGGCACAGCGTCGACACCGTGTCCACCTACCTCAGCCACGAGAGCAAGGAGAGCCTGCAGGTCGGTGTAGTTGGAAAACAGCCTAAATGTGCTATAACACGCTTGGTGATGTCATGCAATATGCTCAGCCATTCACTTATAATCTCATTATTAGAATTGCTTTGGATGGTAAACTCGTGTACCTAATTTATAAATGGTAAATTAACTGTCTTGGACGCAACAACAGTGTGCAAATAATTATTGGCATGGCAAACCTTTAGACAGAGTGGACCACGATTAGCTCCTTGTGAAACGCCTATAGTCTCGGTGGACCACGATTAGCTCCTTGTGAAACGCCTATAGCTTCGGTGGCCTACGATTAGCTCCTTGTGAAACGCCTATAGCCTCGATGGACCACGATTAGCTTCTTGTGAAACGCCTATAGCCTCGGTGGACCACAATTAGCTCCTTGTGAAACGCCTATAGCCTCGATGGACCACGATTAGCTCCTTGTGAAACGCCTATAGCCTCGGTTGGCTACGATTAGCTCGTTGTGAAACGCCTGTAGCCTCAGTGGACCACGATAGTCACAGTGCACGGTTACTGAGGTCGCCTCCTTTCTGTGTTTGCGTTGCGGCTTGCATGCGACCTTAGAAATTTGACATTGTGTATCAAAGGCCTTATAAGAAACTCATTTGGTAAATCTGCTGGTCGTACAGCAAGGGTCCGTGGGCGAGCTGCTCAACTGCAGCGCGGGGAGCGACGACGTGTTCGACGGCGCGCCGCCCGCCGCGCCGCTCGGCGACATGGCCCCGTGCGACGGCAGCATCGTCGGTGAGTGCATCCACTGCGTGCGCACAACGAGCGCCGCCTCCCGCGCCCGAGCTAACGCCGCCATGTACTGCGCAGGAGTGGACGCGGCGTCGTCGCAGGTGTGCGTGTGGGTGCGGCCGGCGCCGTGCCCGCAGTGGGGCGCGCTGTGCCCCGCCTGCCTGCGGCCGCTGGGCGCGCAGCCGCCCGCCGTGGCGCTGGTGGGCTGCCAGCACATGCTGCACCTGCACTGCCTCAACCGGCAGCTGGAGACCCTGAGGGCACGCCAGGTGTGTACATACTGTGCCCGCCTGCCTGCGGCCGCTGGGCGCGCAGCCGCCCGCCGTGGCGCTGGTGGGCTGCCAGCACATGCTGCACCTGCACTGCCTCAACCGGCAGCTGGAGACCCTGAGGGCACGCCAGGTGTGTACATACTGTGCCCGCCTGCCTGCGGCCGCTGGGCGCGCAGCCGCCCGCCGTGGCGCTGGTGGGCTGCCAGCACATGCTGCACCTGCACTGCCTCAACCGGCAGCTGGAGACCCTGAGGGCACGCCAGGTGTGTACATACTGTGCCCGCCTGCCTGCGGCCGCTGGGCGCGCAGCCGCCCGCCGTGGCGCTGGTGGGCTGCCAGCACATGCTGCACCTGCACTGCCTCAACCGGCAGCTGGAGACCCTGAGGGCACGCCAGGTGTGTACATACTGTGCCCGCCTGCCTGCGGCCGCTGGGCGCGCAGCCGCCCGCCGTGGCGCTGGTGGGCTGCCAGCACATGCTGCACCTGCACTGCCTCAACCGGCAGCTGGAGACCCTGAGGGCACGCCAGGTGTGTACATACTGTGCCCGCCTGCCTGCGGCCGCTGGGCGCGCAGCCGCCCGCCGTGGCGCTGGTGGGCTGCCAGCACATGCTGCACCTGCACTGCCTCAACCGGCAGCTGGAGACCCTGAGGGCACGCCAGGTGTGTACATACTGTGCCCGCCTGCCTGCGGCCGCTGGGCGCGCAGCCGCCCGCCGTGGCGCTGGTGGGCTGCCAGCACATGCTGCACCTGCACTGCCTCAACCGGCAGCTGGAGACCCTGAGGGCACGCCAGGTGTGTACATACTGTGCCCGCCTGCCTGCGGCCGCTGGGCGCGCAGCCGCCCGCCGTGGCGCTGGTGGGCTGCCAGCACATGCTGCACCTGCACTGCCTCAACCGGCAGCTGGAGACCCTGAGGGCACGCCAGGTGTGTACATACTGTGCCCGCCTGCCTGCGGCCGCTGGGCGCGCAGCCGCCCGCCGTGGCGCTGGTGGGCTGCCAGCACATGCTGCACCTGCACTGCCTCAACCGGCAGCTGGAGACCCTGAGGGCACGCCAGGTGTGTACATACTGTGCCCGCCTGCCTGCGGCCGCTGGGCGCGCAGCCGCCCGCCGTGGCGCTGGTGGGCTGCCAGCACATGCTGCACCTGCACTGCCTCAACCGGCAGCTGGAGACCCTGAGGGCACGCCAGGTGTGTACATACTGTGCCCGCCTGCCTGCGGCCGCTGGGCGCGCAGCCGCCCGCCGTGGCGCTGGTGGGCTGCCAGCACATGCTGCACCTGCACTGCCTCAACCGGCAGCTGGAGACCCTGAGGGCACGCCAGGTGTGTACACACTGTGACGCGTCGTGTGAATCGTCGTGTGCCAGCATTATAATCTACGGGAGGTAACGTGAGTATGTCCAAAGCCGAGCTAGCCCCAGCTACAGGTCCCGCTCACGTTGCAGGAGCCGCTGTACATCGAGTGCCTGGTGTGCGGGCGCACGTACGGCGGCGCGGGGGCGGGGGGCGGCGCGCGGGGGGCGCAGCCGAGCGGCAGCATGGCGTGGGCGCTGCAGCCGCAGGCGCTGCCGCAGCACCCGCCCTGCACCGGCTCCATACTCGTCACCTACAAGTGAGTGCCCACCCTGGGACCAACACGCGATTTGCGAAACGGATATTATGAGAATGAAGTCTTTTGTGACATTTTGTTAAAGGGGCATTTTGCGAAAGGAACTTTTTGAGAAAGGCATTTCATGATAATGACGTTTTTACAAAGTGGCATTTTAAGACATTTTGTAAAAGAGACATCTTTCGAAAATGAGATTTTGAAGTAGAGGCATTTTGGTACATTTTATGCAAGAGGAATTTTGCGAAAGGGACTTTAATAAAATAAAAATTTCATGAAAATGACATTTTGAGAGGCATTTTGGGACATTTTGTGAAAGAGCCATTTTACAAAGGAGACCTGTTGAGAAAGAAGCATTTTAAGAAAGGCGTTTAGCAAAAGCGTTATATAATAAAAAAGCATTTTGCGAAAGGAATCTTGTAAGGATGCATTTAATTTGTGAATATGAAATTTTAAGAAAGTAGGTATTTTGCGAAAGAGCCGTTTTGCCGAGTAGGCATTTTTTATGTAGATAGTCAGATAAAAGTTGTATCCATGTCCATGCGATATACACGGATTTTTCCAAGGCGTTCGATGTGGTAAAACATAACCGATTATTTCGCAAGCTTGGCCATGAGGGCGTATGTGGTTCACTGCTGAGGTGGTGCGAATCGTACCTGCGAAATCGTTCACAAATGGTAAAAGTTCGGGGCTTTCTATCGGAACCCAAACGTGTACCATCTGGCGTCCCACAGGGCTCATACCTGGGACCATTGATTTTCATTCATTATAGAGTCAAAGTATTAGTTATTTGCGGATGACCTCAAAATTTATAAGACAATTGCATGTACCTACGATACTCAAATCCTACAAAATGATATAGTTAGAATGAATGAATGGTGTGTCACTAACTGCATGTCTCTCAACGTCTCAAAATGCCACCATATAAAATTCACTCGCAAGAGAAAACCTACCCCTGTAAATTATTTTCTCAACGGAACAAAACTAGGTGAGGTTTCAAGTATAAGAGATTTGGGTGTCATAATGGATAGGAGATTGGACTTTCGTGAGCATGTCGATCACATTGTCAAGAGGGGAAGTAGGCTCGCTGGATTCGTTATTCGACAAACCAAGATTTGCAGAGATCCATCAGTGTCAATACTACTCTTTAATTGTTATGTTCGTAGCTTAGTGGAATACAGTAGCCCCATATGGTGCCCTACTTACAAAATCCATATTGACCGGCTTGAAGCAGTTCAGAGGCGCTTCAAAATTCAAAATTCAAAAATAGTTTATTCTGCATAGACCATTAAATTCATTCATGTACCATCTAATCTTTGCGAATGGCAAATGCCGTGTGCTTGCTTCCTATGAAGCGAGACTAAGTCAATACTCTTACATCAGAGACGCAGTGTGGCTGATCTCACCTTCTTGTATAAAGTTGTGAATGGTTTGGTCGACTGTCCAGAACTGCTGGTAAAGGTAACGTTTGCGGTGCCTCGTGGTGGTAGCCGACTTCACAATATTAAAACTTTTGTAATGCCGACTGCGCGAACTAATCTTGGGCAACACTTGCCTATTTATGCATATAATGCCATTGGTAGCGAGATAGATGTTTTTAATCTTAAAATCAATCACTTCAAGAAGCTCGGTTTTGAACAAAAGAATGTATAATTTTTGTACTTTTGTCAGCAGTGGTACTTTTGGTGTAACATGTATCATTTTTAGTGTATTACTAGCTTTTGCCCGCGGCTCCGCCCGCGTGGATGTCGGTTCCCGGCAATTATTCGAATTTTTCTCACCTTTTAAACCTTCCCTAGCCTTCCACGATCATTTCAAGACCAAAAAGAAAAATCCGTTCAGCCGTTCTCGAGTTTTAGCGAGACTAGCGAACAGCAATTGATTTATATATATGTTACGGCTAATACCCGAAGTGCGGCTGCACCTAGTTTTAGCCGGTTAGAACTAGGTGTAGCCACTTACTCTTGGTTAAACCTAGTACGAGCCGATTGTTTTCGGGTAAAACTAGGTCTAGCCTTCATCATGCCGGCTACAACTAGGTTCGGCCATTCTCTGTTGGATAAAACTAGGTGCAAACAAGTTGAAACGTGTAACAGGCGCCTGGCACACGCGAGATGCGTCGCGCTCGCGCGCCCCTGCCGCCCGCCACCCGTACACCCGCGTTTGCCCTTGCGCTTTGAGTTTAGTATTAGGACGCGTTGTGCCGTTGTACAAAACAGACGTACTTTCTTGTTTTTGCGCACTCATACGTTCGTATTCAGAATGGCTGTGAATGAAGACCTACAGACTATGAAGTCACAGTTTCAGTGTTTATTAGCCACAAAACATGGTGAAAATCAAAGCTATATGAATGATGTGCAGTATTCCAAGTTTATAGAAGACGTTAAAGCTGCCAAAATATCCACGAAACGTTCTACGTTACAATATCGCCGTTTGAAGCGCTTCGATGTTTGTTGTATTGGCGACATCGAAAAGTTGATTTCTCCTGTGTCGAGCACCGAAAATTCCGAAAATATCAAATATTACGTCAAGAATGAAGACTTATTTGATGTTCTTCATGAAATACATCTGTGTGTTGGGCACGGCGGAAGAAACAGAATGGTTGCAGAAGCTAAAAAGAAGTATGCAAATGTTACTCAGGAGGCGATTCTTTTGTATCTTCGTTTATGTAAGCCATGTCAAATGAAACAAAAATCTACCAAAAAAAATTAAATTAAAAATTTAAAAAACCCCCGTCACAAAAAACACCTCCAAAAAGTTTAAAATAAATAAATAAATTTTAATTCAACGGTTGCCATGTCGGGGGACCTTAACTGGTTAAATACTCCTTTATATCGTAAGGTCCCCCGACATGGCAACCGTTGAATTAAAATTTATTTATTTATTTTAAACTTTTTGGAGGTGTTTTTTGTGACGGGGGTTTTTTAAATTTTTAATTTAATTTTTTATTTTATACTTTTTAAATTGATCTACTCGTCAAGCTCTTTCATTTGATACCCATATTGAGGGAATTATAAAGAAATACGTATTTCAACATGTTGTGGTGGCGGCCATCTTGGATCGATTTTTTTCAAACATGGCTAAGAACACTCCCGACTAATATACCTTTCAAACAAAAAAAACTAAATCCAAATCGGTTCATCCGTTTGGGTGCTACGATGCCACAGACAGACACACACACACACACACACACACACACACACAGACACGTTAAACTTATAACACCCCGTCGTTTTTGCGTCGGGGGTTAAAAAAGGCCTTGTTGTAAAGCCTATTTTATCCAGCGAGCTAAACAGCCGTTGCCAAGTAGATTTGATAGACATGCAGACAAACCCAGATGGTGTCTACAAGTTTATACTAGTTTATCAGGACCACCTCACGAAATTCGTACAACTTCATCCGTTACAAAGTAAGACTGCGGAAGAAGTATCAAAGAAATTACTTGATATATTTTGTATCTTTGGATCACCCTCAATACTTCAATCCGACAATGGCAGAGAGTTCGCGAATCGAGTTGTGGAAAGTTTGACGCAGATGTGGCCAGGTTTGAAGATTGTGCATGGGAAACCACGACACAGCCAGTCACAAGGTAGTGTTGAACGTGCCAATCAAGACATCGAAAAAATGCTTATGACTTGGATGGCTGACCAGAACTGTCAAAAATGGTCAGAAGGCTTACGATTTGTTCAGCTAATGAAAAATAGAGCTTACCATCACGGAATTAAAAGATCGCCGTACCAGGCAATGTTCGGTTCTGATGTAAAGGTCGGGCTGAAATCATCTGATCTACCACCTGAAGTCCTTGCAAATATAGAAAGTGAGGAAGATCTTGAGAAAATTCTTAGAGAGTTAGTTGATGATAAGAGTGATGAAGCTACTAAAGAGAATGAGCCATCAAAAGAGAACGAGCCATCAACATCAGGAAGTTGCCAGAAAGAAATCGAAATGACATATTGCGGGCTCTGTGACCAGAATGAGGAGAAAAAATGTAAGCTGTGTGAAAAGAAACAAAAAATTGACACTAACAGGAAAGGCGCACAGGAAGGTTTGGTAAAACAAGCTATAAAAATGACGGCTTCATCAAATGAAAAGTTTCCCCCATGTAAAGTCGGTGATACAGTCCGAGTAAAAATTCCTGACGTGGATAGAGGTAGAGGCGACTTTCCCAATGTGTTATTGGTTGTACTTGAATGTAACGACAAGGGGTTATACAAATTAGGAAACAAATACGGCACTATAACAGAATTATTTTCAAGAAATCAGTTCACTGTCTGTGGCTCAAAATTTTTAGATATTGACATGGTTTCACCCGAAAAGAAATCACTACGCCAAATAGCCAATGCACAATCGACCTCTGGTGGGCAAGGTTATAAAAGATGCCACTGCAAAACCAAATGTGGCAACAAAAAGTGCCTCTGCAAAGCTGCTGATATTTTGTGCAACTCAAAATGTCACTCAAGTTTAAGTTGTTCTAATAAATAGTTTATGTTACTTTATAAAAGTGTGATTTATAATTATAATAACATTCTTTAAATTATAATATGCAACTATTGTCTGTTGTTAAAAAAATGTTCCTGATTGTTCCTATTATATTAAAAATTGTACTCCTAATAATTTGTGTTAATTATTACAATGTGATTTATAAGAGTAAAAAAACTCTCTACGTTTCTTTTTATTGGATGTTTTTTTAATATCTAAAAAAGCTCTGCCGATAGCATGCCGGCTACAACTATGTACAGCCAATCCCTGTTAGATAAAACTAAGACACGCGCTGCTGCTGCAGACGCTGTGAGTCACACTCGCTAGTAGACCTGCAGAGATCAGCAGCACCTGGCGCTCACAACCTGCAGAGGCGCGTGCCTCGCTATGCCCTCCACCCCGCGCCGCTACTGCAGATGCTGTGAGTCATGAGTGTGATGCGGGGCGGAAGGCTTGGCGGGGCACGCATCTAAGTTTTATCCAACAGGGATTGTCTGGACCTAGTTCTAGCCGGAATGATATCGGATAGACCTAGTTTCATCCAACAGGGAATGGCCGAACCTAGTTGTAGCCGGCATGATGAAGGTGAGACCTAGTTTTACCCGAAAACAATCGGCTCGTACTAGGTTTAACCAAGAGTAAGTGGCTACACCTAGTTCTAACCGGCTAAAACTAGGTGCAGCCGCACTTCGGGTATTAGCCGTAACAATGTTACGGCTAATACCCGAAGTGCGGCTGCACCTAGTTTTAGCCGGTTAGAACTAGGTGTAGCCACTTCGGGTATTAGCCGCACTTCGGGTATTAGCCGTAACAATGTTACGGCTAATACCCGAAGTGCGGCTGCACCTAGTTTTAGCCGGTTAGAACTAGGTGTAGCCACTTACTCTTGGTTAAACCTAGTACGAGCCGATTGTTTTCGGGTAAAACAGTTCTAACCGGCTAAAACTAGGTGCAGCCGCACTTCGGGTATTAGCCGTAACATATATATAGATAACACTATTTTAGTTATTTGCAATTCATTCTTTGTATGATGTGTTCACATCTAGTAGGTCGTACAAACATGTAACAACATAATAGTGTAAGATTAATTTTAAGTTACTAAATTGTATTGACCAGTTAAAATGTCATTTTGTACGTGTGGTGCAGCTTCCAGTCGGGGCGGCAGGGCCCCATGCACCCGGCGCCCGGCGCGCCCTACTACGCCGTGGGCTTCCCGCGGCACTCGCTGCTGCCCGACACCGCGCTCGGCCGGCAGGTGAACTCTCTTACTTGCTTTCATATTATTATTTGTATAGAATTGTGAGAGACGATAGCTCATAGATGATTCAGGAGTTCCCTAAGATGCGAAAGATATACTCTACTTGAAAGACCGTCGGTGAACTGGATTAGATGCTTTCGCGGACTAAAGTTGGCTCGCGGGTCGTAGTTTGTTCATCCCTGGTTTAGAATCTAGTTAGAGCTCATCAGGTTTGGATATATCCCAGGCATTGAAAGATCCAAGACGATATATAACTACAACCAATGACTAATAGAGGTGGTATCCGATGGTATATGCAAATGTATGCAACTTTCCTCTCCACCAGGTACTCATGGCCCTCCGAGCAGCGTGGGAGGCAGGCGCCCTGTTCTCGGTAAGTGCTTCTCGTACGACGGGGCGCGAGCACGTGCTGGCGTGGCGCGTAGTGCCGCCGCCCGCCGCGCCGCAGCACTACGCGCCGCCGGCCGACCCCACGCGACTGCTGCGGACCGCACTCAGCAGCCTCACGGCGCTCGTGCAGGACACCGACTGACGACCGCAAGCCACCGCGCTCCGACCACGACTGACAGATATCGCCTAGAAGGAGCTGTAATACCTTGATCACAAGCACCGAGTGGAGTAAGGCCCACTGTCCACGGAGGCGTAGCTTCATAGATGCTTCTAAATACGATGTGTTACTTGTGCAGCTCAGCGTACTGAACACTATCCACGAGGCTATGACGTCATTTTTAAGAAAATAAACATTTTCGTTCCCTCGTAGTACGCTTGAGCGTATAACATGCGGTACGCCAGGCGTCGTGAGAGTTACCGTCACCGAGAGCTCCGTCGACAGAGTTACATTGTTGTGTATGGAAGCAGCAAGCAAGCGTACACCAAACGTACAATGACGAATACGCGCCTATGAAGCTACACCTCCGTGGACAATAGGCCTTACGACACAGTGCCGTCGGCGGAGTGTGATGTACTTGCAAAATACTCGGAGCTATGTTCACTCACAGCGGGCATGGGCCGAGTGCGCTGTCTCGCCATTCCACTTGATGCGTGTGCTCAAGGCATCTCAGGACGCTCATAGAGAGTGTCACCGCACGCCATCGACGACAGCAGGGTATCGCCACAGACGGAGCTATAACTATACTGTAATATTGCTCGGGACATAATATCTTGGACCTAAAATGTACTTTATGCTCCCAATACGCGTTATTAGGCGTCTTTTGAGAATAACACGGGATGCTACTGCAGTGGACGAGCTCAAATTCACCAAGCATAGATTATTACAGAAGTATCCGCGCGCGTCAAGCCTTTTATATCTAGCAATTTAGATCCAAGATAATATATGTCCCGAACAATACCGCACATAGTCTCTAGGGTTTCAACTGCAATTACTCCCATCTAACCCACAAATTAAAAATAGACATTCCACTTCTGTCTGCTATGTAGTCTCTACGACTATATTAATAGATTTTATAAACTAACAACCTTTACAATAACGACATATCTATTTTTTTCCTTATCTCAACCGCTCATAGAACTTTTAAAATAATCCTAAACCGATATTTAATACCATGCAACGAACTATACTAAAAATAAGTTCCCATATACAGTATTTAACACGTACATTCCTATTGACAATTAAAAGACTACGACATAGATCTGCATTTGTATTATTATAAAGATATCTATTGTATTTAATACAAGATACATTCAAATCTTTGCATTGAAAATGCCTACAAAAAATTATCCAAACAGTATACTAGCAAATTTGTTTTGTCGAATATTATGTTTTAATTCGTAATTCATATAGTTAATATTCCAAAAATCTTGTTAAAAGATTTATGTTCTTCCAATTATACACGTACTGACAAAAATTATATCATATTGTACGATAAATATTATATATTACGGTCTTTGATTATATAATGTCTAGATAGAGCCTCGTCCTACTGTCAACGGAAATAAAACGAGTCAACCTGTGCAAACATGTGTGCGTGCGGCCCGTGTTTTACACGTTGCATTCGTGCTTCTGTGTGCGTAAATATGATACCAGCTACAAGGAAAATTTCCCAAAAAAATCACCTAGGTACCTAATTAAATTGTTTTTTTTGACAGCCTCTGTAACGTGACAGTAGTAAATGAGAATGGTATGCAAGGGGCACGGGTTCGATTCTCGCTTAGTGCATATATTTGTTTGTGTACATATGACTAATTTCGATTTCGATTTCGATTTCGATTTCGGATTTCGGATTTCGGATTTCGGATTTCGGATTTCGGATTTCGGATTTCGGATTTCGGATTTCGGATTTCGGATTTCGGATTTCGGATTTCGGATTTCGGATTTCGGATTTCGGATTTCGGATTTCGGATTTCGGAAATAATGTTCTAATCCAAATCAATAAAAAGGACGGACATTGGCTCCCCCAATCGGTACAAGGCTCCCCCAATCGAACCAAACCATGAATTTAAAAAACTGGCAACACTTACAAATATGGCGCGTGATAAATGACATATTGTTGTGATGAAAAAAATTATTAATTTAACTTGTATTTTGGTTACTTTATTCATAAAAGGTAATGTGTGTAGTAGTATTTAGGCGTCCTTTTTAATTCCGGCAAACTTTGATAGTGCTAGTCGCCATATTTCGACAGTTTTTATTTAATGTTTTTCGCGGGTTTTACGTTGTGACACCGAGCCGACGCGAACGTCACTGAGCTGCGCGTAAGTATTATGAGATTGAACAAGCTGATATTTTTTGAGACGTTTGTACGCATTTGACACTCCATCTAGACATATAAATAATCAAAGATTACGGTATATTAGTGCCCTTAATGTAATTGTAAGTCTTCCAAGCAATGTATTAATGTTCTTCCAACGAAGTTGTTTTTGGTAGCTGTATTATAAACGTAAGAGACTGAGATATATACAATGTTATATGGAATTGTTTACTATATTGTTAGAAAATAGGTGTAAGTAGAACGGCAGTGATGTGACGACAAGTATTCTATATTAGTGTTATTTGTTAGGTAACGTTATGTTTGAGGAGAAAAGCCTCTGCTGTAGGGCAGTAGATCAGCGGCCGGCAGCGGCTTTTAGAGGCAAAATATTACAAACAATTTTGAATCTTATCCGCTAGAGATAAAGTTCATTTTCATTTGCCGGTCATTGCTATTTTAGTGGAGATTTATTTGGACTTGATAGTGTTGTGTTTTTACTACATACATACATTCATAGACAGACTTAATTAATTCTTTGTTCGTTTATAGTATTTTTCATTCAAAACATCAGGTTGCTAATTCTCCGTACGAAGATAGAGAAAAATTGTGCTTTTATACACGGTTAATTTTTTTTCGCAATAATATATTTTGGTGCATTATTGAACATATTTTTTTATTTCGTCACATCACTCTTGGATATAATAATAATGTAGATGTAATAGAAATAATATTTAACAAGTGTATTATATCTTGCCAGTAATTGTTATATGACCAACGGAGTTGTTAACACTTTTAGAAATACAACGCTCTTCCAATAAACTTACTCAGACTTGCGATTTTTTAATGACAAATGTTGTGATATAAAATATTAAACATACGATGATATTATGTCTTCCCTTATTAATTTTTAAAACTGAGAATCCCTGCGATCAACTATTTATAGTTTAAAGTTTGCTCAAAACTTAAAATATGTTGTTTTTTTTTAAATAAATATCCATTAAAACCTCTTTTGTGATCAGCGCCATCTTCCGGAGCTGAGCTCAACCGTAGTGCCTTAGTAGCAAATAATTTTATATTGAGTAAAATCAATTTTATAACATATTTGCTCGTAAAGTGGTTGTAATTACACCAATTTCAATATCGTAATGTATCTCATTCATTACGTACTTGTGCGATAATGTAATGTAAAAGGCACGTGTTTTTTTTTGTAATAAAGTTTTAAGATACTCCGTCTAAAAATGAACGATACTTTTAAAAATCTTAGCAAGAGGTTTTATGTCAAGAAAGTGGTCAATATTTAATGAATAAAATTAACTTTGGGAAATAAAATATAACAAATAATCATTTAATTCTCTAATTTAATTAATTTTGACAATGAATTACAACCATTTATCTGTAACAAAAACACAAAAATATTAATTTACTTTATTAGTAATACTGGCTGTTTTTGTACCTTTGCCTAAAAAAAAACGTTGATGCGCGCGCATCGCTTATTTGTGGACCAGTAAAAATAATTCCGCGCGCTTTTTCTCTTCGCTGTTTAACAAAGTCAGAGTTTTATTAATTTCCTCGTAAATATGTTATAAAACGTCGTATGACATACGTGCGCTTTGAAAATTACAGCCTCTGCTTCCTTATAGCCCTCGCCGATGGCTCGGGCTAGTAATATCGCCTCGGCTGTAATTTTCAACTTACCGCACTTATATCATAATGTACTATTATTAGTATTTATTGTGTAAGATGGTTTTGTTTGAAGTAACGCCGTACTACACTGTTACATTTTTTATTAGTTGCCGGTCCGTAAGGTGGTGCTCTGTAGGAATTCAAAATGCCTTCCTAGTGACCGGCAAAAATCGTGACAATGTACCTACTCAGGCTGCGTAAAGCGCGTTTTTAGATCTCTTTAGTGGGCGGAGGCGCGCCTATCCACCAATAGTAGATTATATTAAGTTACACACAAACTTAAGGGCTCGCCATTGGTTGTTCAGTCCTTCTATTGAGTTTTTGGTTAGCCAGTTATAGTACACATACGCGAACTTCTTAATATTTACGTAAGCACGTTTGAAACATTCGAAAATTCGCTTATATAAACATCTTGAGGCGTTGTGTTGGTGGAACCATCTATTTTCGTATCTCAATCAGTTTTAGATCGAAGTTTGCCGATATCTATACACCTAACAAAAATCGCCTTAAAGACGGGAAGGGAAATTTGAATCACATCGGGCGTGTCTCGGTAGCCGAGTTGGTCAAGGCATTCCCCGTGTAAGGGAAATCGGATTCGAGTCCCACCCGAGAAGATTCTTTTTCCTTATGTTTTCGATTTGTATAGTTAGCATATGCTTCATATCATTGTTGTACGGCGTTACAGCGACATCTGTGTATACAGCGAATTAGGATTGATTTTATTTATACACTCAAATATTAGTATAAATTATTTAATTGTTATTTTAATTATACACTAGTTTAAGTTCCCGCACGTCTTCCCGATGCAACTCTCTTCCAATAAGCTTTATTTTACTGTTATTTAGATATAGATGATATTATTGTAGCCGTAAGCCAAGCATTTATTACGCAGTGTTAAGTACCTATGTGTCATTTGTAAAAAAAAAACTTGTGAACACTTAGCCCAGTTTAGGTACAAAATATCAAAGAATGATTTTAGATGGACTTGGGCATATATTGTTAAAAAAATTAACCCTATACCTCGTACCCAAATGGATTGAGAATAAAGTTTGTTGACCTTGCGACTAGTTTAGACCGGTTACTTAGGGGTTGTAAACATTTTGCACACTGACGAAACCGACTGTATCGCGACGTGACGCCCGTGTGAACCTTTATTTTTGTTTCAATGATTTTTTATAGCATTTATTATGCATAACATAACATAACATAAACTCACGCCTGTATTCCCCGAAGGGGTAGGCAGAGGTGCTAGCACCCACATTTCGCCAGTTTATGTTTAGGTCCCAATGTAATAGGTGGCGAGCCTATTGCCATTAACCGGGCACTTATAAACCTGCGATAAATACACACATAACTTCGAAAAGCATCGATAAGTCATTGGTGTGTGCCATGGTAAACCTGGGATCGAACCCGAGACCTCGTCTCAGCAGTCCATTACCCATACCACTAGGCTACCGCGGATTTATTATGCTAACTTTAAAATTCGGGAAAAGGAAAGAGAAGGGAAATTTGAAGTGATTCAGGTGTGGCTCAATAGCTCAGTTGGAAGAGAATCCCCCCTGTAAGGGAAAGGTCGTGGGTTCAAGTCCCACTTGAGCATTTAATTTTTGCCGATGTATTCGAACATTATTTCAATAATTACAATACGCTATTTACTCCTAACTTTATACTCAATGGATCTAGCACGCACGGCCTATAGTTACATGGTAATTCTTATAGAAATACCAATCCCAATAGTGTCCAACCGCACAATTAAAAAACAACTATTGGTTAAACACTGATATCTGCGTACGCCAAATGTTGCCATATTGTAAAATATTAGCTTGCCAAAGTGGACAGAATGATGTTAGTATACTTTGGATGTAGATGTACAATATTTGATTCATATCACAAATATTTTATTGTTTATTAAATATAGTTATTTATAACAGTGTGCTTCTTTTATTTACTCACCCGCTTGTCCTATGGTATGACCTTTTTCGTGCCGGGTTGTAAGGTATATCTCCTCGCACTCAGGTTTATGGTGGGAATTATGGTGTATATACACATACACATACATACGTACATAATATACACACATATACAAATAGATATATATACAGACTACATTATTGTGACAGGAAATGTTCCCTAGTTCTTCTCCTGAAGATGTCCAGAGTATTACTACCGCGAATGGTGTGAGGTAGTGAGTTCCAAAGACGTACAGCTTATATCGTGAAGGATCCATCATAGCAGCTGGATCTATGCGCAGGTGTGCGAAGCAGAAGAGAGGAAGAAAGACGACAGGGTTTGCCCCTGGGCACAAGATACTCAAAGCGTTCACACAAATAAGTTGGAGCATTTAGATTATGAAGTATAGCATATAGAAGAGTTAGGATATGAAGGTTACGGCGCTGCTGAATTGGGAGCCAGTTCTATCTTTTGCGATAGTCCGTGACATGGTCGTATAATACGAAGGCCAAACACAAAGCGGATTCCCAGATTCTGCAGGCGCACAAGTTTCTGCAGTTCCTCCGATGCATCGAGAAAGCAGACATCAGCATAGTCTAATAGCGAGAGAAGAAGAGATTGTTGATGGCAGCCACGGCCTCAGTTAGATCATCAGGTTTGAAATGTCGATATAACTGCAAGTCGTCTGCATAGAGGTGATAATGCAAGCTTATGACCTTAGTAACGGCGTTTATGAAGACAGAGAAGAGGAGGGGAGAAAGGACGCCACCCTGCTACTAAGTCATACCAATCGGAGGAAGCTTCATTCACTCTGACCGACTGTGAGCGTCCCTGGAGGTAAAATTTCAATCAAGTAGTTGCAGAGGCAGAAACATTGATGGAGGATAGAATACCCAAGAGGATGTCATAATCAACCGAGTTGAATGCACTGCTGAAGTCCAGTAGAACCAAAACTGTCAGTTGTTTGTTCTCCATGGCAATTCTTATGTCATCAGTTACTTTAACTAGAGTAGTTACAGTACTATGGCCACGGCGAAAGCCAGATTGGAAAGGACTTAGCAGGTCATTAGAGGAGAGGTAATAGGTGAGTTGATCATGAACAACACCCTCGAGTACCTTGGACAAGATGGGAGGTATTGAAATGGGACGGAATTGGGAGTGTGCTGTTGGATTAGATACTTTGGGAAGAGGTATAACTGAGGCTTTCTTCCATGATGAAGGAAAACAGTTGCAATTATAAGGAGAAGTTTATAATGTGAGTAAGGACGGGAAGAATTAAATTTACTATAGGGAGAAGCATTTGGAGTTGAAGGCCATCGTCACCGACCGCCCTAGTTGATATGGATATTATATGTTTCTTAACATCTACCTCTGATACCTGGTGAAATGAGAAGGAAGTATTTAATGGTAGTGGAAGAGAAGAGAGAAAATTTAGAGTAGAAGATTTAACATAAATAGGAATAGTAGTTGGAGGCGCTGAGAAATGGGCATTCAATGCATTGAGGTCCATATCATTAAGGTTGTCATGGGCGACCTTACCGATTCCCAGAGATTTTAAGAACTGCCATTGTTGAGAAGTATTTAGATTTTCAATTGAAGTGTGAATGTGGTCTCGTCTCGCATCCCTACACATACGATTGCAGCGATTGCGCAGCATCTAATGAGGCCGTCAAGCTGAGTGCCACCACTGTTAACATGGTAAATGTTTACGATGGTGACCCTCTTTCCGAGACTTTGCCTTTAGCTTAACATCAGGCGAGGTGAAGTCAAATTGACGTGTCTTGTACAAAAAAAGAAAAAAAAAACAAGTCCAGGCCTTCTACAGACGGACATTTCATGTATTTACGTTTCGCCTTATCTCGCTTCGACATAATATTTTTAATAGATGGAGTAATCCATGGCGCAGGTCGATGTCTAACTCTTACCTGTTTAATGGGAGCATGTATATCATAGATGGCCAATAATGTGCTGGTAAAGATAGATACCTTCCCGTCCAGATCGTTGCACTCATAAACAGACGACCAATCTGTACCATACACATCAGCCCCCAAACGCTCCAGATCGATGTCTTTAAAATTACGAAGAAATAGAAATTTACTCTTGCGTTTCGGAAGACGCAGTTTATAGGATAGGTATACGAGATCATGGTACGAAAAGGGAGCAGATAACTGTCCGTGAGAGGCCACCTTATGTGGGCTAGAAACTAAAATGAGATCCAGTAGCGAGGGCGTAGTATTAGGAATCTTATGTGTAGCTTTTAGGGGGAGAATGTGAGTGCATGTCCACTGAACAGACAAGTTTACGACTGCGTGTATCATTCTTTAGGAGACATGTATTGAAGTCCCCGAGGATAATTCTATGCTCATAAACTAACGAAAAATTTTCAAGTTGCATTTCAAAAGCAGAGAAGTAATCTATATTGCTTACAGGGCTATAATATACACCCAGTAGTGTTTTGGTATGCTTAAAATCAATCTCAATGAAAAATTCGGTGAAATTTGAGTAAACACCCGGCGACTGATCAACATTTCTATGAGAAATATCCCCACGAAGATACATCGCAACCCCGCCACTACCTTTACCGGTTCTGTGAACACGCACAAGCTTATACCCGGGCAGAGAGAACTGGGTGGAAGGAAGAGAGGGCTTAAGAAAAGATTCGGAGACAAGTACAGCATGAACACAGTCAGAATTGAAAGAAGCTAGAAGATCGGAATAGTGTCCAGGAATGCTTTGAGCATTTATGTGAACAACATTAAAATAATGAGAGAAGCCAGAAAAAATAGAGGACAGATTAAGGACAGATTTCAATCTTATACCTAGAGTTTATTGGCTTGACGTTGAATTAATTGACCAAGGGTCAATAATTGAGATAGTGTAAACAAAACAATGACAAGAGAAGATAAAATAATATTATAAATAAAGTTTGACATGGTACATATCAACAGTTCTAAAATGGGTGAGAAAGTTCGACGTCTCAAGCTAGAAGAAATCTTAAATAAAGAACAAATTTACCATGTTTTGTGCCAGTCCCTTGGAGAGGATGTTCGGTGGAAATTGAAGGATAGTGAAGTAAAACCAGCAATGGACGGCATAGCCGGCTTCCTCAGTGAGCACATGAAAGCTGTTCTGCATGTGGAAGTGCAAGGGAAATTGAAAGATGTTCAACTGTTTTGGAAGTGTCTTCCTGTCGATAACAAAGCGAAGGCCGATTTTATTGATGGACAGAATTATTTTGGACGTGAGGCCTTGGTGTATAAGTTATTGCAAGAGATGCCTGACGATGGTGAGAGTGATTATCCAAGATTTCATTTAGATAACCTGTAATAGTTTTTAAACTCTTTTGTGTACAAACAATATTGGCTTGATTGTGATATGCGTGTCAATAGTCTCACTACTAGGTGCGAAACTAAGGGCAGTCATTACGAGTAGGTACTTGTAGCCCTAAAAAGTCCAACAAGAGGAGTCCAGAAGCCAAATGGCAGTCACATAGATGATGATGATGAGGAATCTTTTTTAACTCATACCCAAATCCAGACACAATACTTACATCAATTTATTTGCCTTCTCTCGGGTACTCGTGCAGTAACTGAGAACAGATTACCCAATTAAGTTTAAGTACCTTCTCAGCTAATACTGTGTACACTGTCTGTTCCAGATCCTACACGGTTTTCCGTGAGAGCCTACATCTACACTGACTCCATCACCGTGATGCCGGATCTATCCTTCCAAGGATACAGCTGCAGGCCTTACCGAGACACCCTGGACCCTGCACGCGTCTTTGTGACTACAACATCGATGGCACGGTTCCATGCAGCGTTCATTAACTACGAAACGAATAAAAGCGTTCATTTACAGCGCCCTTACAGTATTTTCCAGGAGTTTGGGCATTTATTAACAGAACCAATATTCTGTGATTCCCCATGGTTAAAAGCAGCTGCTAAACTATCAGCAAATCTTTTAAAAACGTTTTCTGAGAAATCGTATCGAGACATGCCAGATTTAGATACCAAGTTGTTTGATAAATATCTCGAAGCATGTGATAGTTTAACAGAATACAAAGGTACAGTGAATACCTTACTGCACAGAGATCTGTGGATTAACAACATAATGTTTAAGTATGAAAACGAAGTTCCAGCCATTGCTATTATAATTGATTTCCAAAATTTGCGTTATGGACCGCCAGCTTTTGATTTTATGACGTTCTTGTATCTCACTACCGACAAAGGCTTTCGAGAAGCACGTGAAATCGAAGTATTCAATCATTATTATTCTATTTTTACTGACAATTTGAATGATAACTCGAAAAGAAGACTTGGCGAGTTGGGGTACGATAAAGAAGCCTTCTTGAAATGGTGCGAGAAGGGAAGGATGTTTGGTATGATAGAAGCAATAGGTCTCTTTCCGTACGTTCTTTTAGATCCAAAGACTGCCGAGAAGACATTTAATTTTGATGACCTTGAATCACATGAGAAAAACTTCAATGAGGATCGATCAGAGATGGTACTGGCTTATTGCAGTAAATGTGAAATTTTCAAGCAGAGGAATTTGGGCGCGTGTGAGGAATTCACTGAAACGTATTTGTTCCCACAACTGTCTTCATATCCGAAGCTTTCACATCATAATCCGAGGTCCACTTTGTGCAGTGTAAGTACCAGTTAACACAACTTTATCTACTTAATAGCATTTATTAGAAATATGAAAAATATGCATTTTTTTTAACTTCGTGGTTAGTATCTACGTATAAGATGTAATGACAATGACTGGGATTGAGATAATTAAAAAGCAAGCTTGTAGTTTGACTCCATTTCCATTTACCTTTAGTATAACAACATAGGTAAACCACTGTGGTGTCGCAGTCACTGTGGCGGTGGCACCACGGTGATTTAGCTTTAGTAGAATCGAGGGCATGGTCAATATCTTTGGTATACCTACCTTGGGTATCACCTCACCATCACCTCCAGTGAAGTAAAATCTAAGGGGGTACCTATAAAACAACTGAGTTTATAGTTTACCAAGATGAAGAAGAGAAGCGTGAATCAGAGTGACAGGCTCAGTTGGGCATTAAAACTATCGTCGAACTGGCTTATCTATATAATAAACTGCATTAAAAAGTATTAATCCTTCAGTAAATATCATTTATTATTATAATGATCTCTAATACAACAATACACCTACTTATATATTTATTCCAACGATTAGCATAACGTTTATTACTGTGACACTACACTAGGCATTGATGTTTTAACTACAAATTATTTTGACAATTGGATTGGAAGATAAGCTTAAGTATCTAAGATAAACTTGAGAGATCCGGTTCTTAGCATTCCATGGATTCACCGTGCGGTCGCCGCCGGGTCCATGGCGTGGTACAGAGAGGAACACTGTGACGGCGCCTGGGACTTGCGACCCAGGTGTAGGTTTAGGGTGGCCACCTTGTGATGCATTCCAAGAGGTTGGAGATGCGCGAGTAATGCTCCTTGAAGAAGTTCTTACTTTATGTTGATGTTTTGTAAGTGCCGATTTAATGGTCTATGCAGAATAAACGATTTTTGAATTTGTATTTTGAATCGTTGATACTTTTTTGAGACACTGGACTCAGAGCACGTTTTTCTGTCCATAAAATCAATTGCACGCTTTCATGCCACTTTTGTTATTTAAGAAACCAAGAAATGCATACTTTCCAAGTATTTGGTCACATACTGAACGAATCATCTTTCCGTCATGGCTTAAAGCAGCTGCTGAACTTTCGTTGAATCTCGTGAAAACCTTTTCTACAAAATCCTACCGTAACCTGCCAGACTTAAAATCTAAATTGTATGAATTGTATGCCAAAGCATGTGATACCTTAACTAAATATGAAGACGGTGTGAATGTCTTGATACACAAGGAATTATGGGTGAGCAACATTATGTTTAAGTATAACAATGATTTTCCAACGAGCGCTTTGCTGATTGATTTTCAGTGTAGGTATGCGTTATGTTACGTGCCACCTGCTTTCGTCCTCATGATATTCCTGTATCTCTCCACTGATAGAAGTTGCCGCGAAAACACAAGAAGGATGTCTTTGATATATATTATACTACATTTGTCGAGACCCTAACTTCTGATTAGAAAGTCTAGGTTACGATGAAGAAAATTTCTTAAAATGGTGTGAAAAAGCGAGAATGGTTGGAATATTTGACGCAATTAGGTACTATTTACACTTTTATTCTGATGGATCCTGTACAAACTCGTACTAAAGGTACCCAAGGAGGACACAAATGAAACAGCTAGTTGTAGCCGTAAAAGTTGTTGTAATATCAAAGTATCAATTTATCTTATTAACTAACGAAAACGTATCGTTAGCGCGATCTAAATTTTCTAACAGCGCCATCTGTTGACGCAACAGGGTAACTAATTTTACTTAAGCTAACGTTACTCAAATAATAGGCATTAGTAATAATTATACAGATCCGAAGACTGCACGGAAGGCATTTGATGACCCTGAGACGTTTGAAGAGCATACCTACAAAGACCGTTCAAAGCCGGTATTGGCCCACGCTATCAAGTGTGAGATCCTCAAAACCAGGAACCTAGAGTTGACCGAGGACTTCGTCCAGCGATACGTGCAGGAATTGAAAATTTTTGTATGTCAACTTTTTGTTATTGTTGTGTTTAGATGTTTTAAGGAGCAATAAATAAATACATAAATAAACATTCTACACACACAACGCAGGTTTTTAAGGCCAGGTATTCCAGCAGAGGCCGCATTTTGAGTTTTTTAAAAGCATCTGAATCATAGAAAAAAACGTTTTAAATTTCGAAAAAAATAGATATATGTTAGTTAAGGAACCAGTCTAGTCAAATTCGCATTCAGTTACCAGATCTGCGGGACTTCACTCGATAGAAAAAAATCCCAAAGTTACCACTTCTCGTTATTTTTTTTTAATATTAAGTATGACTAAACTACTTATGTTTTCTATAAAAAAATTGTACTAAACTAAAGCCACACTATGTCTAGACATTTTCGCAGATTTTGACTATATTATGAAATAATTTTTAAAGTAATGTTTAAATACCTACTAAATTCGCGAGTGCTCGCGCCGCTGAGGCCCGAAAAGTCGCGGCAGTCGCGCGCTGGCACTTACCGAAGTAGGACCTGTGTCTGTTTTTGCGTTTCGTGCACCAATCAATCGGTTTTACGTATTTATAATAAATTATTGCAAATCATTCAATATGGGCAATAAACAACGCAAGCGAAAGAAGTCGTGCAAAGCCATAAACTAAATTTCTAACTCCGATTGGTAATTTAAAAAAATATCATACCTAAATATTACGTTCATAGCGCCATAGTATAAGAAAATTAGTATTACCACTGAATAATGATAATTCATGTTTTATCTATATCAGTGCAGGGGTACCTACAACACGATTCCTGCCGGCTTACCCTGTAAAGGGAAGCCGTGAGTGGTGAGGGGTACCTACAACACGATTCCTGCCGGCTTACCCTGCAAAGGAAAGTCGTGAGTGGTGAGGGGTACCTACAACACGATTCCTGCCAGCTTAGCCTGTAAAAGAAAAGCCGTGAGTGGTGAGGCGTACCTACAACACGATTCCTGCCGGCTTACCCTGTAAAGGGAAACCGTGAGTGGTGAGGGGTACCTACAATACGATTCCTGCCGGCTTACCCTGCAAAGGGAAGCCGTGAGTGATGGGGGTACCTACAACACGATTCCTGCCGGCTTACCCTGCAAAGGGAATCCGTAAGTGGTGAGGGTACCTACAATACGATTCTTGCCGGCTTAACCTGCAAAGGGAAGCCGTGAGTGGTGAGGGGTACCTACAATACGATTCCTGCCGGCTTACCCTGCAAAAGGAAGCCGTGAGTGGTGAGGGGTACCTACAACACGATTCCTGCCGGCTATTAATCGGTATTTAATTAATAGGTAACAGAAATTTCAAACTATGTATTGAAACAGTATTCCTTCAGTAAGCGATAAGCATCAGGCGAGGTGGAGTCAAATTAACGAGTCCTGTGTAAAAAAAAGCGAGGCAGCCCTAGCATCATATAGTTTGCTAGTACGTCACTACGACGCCGAGCTATACCTACATATTTTATGTAGTTGTAAATCTCCTTAACTTTAGGTATTACCCACCGTTCGTCGTGCCCTGTCAACGACGAACGGTGCGATGATATAAAGTAACCGTTAGCATCAATTCAAACAAATGTTTGTATAATTACAAGCATTATTATTATTATTATGTAAGTTTTTTTTCGCCCAAGCACATAGAACAAATAGTTCTCAAACTCATAGTTTTTTTTAATTTCCTATTTATTACTTACTTAATATAATCACATAACTAAATAAAGTTAAAAAACCTGCATTTAATTTTCTAAGTCAAATCAAGTTTTTATACTGCATATTTCTATACTGTGACGCTGGCGGGGTCACCGCCGAGTTCACCGTCACTGCGTTCGCGCGTAATATTTTACGAGCGGCCGGGATAGCTACAAATGCCTACTTTTGCAAGAATACAGGGCCTTAAGTGCCCGGTTAATGGCAATAGGCTCGCCACCTATTACATTGGTACCTAAACATAAACTGGCGAAATGTGGGTGCTAGCACCTCTGCCTACCCCTTCGGGGAATACAGGCGTGAGTTTATGTTATGTTATGTTATGTTATGCTATCTAGACCCATGGTTTTTTTTTCGTGCAGAAATCCCCTCGGATCCCCCCCCTACCGGACCCCGCCACGCGTCCGCACAGCGGACCATTGCTGTGAGCAGGGTGGCGAGGGTGAGAACTCTCACTCCCAGGGCCGCCACTAGCTCCCGCCTCGGTCCGGCCCATGCCGGACACTCGGTGAGCGTGTGCAGCTGTGTGTCCTCGCTCGCGTCGCAGTGATGGCACTCGGACGTTGGCTCCTTTTCGATCCGACACAGCTGTACCGCCCGAAGCACCCGTGCCCGGTGATAATCTGCGTCAGTCTTCTCTCTAGCCACTCCCCCATGATGGGCCTTAAAGGGGTATTACATTACACTGCTCTAAATTCAGAATTTCCTAAATTCAGGTTTCTGAATTTAGGAAATTCTGAATTTAGAGCAGTGTAATTGCATTTAGGAAGCAAAGCTTCCTAATTAGGAAGCTATTTAGGAAAAGAATGGTTTCCGACGTCCTAAATGGCTAAATCGGATGAGTGTAATTACGTTTCCTAAATACAGTACGCTCAGTCGCCGCGCGCCTGCCGTCGAGAGCGCACGTTTGTCTTTCCCTCCCAATGTAATATTGCGTATGTACCGACGAAATAAATGAAATTTTACATCATCTAGTATGCTAATTATTCAAATCGATCAAGGAAAAATTATATGATCGGTCCAGGCGGGATTTGAACCCGCGATCCTTCTTTTACAGGGAGAATGCTTTGACCACCTAGCTACCAGACTCACGCCCAAACCAATCTGTATCCGTCTTTAAGGCGATGGTGGAGCAATCTACCGACGACGCTCTTACGAGCTATGCTATCGGAACCATGAATGATCTGTCATTCATTTTATTCATTGAGTTTTTATTACTTCGCCCAAATGTTTGAATGAAATTTTACAGCATGTAGTAGGTATGCTAATTATTTAAATTGATTATGAAAGAAAAAATTCGTTCGTCGTTAAGCTAATCGCCAGGGTTATGGCAATATCAATATTTTGTTTTTTTTTTTATAGTATTGAAGGCATTTTGTCGCAATTCACTCGACAGTCGACACGTCCGTCCCTTGCCGCTCGTCCTTCAAAAATGATTTAGGATCCTAAATTAGTGAACGTGTAATCGCGAGCTTCGGTGACTGAATTTCTTTTCCTAAATAGCTTCCTGAATTTAGGATTCTGAATTCAGGAAGATGTATTATCCACTTTACCGCCTCTATGACGGCATGCCCTGCGCGTGCTTGCTCAAGTCGTCGCTCCCACTCCGCCACCATGATCCCGTGGAGCCGGGATCTCTCGGCCCGAATATCTTTGGGCTCGGGATCGTACCCCCGCTCCCGCGCCTCCTTACGGAACCGATACAGTGCCGCAAGGGATCTCGCTCCCAGGATCCTCGGTGGCGATCCGGCTAGGAGACTCGCCGCTTCAAAGGATAATCTAGACCAGTAGTTCCCAAACTTATTTTTCTCGTGGATCACTTTCAAAATGTTACTAGTTTCGATGGACCCCCTGCTGCTACATTTCTACCACATTCTTAAAGTCGCCAAAAAATTAAAAAGTGTCGCTTCTGGAGTTCTGTCCCTATATTCCGATAGGTAAAATAAAAACGAAAAATGGTACATTTTATAACACTTTATTTATTAAAAGAATAGAATTACAAGAAAAAATTAAAAAGGTAAGTCATAATTTTAATTAATGGGACGGATGTATTTGGTGGAGTGTCAGCAAACGATCAATGTTTGGCTTTATTTTTGTGAGCAATAACCGCAAATCCCCCCGCTCTGTGATGTTTAATTTGCTCCTTTTTTTTGTTAAGAGATTTGAAACGGCACTAAAACTCCTTTCTACAAGGTATGACGAGGGAAAAGCTATTAAAAATTTCCTTGCGATTTCCCACAGTCCAGGATATTTTTCGGGTATTTCTGCTTGCAGCCAAAATGTTTGGTAGCCTTTTCTAAATTTCACCTTCAGCTCCTCATTGGTGCTTAGCTCGAGCAGCTCCTCTTGTAATACTACATTGGCCACTTCCGTTTCATCAAATGGATTTATGATCCATGGTGGTATATCCATTGTCAGCATATCTTCAAACCTGGTTTTGAAGTCAACATGCAGGGCACTTAAATGTTGACTGTAGGTATGGATATCCTCATCAATACATTCTACCTGTGACAAGTTTGGAAATTGAGAGAATTCGCGCTGACTAATGTTTTGCTTCATTAATTTCAATTTCCCAAGAAAAGCCGAAATTATTCCCTTTGTTTTTATTAAATTCAGGCTGTCCCCTTGTAACTGCAAGTTAATATCATTAAATTTTTTAAACAAATCTGTCAAATACGCAATGTCTGTTTTGAATTTGATCAAGTTTTCTTTTAAATCTGGATCTCTGCTTTCTAGGAACTCTAATACGGAATCGAAAACAGAGTAAAATCTCGTTAAGCATGCGCCTTTCGACAACCAGCGTACTTCAGTATGTAAGAGCAGTCGCTGGAAGTCTTCATCATTTTCGTCGCACAATTGAGCAAATAAACGCGTATTCAATGCATTGCTTCTGATTTTGTTGACAGCTTTTATTACAAAATTAAGAGATTGGTTCAACCTGTCACTTAAATGTTTTGCCACAAGATGTTGGCGGTGGATTACGCAATGAATAGCTGTAAGCCCTGGTATAATTCTTTTGAGATGAGTTATAAACCCACGATATCGCCCGACCATTGCAGGAGCTCCGTCTGTTGCCACTGAAATAATGTTTGTAAATGGAATCGATTTTTCCGTAAAAAAATTGCTCAGTACATTAAATATTGATTCGCCTTTAGTGTCAGTCTCCAAAGTTCTGGCAAATAGCAATTCTTCGTGAATTTCTTCCTCCATAATATATCGGACATATGTCAATAATAATGCTTCATTACCGGGTAACGTTGATTCGTCCAGTTGTATAGAAAAATGAGTTTTTTGCAGATGATTGCACAAAAAACATTCGATATCAGAGCTCATTTCATCAATGCGTCTTTGTACAGTATTGTTACTTAATGGAATTCTTTTTAGTACGTCAAATGGAGATTTGTGCAAAACAGTTTTTAAGACTTCTTCAACAGCGGGTAAAATTAATTGTTCTCCGATAGTGTGCGGTTTTCCACATTTTGCTATAAGTAATGAGATATTGTAAGATGCCCGCAAGCCATCATCGTTACTTTGAGCTGTTGAAGCGAACATACTGTGCATGGTGGGTCTCTTTTCATATTTTTCCTTCAATGTTTGAAAATATTTTAAATCTTTACCTATTTTATCAGTATGACACCTTTTTAGATGATCTTCGAGCTTTGATGGTTTCATAGAGTCATTGCTCAAAACTTTGTTGCATAATAGACACATGGGCAATTGTTTGTCTGCCTCTGATGGAACAAAACCATATTTCAAATAATCGACACTATATTGTCGACATTTTTTCTTTGCTGTAGCCATGTTTCGTGTCAGTTAACATACCTACCTTAAAAAATAAATGTTTTTGTAACCAAGTTTTTTTCTGAATATAGGTATCACACCGCAGCCTTTGTCAGCACGCGGGAATAGAATTACGGCTTGTGAAGGGACCAACTAATAAACCGCTAAGACAAATACAGACGTATCAATTTTAAAGTACAGTAGAAACTCGTTTATCCGGCCCTCAGTTATACGGATTCGCGATTATCCGGACTACCAACCGCGACCAATTTATATGTACCTACAAGTCGAATTTATGCAAGCATGTACGTGTCGGAACTTGCATATTCCGCCCGCGCCGTGTGGGATCGCTACCCCGCGCGTTTCGTTATTGTATTAGTTCGTTTGCAATTGTGACCATCTCATGATGTAGCATTTTATGCTCTGGAAACAGCTCTCAAGTGGTTTGAAAAACAAACAGAGAGTGATACTGTGAGTTTACTACAACTGAAACGAATTCGTGATATAGCAGCAATGTAGAGAAAAAGTTGCTTACGTTAAATGACAATTACCAAATATTTTAAACCAAATTAAACTTATTACCTACTTATTTCATGATTACCAAATGCAAATTACCAAATACATACCTATTGTAAACAAATTATTCGTACATACATACCTAAATATTTTATTTCATGATTAATGCTGCAGTTTAGTATTATGTATGTAATCTATGAAAATATGTATGTACATATATACATAAGTAAGTGTTAATTTCTTCATAAACATTGATTTTCGTTGATATCTATGTATTTGTTATTTTTAATAAACACAACATTATTCTTCATACATTCGATTATCCGGATTTTCGATTATCCGAATGCCTATCGACAACAATTAGTCCGGTTAATCGAGTTTCTACTGCACCTAATTTACCACTAATTTTTAATACTACAAAAAAAAAAACTCAGTATCGAATGCTGATCAAATTTGAGTAGGAAAAAATAAAAGTCGAAATCCCAAAATTGTCCATAAAAACCATAACTAACATCAAATCAATGAGTTCACGCTTAATTGCTCTGCAATATTGCTTATTCGGCCTTTTTAGAGAGGCAGTGCTTCTCTCGTGAAAAAACAATTGAATAAAACGTGCTGTGTTTGTCTTCAAATCGAAAGAGGACAATTAAAATATCCGTAAGTTACTAAGTCACCTATCTATACAAGCAGTTGTGATCAACTGACTAGTACACGTAAACAAAATACTTAATTACTATAACAAAAAAAAAGGTAAGTACTTACTTTTCTTCGGCACTAGCAATCACTGATATGACGTTTCTCACACCTTTTTTTCGAAATTCCGGAAACAAATGAATGAGTTTGCCTTTGGCATCAAGTATTTATAGTGGTGATCAAATTCATGTCTGAACAAGTTTAAGCATTGTCGGGCGGATAGCGCTTTGCAAGTCTGTACACGAAATTGTACGTAATATCATACGCAAGTTTAGACAAGTAACAGTCGCTTGCCTTATTAAAATATTATCTGCTTAGTTAGGTACTTAAAATAATGTAGGTAGGCCCTTAGGCTGGTTTTATCGTTACGCGTTTCGGCAGCGCCGTTGGAGCGCGCGCGTTCAGAGATATATGGGAGTAGAAGTTGCGTTTTAGTGTCGCGCGCTTGGGCAGCGCCGTTTAATAAACGCGCGATGTTCGACGGCGCTGTCCAAACGCGCGCTGCTCATTCGCTTCTACGGCCAGTGTGCGTTTTAGTGTGACGCTGTTGAGACGCGCCGTCGTAGGTATAATTGTGTAAGAAATGAATTACATCGATACGGCACGACACGACTGTCTCACAGCAGCGGAACGCGTGCTAATAATCTCGTTTTATAGTGCACCGCCGTTCAAACGCGTGCTGTTAACAGCGCGCTGCTCAACGGCGCGCCTAGCGGCGTGACGATAAAACCAGCCTTATAAAAACTATGCTTGCTCTTTACTATTGACGGCCACTTTGGTTCAGTGGTAGTGGACGCTGCCTCTGAACCAAGAGGTCGCGGGTTCGAATCCCGCGGGGTACAAACATTTGTGTGCATGAACATGTTTGTTTGTATCTGTCTACTAGGTGTTTTCTATATACAGGGTGTATCGTAAATCGTTTAAAACCTCTTGGCCACGTGGTCTATAGGTCACCCTGAACAATGTTTGTTCTACGACTTATCCAATACAGACATTAAATTTTTCGACTTCCCATACAAACCTCGATCAGCTGTTTGGTCATTTTGTTAAAAAAAGTATTTAAGTATGTTTATCGGTTGTCTAGTACCCATAGTACACAAGCTCTGCTTAGTTTGGGACTAGTGGCTATGTGTGAATAATGTCCAAGAAAAGCAGATAAATTTTCGTGGACCCCCATTAGCATCTTATGGACCCCCATTTTTTGTTCATAGCAAGTCTCCCGTGGACCCCTGGGGGTCCACCTGGACCACTTTGGGAATCACTGATCTAGACCCATGGTAAGCTTCTACAGCTTGTGTTATGGAATCTAGAATGCGGGTAAACATACTTATATACTTTTTTTTTGTAAATACATACATATTACACATAGAAACACCCAGACCAATGCAAATAGCCATATTCATGCATACAAATATTTGCACTGACCGGGGATCGAACCCGAGCTTCCTGCGTAGCAGTCGCGTGCAGTTTCAATATTTTTATGGATTATCATGGAAATACTACAATCACTAATTGATAATCGACACTAATGTATCGCAGTCCACCGCTGGACATGGCCTCTCGCAATATTGGGAGGCTTTGGCGGGCCATCTCTGCCTACCTCTACCCTCTACCTATCAACCAAGTTTCTGAAAGGCTGCAATTTTGTACTTCCAAGTGTTATTTTTGTAGGGTGTTACGAGCGATTTACAAGATGTGTGTGCTATGAGAGTCATTAAAAGTAAAATTAATAAAATGTGTCCCAGCATCTAACCGTTTCGACAGCAAGTAGTGTCACCCTGGACGAGTTGAAGACAATGTGATACAATCAATGATATACAATGATGCCAAAGTCACTACAAAAATCTAAGAGTTTACCGTTCTAAAGATATGCTTGCTTTGAGATAACTCTATTAGCTACCCTGCATGTGTATAGTGTGCAGTATTGCTATCGAGCGATAGATAATAAATAATTACATAGCATTTACGAAATGTCATTTCATTATTTATATAAACTCGATGTTGAAAAGCGCAACAGTAGCATTCCCAATCCATCAGTAAATAATAATTATTTACGATTCCGATCTGTTAACGATAGAAGGTACATATTTGTATTGACAAAATGCACTATTCTTGTCTCTGTGACATTAGGTATATTATTTTAACATTTTGATCAAATGATAAAGGATGTCATTGATAAAATTGGAGTATAAAATGCACGTTAGAACGACAGCAAGTTAAAATTCCAAGATGGTTGGGGAGGCACGTTGCTTGGTCCTTGAAGAAATCTTGCACGAAAAACAGATTCATCGTATAGTGCATCGAGCTATTGGGCAGGATGTGGCGTGGGTCTTGAAGGGTAGTGAAGTGATACCTGCAGTGGACGGTATCGCCGGGTTCCTTGGTGACCATATGAAGGCAGTGCTGGACGTGGACGTCGAAGGGGAGCTAAAGAAAGTGCACCTATTTCTGAAGCGTCTTCCAATGAACAACAAACCTAAGAGTGATTTTATTGATGGTTGTAATTACTTCAGGCGCGAAATGTTGATGTATCGACTTTTGGAGGACTTTAGTGATGATGGTAAGTAAAATTATCTGCTTTAGCATTATCTAAGTAAGTATATAAATACATGGAGTTATTTCAAATAATTAAAAAAGAAATGGCATATTAGTTTACAAAAAAGTTTTAGACATAAACTATTTACATCGCACAAGGGTGACACATTAACCCAGCACGTGCTGTTCAGGATAAGCAAGGAGAGATTTTATCTTCAAAACTAATTATCTTTCCAGGTCTTAATACATGGTGCGTGAAAGCCTACGTCTATACAGATTCCCTTATCGTGATGCCCGATTTAAACGCTGTTGGATACTCCTGTCAACATTTCCTTGACACTTTGGATTCAGAACATATTTTCTTGACAACAGCGTCGATTGCGCGCTTTCATGCCGCTTTCGTTAATTACGAATCAAAGAAAAGCATCGATCAAAAACGTCCATACAGAATTTTCGAAGAGTACAGTCACATATTGAACGAAGCGACGTTCCTTGACTGTCCCTGGCTTAAAGCAGCCGCTAAACTGTCAGCCAATCTCTTGAAAAGCTTCTCTACAAAATCGTACCGTAACCTGCCAGGCTTAGAGTCTAAATTATATAACTTATACCTCAAAGCATGTGACGTTTTGACTGAATACGAAGACAGTTTGAATGTCTTAATACACAAGGATTTATGGGTGAACAACATATTGTACAAGTATGATGAAGGTGTTCCAACGAGCGCCTTGTTGGTTGACTTCCAGTGCGTGCGATACGTGCCACCTGCCTTCGACCTCATGATATTCTTGTACCTCGTCACTGACAGAAGCTTTCGCGAACAACACGAGAAGGATGTCTTTGATAAATATTATTCTTCTTTCGTCGAGAGCTTGACTCCTGATTCTAAGAAGAGAATAGAAGGTTTAGGTTACGATAAAGTAAATTTCTTGAAATGGTGTGAAACTGCCAGAATGGTTGGAATATTTGAAGCTATTACTATCTTTCCCTTCACTCTTATGGATCCGAAAACGGCTCAGAAGACGTTTGATGACCCTGAGACGTATGACAAGCACATCAACTATGATAGGTCGGAGCCAGTGTTAGCTCACGCCCTCAAGTGTAAGGTTTACAAGGAGAGGAACTTGGAGGCGACCGAAGACTTCGTAGAGCGATACGTGCTGAACTGAATCATTTAGGTGTAGGTTAGGTACGTAGTCAACTTTAAAGTACAGCTTAATTTCTTCTGTTATAAATTTATGTGTAAGCTATACTGTAGTATATTAATATTCGCATGTAAATATTTTATTTTTATTTATTTATTTATTTATTTATACTTTATTGTACACAAAGGCATTTAAACATCGAAAAGAAATAATATGTACAAAGGCGAGCTTAACTCAATGTTGAGTTCTCTTCCAGCAAACCCGGGACAGTGCACAGAGGAATAGCAATCCAATGAGAGGCAAAAGTCTTGTGTACAAGAAATGTCAAATTTTATAGTGAAGGGGTATACGAAATGTATACTCCTGACAAAGGCATTATATAATAAATACTTACATACATGTATAAACATCTTAGACCTACATACACATACAGTACAGTAGAAATAATTAAGAATATATAAACATACATACCTACATATACCTACATACATACATATACCTGCATACATATATAATCATATATATATATTATACTTAAATACATATTATGTCTGCTATTGTTGAGAGAGAAAGTAGTCACTCGTTCGTTTTTTGAAGATATTTAAAGAAGGGCTGTCGCGTATGGAATGAGGAAGAGAGTTCCACAACCGCACAGCAGAGACAGTAAAGGAATTGTCATAGTAAGAAGAACTATGGGACGGAGTTCGAAGTAGTAGAGAAGATGAAGTGCGACAGGGTTTACCCCTGGGGACAAGAAAATCAAAACGCTCACGAAGATATATAGGAGATTTGGGATTATGAAGAACAGAAAAGAGTAAGGAAAGAATGTGAACATCTCGACGCCGCCGAATTGGTAACCATTTTAGTTGCTTTCGGCACTCCGAAACGTGATCGTACTTTCGTAGACCGAATATGAACCGGATACAAAGATTCTGTAACCTTTCCAGCTTGTTCCAGAGTTCTTCGGTTGCGTCGAGAAAGGTGACATCAGCATAGTCCAATAGGGGAAGGAGAAGAGATTGAGCAAGACAGATTCTGGTCTTAAAAGGAAGAAAATTCTGAAGGCGCTTAAGAGAGTGGTGCGTACCAAACATTTTCCTGCTAACTTCGGTGATATGCTTAGTCCACGACAGATTGCAATCAATGTAGACCCCTAGATTTTTGACCACAGTGGTATACGGTATCACAGTATTGTTGTAATAGACCGGAGGCAGAGAAGCATGGTCAAGATTATTGTAGAAGTATCTACCACCAACAATGAGTGCCTGGGATTTGGCGGGATTCACAAGCAGTCCGAACGATTTTGCCCAAGCACTAATGTTTTTCAGGTCCTTATTGACAATGGTAATGGTAATTTTATTATTATGTATGACAAAAAAAAATGCAAATGTAAATTATGTGACATAATAATATTATTATTACGTTATTAGGTATGTATGAAACCCTTTTTTGATAACTATATCGTCTAATTCTTTCTACCATTTCTCGAGTTTTAAGCCCAAAAAGGGAAAGCCAAGACCAAGCCTCTCAGGACTATTGCAGAGCCCTTCAACGTCCCTCAGCTCAGCAGTTGAGAGATAAAGTAACCTTTTTCAATCTTTTTAAACTGCAAATAGAATATATTTAGCATACTTAATGCTGTAAAAATTCATTCAATTGTTTAAACTGCACTTCAATTTCTCTGCTCATACATAAAGGGCCATCAAATTTAACCCTCTGCACTAAAAACTACAAAGTATTTTATATTTAAAGCTCTCATTTGCCTAATCCAGGCAGCAATGAGCTGCGTCTGAGGTGTGTTGATGATGAGGCAAACACCGCCAGATGGTCACGGAGGCGCAGACATATGCCACTGCCCGGTATGGTAACGCCGGCCGGCTGTCTAGGGTTGGACAGAGTTTATAAACAGAATAATATCTTTTTAATTTGCTCACGCCTCACGGCTCCTGGTTGAGAATGTAGAACGAATGATAGTTCTGAGCAGATGATTGTGCTATCTACTCGGTCGGTCTAGCAGAGCTCTGATCAAATTGCTGGTGTCTTTAGAAAATAAAGGGTCTGGTAATATATTAAGTTTATGGTTCATAAGCAGTCTAATTTTTAGGTTGATCTTATATTTAATTAAAGGTTTAAAACAGTAATTGCCTCGACTTTATAAAATTAAAAATATAATGTGTTCTGGAATATGTTTCGTAAAATAACCAACCAATCTCATACTCGTATCCCATTATAGAGTAAGTAGAACTTTTAAAATTTGCACCTGCTAGATGGTAAAAAGCGGAGGTGTAGTCCAGAACTTAAAAAAATGGCCGCTAAGTTTAGAAAACATCAGGTGTATGCCAGCCCTACGTGTGACACAGTTAGCAAACATAGTATGGACTTGTCACGACACACGCTTGACGCCATAACGAGAGTGAAAAACAGTATTATAAGTACTGCTAATACGGCCAATTGCGATCAATTCTCTACACTTATGTAAGGTTAGGCTTGTCCCCTTCTACGCAGAAACATCTGCGACCAAACTGTGATTAAGACTGAAACTTGAAACGAAAGTTTAGCTGTGCAATCCAATGTCTTGGATTGTTATTGTACATTATTGTTGTTTGTTTATGGGAAGTGTACCATCAGTTTGGATATGCGTATGCTCTAAGACCCACAATGCCAAGTCAATCTCTCTTGAAAGCCGGTACATCTCTAGCGCCTTGCGCAGGCTTTGTTTTGCTTCTATTAAAGCCACATGCACAAAATCTGAAACATGAGAGATGATAAGCGGTTCTAATGTTTAAGCCTCCATTGCAACCGGGATCTACGCAAAGGTGATGACGATTGTTGATTAAATTACTAAATACCTTTGGTTCAATTGGATGAAGCTACCCATAGTTATAAAGCTAGTTGTCTAATATAAGGAGTACTTATGTTAGTAAGTGCAAGAGCGTGTGGGCTATCCTCAGATGCGCAAGCGATTGTACAGAAGTCAGGCACCTTGAAGGGCGGCGGGTATCTGCACCAACCGGTTGCACTAACAAAGCTTGTATTGTGTGATGCGCATGTAGTTAAGTTGTGCTGGTTTTGTGCACCTAACTACTTTACGATGAAGATAATATAAAGGCAACAGCTGTGCATGAGGTACCAAGTTCGAGTCCTCGTTCCACGAAGTGTTGTTGAGTTTTCCTGTTACATACATATATTCACGCAAGTAAATTCTCGAAAGGGTAGGCAGAGGTGTGTTAACTATTTTTTCGGTTCCACATAATAGCGGAAGAGCCTATTGTCGTGAAGTGGGCACTTTGTCATGCAGTTACCTACTGTCGAATAGAGAACTGCCCTAACCTTTAGTAATCTTTTATGACACCCACGAGAAGAGATAGGGTTACCCTGTTAAGAGTATTTATTAGCAATGTGCATGCCTACAAATATTAGTCACTGAACAGGGATTCGAACTTCCACTGTTAAGTTCTCCAAATCTACAAAAAAACAAACAAAATAAGTAACTAATATTATTGCACCTTATGTAGTGATAAACTAACCTACTATGACTCCTATTGTTAATTTGTGGAGTGATATTGATAAACAATAAACAATTATAATTCCAAATCAAACTGGGGACAATTTCTCTCGGCATCTTACGTATAACCTAATGTTTAGTTATGATAAGGACTACTTACATAATGATTTATAATATAAAAGCAATCACGTAGTGGGTATTTTATATTGATATATTATGTCATATTTACTTCAGTTTCACTTTTTCATCCAAATACCAAGTTGTAGTCAAAGCGTGCACTTTGGAACTAATGTGGTGCGTTCTCCTACTCTCTCTATCTCCTCCTTCCTGGCTTTTATGGGAGCCACTACCATCTAAATCACCTATCCCGAGAGAATACGCAGCGCACCCTGGGCAACGGAGTCTCCTATTTTTTTTTTATACTGGACACGTCAATTTGACATCACATAGTTGGGAAACCTACATTACACGCCAGTGGTGAGGCGTCTTTATAATTCAATTCCTGCCAGCTTTCCGGTTGCATTGCAGCTAAATCCAGGTAAGTTCTGTTTTCCACCGGCTTCCCTTTTAAAATTTTTCGCCCTTCACCGTTACACGCGACATGTCTCCGTTCAGAGATAAATATTTGTCAAGCAAATATACTTATTCATAAACTTATTTTTACACATTACATCATTAAAATAATATTTATACGACGATAAACGTTCGCATTGTACATAAAAAAGGTAAAATAGTTAATTACGTGTGTAAGGTCAGTGAGTTCGGTGCTCGGTTGCATCACACTGTAAATCTGTCTGGCGATACCCATCGTACGGCATATGGCGGACCGTGGAATAGCATTCAATACTATAGGGTTGTACAAAGAATCAATCAAAGAATCAATTTCATTTATTCAATTTAGGCACATAAAGAGCACATATGAATGCAGAATTGTACAATGTCAGTCATATTAAAAATAAATAAAATAAATCATTGGAAAATGATTCTTTCGCTGGTTCGGTAGGTTGGTTCTACTGAGAAGATACCAGCAAGAAACTCAGTGAACTTCAGTGAACATATATGACTAATACTACTAACATATATGATTAATAATAGTGTAACACTCACTGGGATATTTACCATGTTTTATATTTATGCTGAGTAACTGATATTTCGGCGCTGTTACAAGCGTCATGGTCACGGTGTAGAAGAGAGCTACTTACTCCACATAAATAAAAAGCATGGTAAATATCCCGGTAAGTGTTCAATCTTAAATCATATAATTATGACAAGCTTTTTAATAGCATCTTTGACAGGATTTACCTCCACTACCAAATAATTCTGATGATATCTTCTTTTTTTATGACACCTAGGTGAGCTGTGTGCTTACACAGCTCACCTGATGGAATGTGGTCACCGTATCCTATGGACATGTACAACACCAAAGGCGTCATACTCGTGCTTCCCTTCTTGAAGAACCCCATATTGTAGTCGCTTGGGAAAACCACGGCAGGGAGTTCATTCCACAGCTTGAGCGAGCTTCTTTTAATAGACCCTGTCCTCTCTCCCTTGCTATGTAGGACAATCAGCACTGGCGTAAGGTATCATGTCACTCCATATGGTATACAAACAATACCGTTTCGAACAAAACGATTCGCTTTGTCATTTCTCTGTAACACTGCCAGGAATTGGAATGCCTTCATGCAATTTTGTATGTGGCCTGACAAATCATTTATCGAGCGCAATACATAACGGGTACAGTCAGCATCACAAAGATGTTGACGAAAAAAGTACTCAAAATGATCTTAATTTCGATTATTGCCCCCCTTCCAGTTGACCGATTGTTCTGATATTTGGTACACATCTATAGTTTGGACAATAATATCATATAAATCAATAAAAAATAAAGTTTAAAACTAAAACCCGACTACCGAAAAATCACGCTCTAAAAGTAACAAACAAGAAAATAGCCGTGGTCGTATGCCACTTTGCCCTAGAATATATTGTTTTGTCAGAGTATGTGGCATACGACCACGGCTATTTTCTTGTTTGTTACTTTTAGAGCGTGATTTTTCGGTAGTCGGGTTTTAGTTTTAAACTTTATTTTTTATTTATATTATTTTGGGGCAAGGTAAAGCTAATAATTTATACATATTTGAAATGTGCTTATTAAGCCCTTTCATTTGATACTAAACACGGCATATTTATCTCATATTTATTTTTTAACATAGTACCTTATGTGCGCTAGAGGGCGCCACACAAGATTGAGTGACACGTCATATAGCCTATAACCATCGGACGATCAAGCCGCTTGTAACGATACCTCATATGTCCAGTTCTAATCAGTAGTTGAGGTGCTATGAGGGAACAAATGAACATACATACATACATACATACATACATACATACATACATAGCCTGTCAAAATCATAACCCTCCTTTTGGCTTCGCCGTAGTCGGGTAAAAACAGGGCCTCGATTCTACTAAAGCAAAACTATTGTCAAACCACAGAGATTGCAAAGACTTTAAAGCGATGCGTTTAAAGTTCAATATTAAATAACTGTTAGTAGAGTGAATAAAAGACTAATGAAACTTTTGTCATTTAATTTTGGACCTTAGCGTATAGAAATAAAGTCTAAACTTTAATGCCGCTTTTTACAATCTCTGTGGTTTGACAATAGTTTTGCTTTAGTAGAATCGAGGCCCAGTTTGATTTGTTCATTTGATCATTTTGAGTCTTCGTCGTCAAGATATTTATAACACTAACTGTATACATGCATAAATATTCAAACCTCTAAAAGCCCGAATGGGGTAGGCAGAGGTGTTTTAACATCATATTTCACTAACTATTATTTTAGTTTCCACGTAAAAAGGGATAAGCCTTGGCACTGTTATGGGCTATGTTTCCTGTGGATGAAGTACCCGGGCTTCCAGAAGTGAGCCTTGGCGGTAACTGGGAACAACGTCAAGATGATTATGATGATGACGGTATTGGGACAGTTACCGTATCGTGAGCTCGTGCCAACCCTGCTGCCTACCCCCGTGTGTGGGACAAGGGCAGCGTGTCGCCCGTTACGGCGTCGTCAATGACTGCCTCTCGATTTCATGAGTAAATACGTTTTTTGTACACCACACACTAGTACAGACAACAGCAGTAAATCTTAAGAGTTTTATGGGAACTATATAAGGTAAATAAGGCCGAGTATGCTATAATAACTGATATTATAATGATTTTACTGTAGACACTTGATATTGGAATGTGTTTTATCGCATTTTTAATTTTCTTCTCTTGTAATTAATAAATATTATACAGTAATCTCGGTAGTTGCATAGCCAGAGCTCCCTGGAGAGGTTTTGTGCTATCAGTGGAAAGACCAAAAGCTTATCCTGCTCTGACTTCTGCACTGACGGCACAGAAACTCTCTGTGCTTACAGGGTCGGCAGCACGAGTGTAACGCCCCTGGTGTTGAACACGTCCTTAGGCCACGGTAACCACTTTCCATCAGGTGGGCTGTGTTCTTGCCTGCCACCTACTTAACAAAATACACCAAAAAATAACAGATTTCACCTATTACATTGACTGGTATGGAAGCAACTCAGTCCCTTAGATAAGTGGTAATTCGTTACTAGAATAGAACAGACTAGCCAATGTTTGGGACTGGCATAAGTTTACGACTGGCCCGGGCTTATGACTTCCTACAGTCCCGGGTCCTTTAAGCGGGGCGTGAAAAGGCATCTGATGAGGCCGTCAAGCTGAGTGCCACCATTTTTAACATGGTAGGTACATGTTTATAATGGTGACCATCAGACGAGGTGAAGTCAAATTGACGTGTCCTTTTAAATATAAAAGCGACTTTCATAAACGTCAAACTATGTGCCATGTCCATAAATTTCTTATTCTATTCTAATAATCATTGTTTCGTACATACCACTTGTCTAAAGGGATAATTTAGTTGAGTGGATTTTTACCAGTTTTACTTTGGATTATCTTGTGCAATGGTACGAAAACCTTGGTAGGCGAATCGCGCTTGTCCGATTCTACTAATCCCACCACTTTCTCTTTCTACTAATCCCACCACTTTCTCTAAATTTATTCTGAAGATATTTAGAAGTTTGTGACTCAATCATGTTCAAAGGGATAAACGAATATCAATGAATTTCGATACAGGTGTAGATTAAAGTCACTAATATCCCTTAAGCTGCATATTCTTCTTCCATAACGTATACATACATAAACTCACGCCTGTATTCCCCGAAGGAGTAGGCAGAGGTGCTAGCACCCACATTTCGCCAGTTTATGTTTAGGTCCCAATGTAATAGGTGGCGAGCCTATTGCCATTAACCGGGCACTTATAAACCTGCGATAAATACACACATAACTTCGAAAAGCATCGAAAAGTCATTGGTGTGTGCCATGGTAAACCTGGGATTGAACCCGAGACCTCGTCTCAGCAGTCAATTACCCATACCACTAGGCTACCGCAGATTCTTCTTCCTCTTAGCGGTAATCCCAGTCGCATCCGAAGCCTTCAGCTTGGAGTCTGGGGTCCGCTTTACCAGACTAACTGCGGATCTGGCTAAACTTCGATATTTTCTGTGAAGCGATTGCCATCTGACCTCCATAACCCAAAAGCCATATCAAAACATTGCAGCTAGACAAGTTGTTGGACTTTTGAGGGCTCCAACTACCCGTAAAGACTGCCTTAGATGTTCGTGTGACAACCGGGACAGACACGGCTAAACGTGCTCTCCGAGGCACGACCAGAGTAATGCAAATAGCCATATTCAAATATTTGCATTGAGTAGGGATCCAAATCCAACCCGCGCCTCCTGCGTAGCGGCCGCGTTCGCTACCGCTGCGCCACGGAGGCTGTCTTATTATTCTTGGAATAAGTCCCTATAGGTTGCGAGAACGGGTCCATAACTCCACATGGGCAGCACCACGGGCAACAACTAGTATTTCTATATAACTAACTTGGTTGTTTTTGCTTCACTCGCCGAAGGCGCTAGGCCTTATACAGGCCACTCTCAGTTTCACTGGAACTGATTAACAGGAAAACTGAGTTAGTAGAATTGCCGTGTGCCGTCAGCTGGTCCGACGCCTTGAACTCGTTTAATTAACCCATATATTGACATTTAACTATGAACCATTGAAACTCTTCGAAATTATGACCGTTGTATTGGGAATTTAGAAACATAAATAAGTACTTAGGTCTCATTCTAGAATTATTAATCATGAAATAGTTAGAAATAAGCCTCGTCATGACTGCAAAATATGAATATAACAATCCCGGGTCCTTTAAGCGGGGCGTGAAAAGGCATCTGATGAGGCCGTCAATCTGATTGCCACCACTGTTAACATGGCATATGTTTACGTTGGTGACCCTCTTCAGAGACTTTGCGTTTAGCTTACCATCAGGCGAGGTGAATTCAAATTTACGTATATAATATAATAAAAGAAGACCTCCACTGGATGAATGTCGGCTTGAGAGTGACGTCTGGGACTTGTTGTCACCATAACAGAAGCAGATCCAAGGTGGCGATGCGTTGTATTGCTGCTGCCCGCAATTTTCTGTAGGAGAAGAGATTTTGATCCCCAACAATACACAGGGGTCGCCTACATTGGTGGGCAAGCATGGTTAGTGTCTGATATCCACTCCTGGGCACAACTGATTTATCTCCCATATTGGCGAACGTGACGAAATAGCATGCGTTTTGATCGGTTCTAGTCCCACATAGTCTTCTCCGGTGAGGTTAGGGATTAGTTTCACAGGGTTGATGAAAAAAAATGCTCCCTTAATGTTAAAAAATGAAACACGGGTTATTACACTACCTACTCCTTCGGAGTTAAACAACCGTGAATATACCAATAATAAAATAAGTTATTGAACAACAATTTAACATTGACCCGAATGAGTAACAGCAATTAAATTTAAAATACCGAGAAATGGACGCATCTTACAAATATTTACTTATATATAGGTAGGTGGCATGTGACATGTCGTTGCGGTTGCATGAAATATTGGAAATAACTTATTTTTGTGATATATTCACTATTCATTTCTATTTATAAAATATAGCCATGTTGTAAATCTGATACGTAATGTTCCGAATGAAAAATACAACGGCTACCCCATCCCTTCGCAAATAGATCTAAATAAATAAATTAGAGCCATCACACTATTATTATAAAGGCGAAAGTATGAGAGTGTGTATGTTTGTTACTTATTCACGTCTAAACGGCTGGAGCGATTAACACATAGGCTATGTTTGGTCGCGATAACAAACACCACGCGGGCGGAGCCGCGGGTAAAAGGTAGTTAATAATAATTTTAACCCTTATAGAATCACTTTGTTTCTGTCTGTAAGTATGTCAAGAACTTTTCCTCAGGAAAGCGTGGAAATAAAGTTGGAAATCATACCAAGTACAGGTACAGTCAGCATCAGAAAGATGTTGACGTACATAGTACTCAAAATTTTTAATTTAATTTTTTTACCCCCTTCCAGTTAACTGATTGTTCTGAAATTTGGTACACATCTTTAGTTTGTATTATAATAGAATAAATCAATAAAACAGTTTGATTTTCCTGTAATACGAGAGTTTTAAGATCATTTTGAGACTTCGTCGTCAAGATATTTATGACGCTGACTGTACTACGGTCTGGGGTGTCTAAGCTATGAAAAAATCACAGGAACCTCAATGTGCGAGTCCGAATCAAACTTGACCAGTTTTTTTTTTAATTGGAGGGCTTTCACTTTTTGCGGTATCTTACCATAAATCACTAAACTGCCAACGACATCCTACGTCCACACCACGCATATCGAACAAAATAATTAATTATCGAACTAAATTGTCACTTTCTTTTAGAGTACTAACTATAACATAAATAATTTGATAAATGGATCCATTAGCCGTCTCATTAGTTACGTGATAACACGGACAGGACAGGACCATCGATTAGATATATACCTACCACAAGAGATCTATCAACCATCGGCTGGATACTGGTTTTAATGCCATTATTCATTCGATGTATTCTAGAGCAGTTTGCAAGGTACCTGATTGACAATGGATGGGTGCAGGCGATAGTGAAATCTAGGCTAAGACTGCCTAAGGCTGGCTTTGGAGTTTTAAATACTAAATTTTGATGGTCGGCAGTAAAATAACCTCGTATTGAGTTCCATGCTTGGTCACGGGTCCAGCACGAACATGAGAGGTTGTAGCGACGTGCGGTCCGCATTATTGGGAATCCTGAGATCACGAACACCCTCGAGCCTTTGCAGATGCGTAGAGATTTTGCGTCTTTGGCAGTATTCTACCGTCTCTACCATGGTGAATGTTCTGACGAGCTCTTCCTATTAGTCCCACCCGCCCCTTTCCTTCGCAGGACGACACGTGCAGGGCTAAGATGCCATCCATTTACGGTGCAGAGTATACCTGCTAGAACCAAGCGTTTCAGTGACTCATTCCTATGCCGCACAACTAAGACCTGGAACTCCCTGCCAGCTCACGTGTTTCCTTCTTCCTACAGTCCCGGGTCCTTTAAGCGGGGCGTGAAAAGGCATCTAATGAGGCCGTCAAGCTGAGTGCCACCACTGTTAACATGGTAAATGTTTACGATGGTGACCCTCTTTCCGAGACTTTGCCTTTAGCTTAACATCAGGCGAGGTGAAGTCAAATTGACGTTTCCAGTATAAAAAAAAACATTAAAGGAAGTCTGTGAACAAGTACCTAAATGGTGAACTTACAGTTCTCTGCATATCTTGGAATACCCTCCGGAATCCTCCTTTTTAGGAATATCTTTGAAAGAGTTCCGTAACTGATTGAAACGGTATAAGTGGGTTGAAAAACATTCTAGGGGTTACACCATCTACTGGGGTCACCTCTGCCACACACCCTTGGTTACTATTACAACTTATAGGACAGTAATTTAATATTACTGTACCGTATGTGATGGCTAAAATGTAGACTGTAAAATGTCTACTGCTTCGGGAATCCATACTTCCATACTAATATTATAAATGCGAAAGTAAGTCTGTCTGTCTGTATGTTACGCTTCACGCCTAAGCCACTGAACCCCCACGAGAAAGGACATAGGCTATGTTTGGTCGCGATAACCGATCTACGCGGGCGGAGCGCTGGCAAAAGCTAGTATAAGTAATATAAGTGTGAGTATAAATGTAAATACATAATATTATGATTTTCGCTAAATACGATCGTTAAAATTGCAAAAGGTTATATAATTACAATAAAAATAATGATTATGTATCCTAAAAGCAGATGGTATCATCACAAGGCTGACTGGTGCCCCAAGAAGCATACGTACATTTAGGACAAGGCCCGGTTCCAGTATCTACTTAGGGTTAACTAAGACGAAACAATGCGAAAGAGAAACGCATTGAATATGGATCTACATTTTGATGTCGATCGGAGTGTTTGAGCGAAAAGCCTGTATTTTAAAGAACATTAGTAGAACTTAAAAATGTGAATGTTAATGCTAGAAAAGGCTAAATGGATTTGGATGAAATTAACACATCTTCTGTTGCCCACTAAAACGAAATTAGCTTCAAGCCGCAAGTGACACCAGCCAACAGACTAGGTACCCATGGTGTGTGCTTGTTTGCTAAAATACATAAAAATTCTGTATCCAAATATAGAAACACCTTCATCGAATGTATTATTCACTTGTTGATCAATGCATGTATGAGTCATAGTTATGCCTCCAAGGCGAATGTGCTGTCATCGCGTCGAATCTTGGCCATAGGACGGGGAAAATTGTCACAATAAGTATTATTGAAGTGTAGGTTGCGTTAGCAATTCAGCATGAATTCTTTATTTGCTTCTGAAAATGAAAAGGCTGCGAGTGCGTTTTGGTTACCACACATCACTTCCCGGGAAGACTCATCTCATAGAAATGCTTAGAATTTTTCCAATTTTTTTAATTTTAAATACCTACCTACATACAGCATCACATCAAAGACCTTCATGTTTACAGGTGCATTCTCTCCATTTTTTTTTTTTTTTACAACGGACACGTCAATTTGACTTCACCTCACCTGATGTTAAGCTAAAGGCAAAGTCTCGGAAAGAGGGTCACCATCGTAAACATTTACCATGTTAACAGTGGTGGCACTCAGCTTGACGGCCTCATTAGATGCCTTTTCACGCCCCGCTTAAAGGACCCGGGACTGTAGGAAGAAGGAAACACGTGAGCTGGCAGGGAATTCCAGGTCTTAGTGGTGCGGCATAGGAATGAATCACTGAAACGCTTGGTTCTAGCAGGTATACTCTGCACCGTAAATGGATGACATCTTAGCCCTGCACGTGTCGTCCTGTGAAGGAAAGGGGATCCTGCCCAAGTATCGCAAGCCGTCGCAGCATAAAATATTTCAAAAACTTTACAATAATCGATAATAACAGTACGGAATTGTTAAACTTAAACTACATGCTGTATACGTAAGTATCAATTCATTATTAATCTGTTTTACAAGGAGAACAAGACGTACTTGTACTTATTATAGGTATATAGTATATGCAGCTGGCTTTATGTGAGGTATCGTATAATCGACATGTTATTCCATTCATGATCATGACATGAATGCAAGATGCGTCTGTATGCGTTCAATGGCGAGGAGTGAACATTTTGAAAAGAAAAGTCACGATGCATCAACTCAATTCGAATATCATGGACTTGACGATTCATATTTAAATTTATTTATTGAAAACGGAGATATAAACTTAGCAGAGCTGAAAATGAAATCCGTCTATAATTGACGGAAATATCAGTGAACATACTTACATAACAAAAAATATTATACATATCTACAGACGACTTGAGAACCTCCTCCTTTTTTGAAGTCGGTTAATTAGACAATAATTAGAGTATATATTATATATATGACAATAATTAGGGTATATACCTATATATCTACTACCTATATACTCAAAAAGGTTTTAATAGAACCCCCCTCGGTCAACTTATGTCTGACTCGGACCGATTAGAGCCGCACGCCATCTCGGGTCCAAATTATTAGAGTGTAAGGTTACACAATAAATAAAAAATTCTGGTACCACAGCGGACCATGAGCCATTGACGGTTTTAAGATGGCCCCTAGGGTGTGGAAACACGGCATCCTCATACTGCACAGCTTCTACTGGGTTGACAAGCACCGCACCTGTAATCCCCAGGCCTGCACTCAGAGAACCCACACTTGCCTGTTTTCCACTGCGCCCTCTGCTAGTCAGCTCCGATCAGCGCTCTACAGGGTAGCTCGCGTCTCTGTTGGGATTGGCCGTAGGCAACAGCGTCTCTTCTGTGAGAGATACTTACGTACCTCCTGTCGATTACTCAATTTTCTGACCTTTTAAATAGAAATTTAATTGGGACTACAGTATAAAAGGTCAAAAAACAATATAGCAAGCGGAAGGCTGTTTATCTCTCTACGCATTTGTATTCTAAATAGCACCAACCTCATAAGATTAACGTGTGCGATTATCTCCTCACCAAGGAATCAATGTACCCAAAATATCAATGCAAAACCATACTTATCAAGATATGGCCGTGCCGTGGTGCGGGCGAACCCGCGCACGAAGTGTCGTGAATATAGAAAGTGATTAATAGTTTTGCATTAAAGGCTTTTATCGTTATCAAAGACAAGTTATTAATCTTGAAAAATAACGTGTTGTTTGTATACGATTGAGATGGAAAAGGTTTTTTACTATGTTTATAGGTTCGTGGTGATATCGACACTGGAGCTGTTTCTTAGAAAAAGTACAGGCGTGCTGTCTTGAAATTGATTGTATTGTACGTGGCTCGGTGGCTCAGTGGTGGAACATTTCCGTCTGGGCATTTCACTTTTTCCAATGTTAATTCACGTGCAGTCTTGAAGTTGAATCCACAGCATATCTTGAATGTACTTTAGGAAACTGAGCTACAATAACTGGAGTACGGCTGTATGAATTTGTTTTGTTTCTAATACAATTTCATTGACATTCACAGAATTATATGAATCCTACTATTTTATTCAATTTAACCTAAGGTATGACTTTTTAGTATCATCAAACCACGGCTAACCGCTGTAACCGATCAATGGTGTATTATATATCAGAATCTAGCCGATTAAAACCATGCATTGCTCCTTACTACTAGTATTACGGAATTACACCTGGTTATACCCCAGGTAATTCCCACGAATCCTGTCAGGGTGGCGTGCAGAGTCCCATGCCTCTTATCCTGAAAAAGGCATTCATGGAAAACGATAGTGCTAGTATCTCTCCATCTCTCTCCATCCAAAGGTTGCCTGTAAGAGATTGCGACTGATAAAGCCGCCTATTGTCTATACCTACAATGTACCTACAAACAAAACATGTTTTTTATCCTTGGTGTACACAATAAAGAGATACTTTACTTTGCTTTTACTTTTATATTTGATAGTGCTTTAAGTATAGCTCAGTATTTTTGATAAATCCGAAACTAACGAATCATATCTAAGCCCGTAACTACGAGTATGTGTCTAGTAGTGTAGACACTGCGGTTAGTGTAGTGTTACCGGCAGTGTGTGAGTTGCGACACGGTGCTAGTGCCCGTGCGCATGCGCACTAAGTCTGTACCTGACCATATCTGTGCTTGCGACATGTGTAAGCGATATTGTGTGAGTTTAGGACACGTTTTATAGTAACTAGTCTACTAATTTATATTATTCTAAAAATTTCTGCTACTGGATAACTTAAATATGTTGTTTACTCTGTGGCGTAGCGGTAGAGCATTCTTCTGCTAGGTCAGAGTGCGAATATTTGTATGCATGAATACAATTATGTCTCACTAGGCATTTGTCTGAGTCTCTATCTATATCTAGTGTGTAAGTGAATCAATAAATGATTTTTGGGTAAATATGATTGATCAAGATTAAAAATTCATTCTTTCGACTATTTAGGTCAGAATTTTTAGCAAATTTTTCGTTCGATTTCGGAAAGGCCGCCTCTTATCACCTAATGAAAACCACTCTAAGCCGTACTAAGAAAAGCATCAATCAGTTAAGTATCCGTCTCATCGCAATGTCTGCGCCTACGCGGAGTTTGATTCATAAATGCTGCTAGGTTTGTGTCTACGGATCGATCACCAAATACCTAAGATCAATAATTTTATCTCTTGCCTGCATCAGAACCTCTTCATCAAAGGTGTTAGAGGTTAGGTTGATTTGAACGCTGAAGATGTTGAATATACTTGCTGCAATTAAAACATTCTACATCCCCTTCTTAGTGTTGTTCCCGATGCATCCGATTCTTTCATCTTAGTTTCAGGGTTATGTTTACTCCTGACACCTATTCTTGGTTTGGCTTATAAGGATTTCATAGAAGCAATTGCCGTTCGACCTGCTCAAAAGCGATAAGAAAACCTTCACCAGAACCTCGTCTGTTAGTCAGCAGTTGTGCTCAGACTTTTTTTATATACGACACGTCAATTTGACTTCACCTCGCCTGATGGTGAGCTAAAGGCAAAGTCTCGGTAAGCGGGTCACCATCGTAAACATGTACCATGTTAACAGTGGTGGCACTCAGCTTGACGGCCTCATCAGATGCCTTTTCACGCCCCGATTACAAGACCCGGGACTGTAGGGAGTTCCAGGTTTTCATGGTGCGGCATAGGAATCAGTCACTGAAACGCTTGGTTCTAGCCTGGATGCGAAAGACGGAGGATCGGACCAAACGGTGCAATTGGGATACTTCTATGTCCAGCAGTGGGCTGTGGTGGGCTAATTGATTGATTATACTTACCAATGGGGAGGAGGTCAGCACGGGCTTCGGGGTTATTAGTGGCCCCCCGCCCCATAATACTTTCTTACTAGGTACATACGTACTTTTTTTTTTCGTGCGGAAATCCCCTCGGATACCCCCTCTGCCGGAGCCGGAAGGGGAGGTTATGTCGGACTCGAACCAACTAAAACCGCACGCCGACTGTGGGTCGTGGTGCTAGGCCGGAGGTGAGGTTGTCATCGACATATATCCCTCGCACCCCGGCTGACCCAGGGCCATCCCTTACGGTTTGGCCCTCCTCGGAAGGGCGGACAACGGTGTCCCCGACTCTACTTTCAGCGCGCCGCCGCCGCGCCGCGGCCTGCTTCTGCTGGGGTGACAGGCGGCTCCACCCGTCACCCCCAGGCCCGCGCTCATGGGGGACGGAGGTCAGTCAGTGCCCTCCGACGCCCGAGTTGCCTGCGCGCGCGGGCGGCACGATCCGCGAATCTCTGTCGCCCGTGCCGCCTCTCCCGTTCCGCCGTCTCCTTCACGACCATTACCTGCTCGCTGAGGGAGACGCCGGCCGCCCACGCATCCGCACAGCGCACAGCGGACCATTGCTGTGAGCAGGGCCTTTTTCTTGAATCACTCTATCTATTAAAAGAAACCGCATCAAAATCGGTAGCGTAGTTTTGGAGTTATAAGCAAACATAGGGACGGACAGACGCGGGAAGCGACTTTGCTTTATACTATGTAGTGATGATGATGATTGTTACTCATTTGCAATAAGAATAAAGTGATGCTTAGGCTAGTACTATTATCTATTCTGTGTGTAGTGGCTGTACTTAACACGGCTATCAGCAATGCGTGCGCGCAATGGTCACGCGCGCTTGGCGTGCGCACGCGCCCGTCGTGTCGCACTGCACTTGCGGCGTAGCGGTGCAGCGGTCACCCACGCCCACGTGTTATAGGTTTCTTGCAGGATATTGGTAGGTAATACTTATTTAATAATATTATACGCGCTGTTGCCCGCAGCTTCACCTGCGTGGTGCTTGCTTGCTTTCTTTTCCCAAGTCTAGTCTACCTCTATTACAAATGTTAAGAAAATCGGGTTAGGGATTTAGGCGTGAAAGCCTAACAAACTGACAGACAGACAGAGTTACTTACGCATCTATATTAAATTAATATGATTATTCAAGAATTTAGAATGTTCCCAGTCAAGCTGGGATATTTGTCTGCTGCCGTATTTACAAATGTCTGCTTTTTATAATTACTACGGAAGCTCTCTATAATTCTAGCTTCATTGCATAATGCAAATAGGTGATTTCATTCATGTATTGATCTCGCACAGTCTGTGGGTGTTAATGACGTCATCTTGCGCGTGCGCCCTTATAAGGAGGCTCTGTCGCGCAGTTACCCTACCACGAGGTTAGCGAATTTGTGTGTAGAGGTAGCTGGTGTTATTCCGGGCGAGATTATGACCATGGCACCTGCAAACATGCCGAAATGTGGTGTAGCTACACCCAATAGCAATGAACGTTGAAAATTTACGAAAAATCTTACAAACTAAGAATGCTAGCCTAATGAAATATATTGTATTTATAATAATGATATAATAAATATTCCACAATATTCTACACAACGCTATCTAGACCCATGGTAGGCTGAACTGGCTTGTGTTATGGAATTTAGAATGCGGATAAACATACTTAGATACTTTTTTTTGTAAATACGTAGAAACACCCAGACCAATGCAAATAGCCATATTCATGCATACAAAAAATATTTGCACTGAGCGGGGATCGAACCCGCGCCTCCTGCGTAGCAGTCGCGTTCACTACCGCCAGGCCAGAGGTTTAAAATGTTCGCTCTACAAGCACGTTGGAAGGCACACAGTGAGGAAGTATGTGTGTATATGTATGTAAATACATCCCATTAAATATAACATGGCCTTACTTATGCTATTGTCACTAAAATATTCATGTATTGAATAGTAGCATTTACTAACAACTAGTGTATTGCATGTAGGTACACATTCTTTTTAAATACTAACAACACTGGTAGCCATAGTAAACATCATAACAATCTTTTTTAATGAAAAGGGATAGGGTTGTTTAACATCAGACCGATATACAGCCCAGACTCAGCCTCGGATGCATGGCTTGAGTTAACAATAGCGCCCGGAATGCGGCAGTAGGCTCACCCTCTATTGAATAATTTAATACGACCATTCAAAACGGCAATTAATTCTTTACATCTATAAGTAAGTTATTTTCCAATAAAAGACTTAAAGCATTACCCTCCTTCCTTCGGCAGTCGGGTAAATATGGGTTAGGGGGCATCTCGTCCTCATCTAAAACTGGGACCTGGGACCACTAGCGCCTTTTCGAATTTGGTAATTGGCAACTGGTCCACGAAGATTCATTTGTTGGGACGATTGCAATACGGAGTATTTTCTAGGGGTTTATTGGGGTAGTTCTTCGAAGACAAAATTTTCTATTTCTAAGGGTATATTTCTGTAACCAACTAACATAATTGCCTGTAATTTTTTGTTTTGGATACTTTAGCTTTGTCCCTAACTTGGTCAAATGATATTTTTGAAATAATTGCTGTCTAGGTACAAAATAAAAATATTTGAAGTATGTTCTTCTGATTCATATGACGCGTCCGTTTGCCATTTTCCGAAAGAAAATGTTTGATGTGGCGTTTTTCTTTTGATAAATGCATATAAATAATAATTTTATTGAAAGGAAATGACTTATACTTTTACAGAATAATGCGTGGTAGTTATAACTACTAATACTTTTTTTATAAATAAGTAAAACTTATGTGTCCGGCGTATAATACTGATTAATATGGTGTAAGCTGCGCTTGACCATAGTTGACCGGGTAATACAGTTAGGATACTGATTTTGCGCGCAGAGGGAATGAGTCGTGCAACGAACAAGCTAGGAGGTGGACATGCGGCTTATAGCCAGAGAACCTGGTGTTACGAAGGTAAATATATGATTCATCTGTGCTTGGTTCAGGTAGCATTCTGATTACAAAGCCTACTTTATATTATTTATTTTATTGTTTAAAAGCCTCAATTTGCGTTTGCTGTGATGCTTTTAGGTAATATTTTAATGTGGAAAACTTTGAATACTGAAGCCTGTATGAATATGGAGTTATGCATAATTATAGGCAAAATCCTGATTCATCTGTGCCTGCTTCATATGGTCAAAACACCATATGGATTAGAAAAGAGCGGTTTTATAGCGCATATTTGCTTTTATTTGTAACATACATATTAAAGTATGGCTGCTACAAGTATATAGCTGCTATACATACTATCATAATATGTATTTAGTTTAAATATTTAATTGCATTTTTTTTACATTGTACTGTAACGTATACTATCACGCAATTGATAAAATATTTTTCATTTTCATTTCATTTATTCATGAAAAGTTATTTATCTTTAAATATCTCTATTTTTTTTTAAATATTGTAGTTTACAGCAATGCCACAACCAGAAGATAAAAAGAAGAAGAAAAAGACACTGGCTGAGCGCATACAGATGGAAAACATAAGAAAAATCCAAAAATTCAGGAAAAACTCTTTAAGGAAATTGAAAGCAGATCGCTCCCTTGCAAAAACTCAAGAAAATATTTCGTTCAGTAATTTTATTAACTTATACCTGACTTACTTGTGTACGTTTGTTTTGATAGTTGGAAATACGATTGGTGTCATGGTACGACTGGTTTGACATACGTAGTATAGTACTGTGATTTTTTAATTGTAAAAGGTTTGTCTATTTGATTAAGTATTAAAGTTGTTTAATTTAAATTTTTGTTTCGGATTGTCACCAATTCTGATTCATCTGGGCACAAAATATTTGAATGTCGATATCTTGAAAACTGCTGTATAAAAATGAGTCCCTCATTCAAATATATGTTCTTTAGAATCCATATTTTCATATGAACATGTGTTACAAAGCTGATAGTGAAATTTAATTTCGGCCAGATGAATCAGTTGAAGAATGAAATTTCGAAGAAATACCCATTGGTCCTAATAAAATTATGCTGGCTTAAACAAAGGGAAATAAAAAACTAACCTAACCTGAACACGTCTTAGACATAATGAAATTTTCTTATACAAATATCTAATGGCAACGGTGGAGCTGTCCACCTACATTCTTACGGACTATAGGAAACAAATTTGCCAGATAGATATCATCACGACACCACATGAGGAAGAACTCATTACCTATTTTACTAACTTTAGCACTGGGGTAAATGGGGGTATACCTTGCCCTTTTTTTCGTGCGTATACCCTCAGATACAAAAGGGATAGGAATATGTATAATAACACCGAAATTTCGTCAATTATGATTTCCAGTCCCTCACATCATAGAGGACACGTACATTGACTGTCAGATATACAAAGGTATTGAAACTGAGCTCATAAAACGTAGTTTCGCGACAAGGTCTGAACCAGATTCTCGTTTAGGCTATCGCGCCCGCCGGAGCCTGACCATATGGACGACATGAGGTCATCGCTTCGGTTCTCTTACAATTCTATACATTTCGTTTGCCATATTGCGACTTGTATTATTTACGACACTCTTATAAATTGATTTATAATGCATAGTATTAAAATTATATGGTGCAAAAAAAGGTTTATAACAATGACAGAGGATAAAAGTTGATGGCTTTAAAAAAAAACTTTACATGCCTTTTAAAAAAAGTTCTTGACTTACGTTTGACCTTAATTTCACCTGATGGTATATGATGATGTGGTCTAAGTAATCTAGTATCCTATAAAATTCTCGTGTCGCGGTGTTTGTAGTTAAACTCCTCTGAAACGGCATGACCTTTTCTCATGAAATTTTGTGTGCATATTGGGTAGGTCTGAGAATCGGACAAAATCTATTTCTCAACCCCTTAAATGTTAAGGGTAGTCCACCCCTAATTTTTTAAGATACAGCATTAGAAAATACATACAACCCTTAATTTTCAACCCTCTACGATCAACCCCTATTTTTCCAACGCGATTTTTTTTCAGCTAATTGAGGTAAACACAACATAACATCATTGATTCTAATTTCTAAGGCGAAACGAAGTTTGCGGGGTCAGCTAGTAAAATATAATATTCGTCGCTTTGAAGCCGTTTGATAATCTACATACTTATATATATTCACTTGCCAGTCCAAGTAATGTTTACAATACCGACACGATAACCGACTACATTAACTCACAATTCACAAAGTATCGCGTGTCACAACATTCAACGACCAGTGTCTCATGGATCCATCACGTACATCTAAACCTAGCTGGAGCCACTACTATTCCCGAAGAGAGCCAGCTCAAAAGAGAAGGCTCTGGGTCGGCCTCGGTGCCAGAGCGCGGTCCGGCAACCAGAGACCAAAAAACAGTGTGTTCTCTTGTCGGTTCGATAATTTTTTTTATACCGGACACGTCAATTTGACTTTACCTCGCCTGATGTTAAGCTAAAGGCAAAGTCTCGGAACCCTTACGAAGGGTCACCATCGTAAACATGTACCATGTTAATAGTGATGGCACTCAGCATAACGGCCTAATCGGATGCCTTTTCACGCCCCGCTTAAAGGACCCGGGACTGTAGGAAGAAGGAAACACGTGAGCTGGCAGGGAGTTCCAGGTCTAAGTGGTGCGGCATAGGAATGAATCACGAAAAAAAAGCCATAATTTCACTCCATATCTTCTAGATGCTCCAGAGCCTCACCTGGCAGGTTAGGTGGTTATGGACCCTGAAGATCTTTTTGGGGCTACGTATACCTTCTCTGGAAAAATTTAGTCGAATTATGTAGGACCCGTCCGTGAGGAGCAGATCAGGGATGTATGATTCATTATAACCCCACGGTAACCTCTTCCAATAAAGTATACCAAGTAAAAAGAATTGGTGATATCATATCAAATCCAATCCAAAAAATTTAGACTTTATTTCTATACGGCTAAAGTCCAAAATGAAATGAAAACAGTTTCATCACACTTTTTTGATTATTCTGCAAAAAGTAATTTAATTTTGCACTCTAACGTCATCACTTTAAAGTTGATTATTTAATACCGTTTTTTTGCATTGACGGTGGCACTACTATGGTTTGGTTTTAGCAGAATCGAGGCACAGTACCGACGGATACAAATTGCCCTTAAAACCTATGGAATATAATTATAATTGAATGAATTTTACAGCATTAAGTATGCTAACTATACACCTTAAAGACGATTAAAAAGGGAAATTTGAATCACATCAGGCGTGTCTCGGTAGCAGAGTGGGTCAAGGCATTCCTCCTGAAGGGAAAGATCGCGGGTTCGAGTCCTGAGAAAATTCTTTTTCCCTATGTATTCGAACCATGGTAATTGTCAGTCTCCTCACACTTGCATTGTTCCAAAGGTGCGGGTGGAGTGCACACCATGCGTGGTGTTGTTGCACGATTGTGATGCTAATGTGTGACGTCATAGCGCCGGCGCAGCACGTCACGTGTTACACCAGTGCACCTTAGTAAAACTATACTTTTTTTTGTACCTTGATGAGACTGTTGATGAGAGTGCGGGGTTTTACTCCCTTCCTTTTATGGGCGCAACTGCCGCCTGACCTAACCTTATCTACCCCGAGGTGGGAACCCGCACCAGTCTCGTTCAACATGTGTACAATCAGCATCAGTCAATCTTGACGAACAAAATGTTCGAAATGATCTTAATGCCTTGATTTGCCCCCTTCCTGATCCTCGATTCCACTACAGCTAATCCATTGTGGTGCCACAGTCATTGCAAAAAACGACATTTAATTTTAAACTTTATTACTATACGCCTACAGTTCATAATGAAATGACAGTTTCATTACACTTTTTCAATTACTCTGTAAGATTCATTTAATTTTGTACTTTAATTGGATCTCTCTAAAGTCTATTATTTAATGCCATTTTTTTACAGTAGCGGTGGCACCACTGTAGTTTGGAAGGAGCAGCTAGCAGAATCGAGGCGCTATTTGTTCTAATATGTGATGTAAACACCTTTCGTTCGGACAATAATACAATTTAAGTCAATAAAACAGTTTGTTTTGCTCTTAACACCAGAGTTTTAAGATCATTTAGAGACTTTGTAGTCAATGTCGTTTTGAGGTTGACTGTATTTGCGTGCAGATAAGGATTTTTCTTAGAATCTGGAGTGTTCATTTATCGTAATAAATACGCTAAACACACCCTCTTCAATGCTAATGATATGAATCACACTCGCACTTTCAATAGACTGCCATCTACATGGATTAAGTAGTTCCTGATCAACATACAATATCAGTGCGTAAAAATAGCAACACTCAACATGGTGCATTATATGTGTCATGTCATGGCGCCTGCCTCTTCATAAGTTTCAATAGCCTCTTAGTGAATCTTCAAGTTTTTCACTGTAGTATTGTGTCCGAGACCTTCACCTCAGATCCCAGGGTCCATTTGGCCCCCTGGCCGAGGAGGGCCGGACCAATAGGGATGCACTGGGTCCGCCGAGGTGCGAGAGATATGTCCAACAAGATTTCGGCCTTCGGCTTTGCACTTCGATCCACAGACAGAATGCGTTTTAGTCGGTTCAAGTCCAATATAACCATTTTCGCACGTAAAAAAAAGTGTGTCCATTTGGCGACTTTAAATTTCTCCACTTCGCCTAGCCTTTGGTTGCCTTGGGCAGTGAAGACATTGAATATGCCTTCTTGAAACTCTCGTATTAAGAGCAAATCAAACTGTTTTCAAAATCAAAATCAAAAATCAAAAATAATTTATTTTGCATAGACCATTAAATCGGCACTTACAAAACGTCAACATAAAGTAAATATTAAATACTAACTAATACTAGTAAATGGACCACCGGTTCGAAACGCGGCCCAGACCTGAGAAGACTCCGGCAAGAAACTCAGCGGGCTTTTTTTTTTTGGTCTATTTACAAAACATTTACTTAGCCTAAAACTTATGGTCTAGATACAATGTTTTGCTTGAGTAGCACAGCAGAGCGAACAGCTCATTTCCAAGCTTGTTTATCATTTAAATATTCTTGGATTTTATAATAGCCTTTCTGGCACAGTTTGCTCTTTACTGTATTTTTAAATTTATTAACAGGTAAATCTCTGATTTCATTAGGAAGCTTGTTAAAAAAGCGAATACAGTTGCCCTGGAAAGAATTACTTATTTTATGGAGTCTGCTATGACAAACTACAAGATTGCTTTTATTTCTAGTATTTATATTGTGCCTGTCACAAAGTCTTGGAAATTTTGCAATATTTTTCCTGACATACATTAAGTTTTCGAAAATGTATTGTGACACTACGGTTAGAATATTCATCTCTTTAAACTTATCTCGGAGGGAGACTCTTGGGCCCAAATTATAAATAGCTCGCACAGCCCACTTTTGCAAGACAAATATCGTGTTTAAATCTGCGGAATTACCCCAAAGGAGAATTCCGTAGCTCATAATACTATGAAAATAGCTGAAATAAACTATTCTAGCCGTATCCACATCTGTTAAAGTCCTAATCTTTTTTACAGCATAGGAAGCTGAGCTTAATCTACTAGCTATTTTTTCTATATGTGAACCCCACTGAAGTTTAGCGTCAATACTCAAACCTAAGAACACTGTCGATTCCGCAAGGCTCAACAATTGTCCATTGAGTTGTACATTGGTTTCTACCTGTGCAACATTAGGCAGAGTAAATTTAATACATTTAGTTTTATTCTCATTAAGGCAAAGATTATTTATATTAAACCAATGGACCACTCTTTTGATTGCACCATTCACTTCGTCATAATTATCGTGTTGCCTTTTAATTTTGAAAATTAACGAAGTATCGTCAGCAAATAAAATAATACTATTATTGTCCCTTACATAGTAGGGAAGGTCATTTATGTAAATTAGAAATAAAAATGGTCCAAGTATCGAACCCTGCGGAACGCCCAACGAAACCACAGATCCTGCTGAACATGTACCGTTAACATCGACCCTCTGAATTCTATTGTTCAAATATGAAGTCAGAAGCTCGAGAGCCTTGTTCCTTATTCCGTAATGTTCTAATTTCCTGATTAATGTGTCATGGTGAACGCAATCGAAGGCCTTGGATAGATCACAGAAGACACCTAGAGCATCATGCTTATCCTCCCAGGCTTCGTAAATACAATTTAACAGTTCTACACCAGCATCCGTAGTCGAACGTCCCTTAGTAAACCCAAACTGTTTATCATGAAACAATTTGTTTTCACCAAAATGGGTCAGCAACTGTCCTAGAATTAGTTTCTCAAATACTTTACTCAAGGTCGGCAACAAAGAAACGGGTCGGAAATTCGAAGGATCTGTGGCGCTGCCGGCCTTGAACAAAGGTATTTTTTTTATTTTATACTAGCTGTCCCGGCGAACTTCGTACCGCCAATTTTTTCCCGCCCCGCGATCCGCGTCAGATCCCGTTCCCGCTGCACCATTTAGGGGGATGAAAAATAGATGTTGGCCGATTCTCATAGATACCGGATAAGCACAAAAAACTTCATCAAAATCGGTCAAGCCGTTTCGGAGGAGTATGGCAACGAAAACTGTGACACGAGAATTTTATATATTAGATGATATTTTTATATGGTATTAATAATCGAACTAGAGATGTTTACCAAATATCAGAACAATTGGTCAACTGGAAGGGGGACAATAATCGAAATTAAGATCATTTTGAGTACTCTGTTCGTCAAAGTCAAAGTCAAAGTCAAAGTCTTTATTCGTTGAATATGGTCTACATCTTTTTGATGCAGACTGTACCTAATGAGGTATAATCTCTGACCGTTAAGTGACTACAGAGATACAATTGATTAGTCACATACTACTACAGATTAGTTAATTAAGTCCGTACATACTTTTATCTCAATTAATGTCCATTATTCATCAATTCCGATGTATTTAAACAAGGTGACTCCATCGCGCTAAGCGTTGCTATTCTATACAAGTTACTATGAAGGTTGACAGCTATTTCTATGTTCATTTAAATATTTAACTGTTTTATTTTCCCTGTTTTGACCAGAAAATATTGCTTAGAGGCATCAGAGTTGTGGAAACAAAAAGTGTCTGATCAGAATTTTTCTAGTAGTTATTTCTTTGCTAGCAGTCAGGAAAAATGCTCTGTTAGTAGCTTTAGACTCAGGAGTCAATACTCAATAAGGAGAGATCTCTCCAGGAAAACAGATCAGCTGAGATTATCAGAGCATATTCTTCTTATACATACAAACATATACTCACGCCTGTAAATTTCTGAAGGGGTAGGCAGAGGTGTATTAACACCCACATTTCACCATCTCCGAGGTATCGAATGTGACTGGGATTAAAATTATTATAATAGAGAAGATTCTTCATCAGGGATAAACAGGTGTGACTTATTATGTATCGTTCATTATCCATACTTAATAATTTTATAAATGCGAAAGTAACTCTGTTTGTCTGTATGTTACGCTTTCACGCCTTAACCACTGAACCGATTGATGAAATTTGGTACAAGGGGTAGATTAGACCTTGACAAAGGACATAGGCTATGTTTGGTCGCGATAACCGACATCCACACGGGCGGAGCCTAGGGCAAAAGCTAGTTTATTATAAACCGAGGAATTTTCTCTGGGATTTCCTTTTTAGGCGAAATTAGTTGTCTGCCTAGTTGGTAAGGTATTTGGTATTCAGTGCAAAAGTCCTCAGCTCCAAATAGCCTTGTACGTATTAATATTGCATTACGTGATAAATCCGATCCTGCGGTGGATGGGTGGGCGATCGCCAGAATCCGATGATGTCATATTTCAACGCTGCCTACTCTTGAAAGGTAAACAGTAAACATTGTACAGTTTGGTTGACCTTTATTCCTTCTTCAGTAGTTGTTTGTAATTGTGGGATGGTCGTTTTTCAACCGAATACCATTTTCAGTATGGATACCAAGGTCTACCCTTTGGTCCCTTTTCTAATATAGTTTAGTTGGCTTTTATAGAAAAAATCTATACTTTATGTATAGAAACGACTGCTGTTTAACCCCTAAACCGTTAAAAAGCCCCCTTAAAAATTTGCATCGAAGCTCTTTCGTTTCACTTTAGTGGAGTCGGTGAGGCGAAGACTGTACGGTACCTTTTTTTTTTTTTTTTTTTTTTTATATTTGGTCCGTCAATTGACTGCACTCCGCTAGATGGCAACAAAGCTGAAGTGCAGTCCAGAAGATACAGACCACCATTCCCGGTGCCATTGGACGTAAAATGGTGGTCCCTAACTTGACGGCCTTGATAGATGCCTTTTCACGCCCCGCTTGAAGAACCCGGGACTGTAAGAAGAGGGAAACACGTATGCGGGCAGAGCATTCCAGCTCTTTATCGTGCGGCAGAGGAAAGAGCCCCCAAACCGTTTAGTGCGAGATGGTATGGATTCCACCGTGTGTGGATGGCACCGCAGACCAGCACGTGTTGTTCTGGATAGGAAGGGAGAGGGTGGGATCAGTTGAAATAACTCCTCAGAACACTCGCCGTGGTAGAGGCGGTAGAAAACGGCCAGAGAGGCAACGTCTCTACGCAACTGCAGAGGTTCCAAGGTGTTGGTAACCTCAGGATCACCTATGATACGAACTGCACGTCGCTGCATTCTGTCAAGAGCGTCTAACAGGTATTGCGCGGAACCATCCCAGAGATGAGAACAGTATTCCACACAAGAGCGAATCTGTGTCTTGTACAGAAGACACCGCTGCTCCGGCGTGAAAAACCGCTTCGCCCTGTTCAAGATCCCGAGTTTGCGCGACGCTGTTTTGATGACGCTCTCGATGTAATTCTTGTTGTTCAGGTTGCAGCGAACATCCATTCCAAGCATGTCAATGTGATCCTGTAGAGCCAGCGGTGTATTCTGGAGAGTAGGGAGAGGAAGGAAGGGGGAGGTCTTGGCTGTGAACGCGCACGCTTGTGTTTTTTTGGCATTGAACTCGACCTACCGATAAACAATATTTTGGCTTCCGAAAAATGGTCAACCTTACTGCTGAGACACTTATCGAGGAGGCTCTAAGATGCAATCTATCTTAAGCTGTAGCGAAAACTCAAATGTCAAACATAAAATGGATTGAGAAGCCGGGGATCCGAAATGGAAGGGTCAGATGCAACCAAGATCATCATAGCGATGAAGATGACTTTTTTTATTACTAAGGCTGAATGAAATAAAAGACTATAGAGGAGCCTGATGCAATGTAAACCGCGTTAGGAAAAATCACCGAGACCTGTGAACTTTAGTAATTTGCTATAGGTGAAATGAGGGGGGGGGGGGGGAACCTATAACAAATAGAAAAATGTGAAGAAGGAAAATGGTGCTCTTACATTTTATCAATCAAACAAAATACAGGAGGTACACTACTTGCTACTGTAATTTAATTTTAAAAGCAGCTGGTATATATAGCATGTCTTCCTTGACATTATTCGACCCAGCAACTTGCATTCAAGAGCCTTGAGTTCATCGAAATTTTTGGAATCAATCTGTAATTACACTAATTACGTTCGCATTCCACAAGTCCCTTCATTCACCTTTAAACACATATGCAAGTACATCAATGGAATGCTCGTCCTATATCTTGTAGACTTACCGAATCTCGGACTTTCTTCGAAGGAATGTTCAAAGTGTATTACTTGGGTTAATAAACTAAATGATAACGAGCGTTAATCGTGTTTAAATAATTCTACGCGTCTCCTATGTGACCAACCATCGTCTGGTCAGGATATCAACGTTGGTCATTTACCTCAAGTTATTAGTGTAGGACTTTTAAAATGATCGACATATTATTTTGATTTCTTTGTCCCTCTGTTCTTTCTCTTTTTGTGATTGATCTCTCTGATTTTGTATTGTTTCCGTTTATACCTCTTTAAGATTAAGTTATACTGTCTGTTAATCAGTTGAACATTTTTTTTCAGATTCCTCAAAAATTACTAGATTTTGTTTTTTCAATAATTATTTTGTTTATCCAAAGGCTGCCTGTAGAAATTCTCATAAGTGTTAAAGCAGTTTTTTGTTAATATAATATTCAATGCAAGTAAATTTGATAAATTAAAATTCATTTATTCTCAGACCATCGATCCATAGTGTTAGTAAAAATTTAACTTAAGAACTAATATTGGTAATAAATTCAATAAACAACACTCCACTATCCACACCGATGACACTACACTCGAATGTAGCACCATCCAGTGCCGCAACAAGGGAGAGTCCCACCGGTCCTTGAACACATTAAATTTAGTTTTTAGATTAGATTAGTAAAATTAATTTCTATTTCTTCATTGTCTTCGAGAACTTGGTTAAAATCTTCTGTACCTACTAGAGCTTTGTGTTTGTAACGAAGGTTTACAGAAAGGACATCAATATGCGTTAGTGATGTTTAAAGAATTTAATTCATCATTAAAATGCCTCAATGATCATTGCCAAAATCGTGTTCTTCAGTTTACTGGTACATCATCCCACTTAAAGTACCCCAGTTTGTAGAAACAGGAACACTGGACTCACAAACTGATTCTGTTCTTATCATACTTTCTGCTTTTTTGACAAAGGTTTGTCCTTATCCTTGTGTTTCTGTATTGCACAACATATTTTCGATTATATTTTTTCTGGAGAGCATAAATCATTCGATAACGTGTTCACAGCTCGAACCAAAATAAACGTCGATATAACAGAAACCCGTTATTTCGCGATGTTGACCTCGAACATTACTTACTGATAAAGGTTTGTCACAATTAGTGCTTTGACGAGAAATTAAACATTTTTCATAAAATTAATTGAGTAAAGAAAACAGTCTTAAGTTTTGAACCCGAATTCCTTTAGACGTGTTTGCAATATCGGTCCGCTAAACCGGATTACAGCTCCGTTCCGGTTTCCAACAATAGCCCAGAGACTCATTGTATCTCCATTGCTACCTCCAGTCATTGTGCAACCAACATCTGTCTTCAATACTGATTGTCTTTAATTTTTATCCTCCAACCTTTGCCTTTATCAAAATCATCAGTGTTCATAATCACCACTTTCATTGATGATTTAGCATTACCAAGATCGTATCGTACCTATTCTTGTTTTTGATGAGCATCTTATACTTTTCCAATAAGATTCAAATCAGAAGCCTGTAGAATGTCAACGTCCCTTTTAGGGTGTACTTAGAAGTGCCGATAACAACACAAAAATGTGTACCGGTACTACTAGCCAATAAACGTTTCCTATCGAAAAACAAGCTTTTATCACATCAAAATAAACAACACACTTAGACTAATTAGAGTTGTATGCGTGTATTGTACGTCGCTTTCTCGGAACGCGCCTCGATAAGTGTTTTATCTTTTAGGGCACGAAAGCCTCCGGGAGAAGGTCGAGGGAGGAGTAGGAGGCGCGCGCGCATCCCGCGACCGGCTGGACAGGGCAGTGCCGGGCACTCTGCGTGTGCGCAGCCAGTCAGTGATCGCTCGGACGCCAACCGCGCCGCACGCCACGTACCACACGCCCCCGCCCGCGAGCCGCACCACGCGAAAAAACACAATAAAACCAATCGACCCCGAGTGACCCCAAAAGTGCATACCGAGCGGCCGACACGAACGAAACGACTTCGCGAAGACACTGACCATACAGATTAATAGCGACTAACATTAACGCTTAGCATAACACGTGAGCTTTGATTAACTGTTAATATTTAAGTTATAATTAACATAAAGGTGGAAATTAAACTGTGCCGGAAGATATCGAGTTCAGAGCGAATTGTTTTAAATTTAAATGGTAACGGGCGAGTCGTAGCAGCAGCGGCGGTGCTCGACACAGGTAAGTTGGAACATGTCTCAGCTCACATTATCAGTTTGGTTGCGCTCAGCTGAGCGCCTTTGCCGGCCTTTTTGACAGTTGTATTTTTTAAACGTGTTCACGCATAAATTAGGCACACATATCTACCGACAGCCACAGAGTTCAAAATTCTACAGTATCAACTTTTTTTTAAAGAATTTGAATACGGTTGATTAAGATATTTAGCGACGTAAATTTTAAAGGTATGAGTAATATGGATGTTATCATCGAATGTTTAGGTGTCCGGTCGTTGTTTGCTTATGTCGGTATTTGTCTCGCTAGCGGAATGCGCCCGCTTTGTCCCGTGTTGTCATCATAACAAATAACTTTGCGTCTAGGTGTGCGGCATGGCTGTTCGGATGCTCATGTTTGCACACCTGCTAGTTGGATTCTTGTACCACCATAATATATTACAGAAGCATCTTAACTTGAACCCTATTTTTTGGATGTCCTTTAAATTATTTTCTTATCTTCATTTAACGTTTTAGACACTTTTTATAACTTGTTATGTGAAGAAACAATGCTGTGTTTGCTACTTAGGCCTCTAAATGTTATTCTGGGTCATATCAAGGTAGCATTTATAGATTTTTGTGCGTCTTTAAGCTCCAATAGAGTCAAGGATAATGCTAGGTCCCAGCGTTAGTCACTGTTCAGTTTAATACCTGATCTACCCACATTATACTTATAAATAGGCAATACACCTTTATCTTCTACGTATTTGGTAAAGTACCTATTCGATGACGGAGGGTATTTAGAAATCTGAGGAGTGTTTGACAGGTGTTGTCATAATTGTCAAATTGTAATTAGGTATGGCAAATTATCTACGCTAGACCAAAATGTTGTAGGAGTAAATATCTACATAGTAGGTAGGTAGTTTATATGGTTTAAAAGGAAAAGTATACGCCTACATAATTTAACTTTATGTACATTATGTACCACTTCCCAATTGTAATATTATCAATGTCTTAAATACATAAATAAACACTTGGCTTTATCATCATTTCCAAATAAGCAGGTTATTTTATGAACACATAAAGCAATGGTATCTAATTTTAATTCTTATACAGGTTGAAGTTTAGATTCAAAGGATTTTCTTTTATTTAATTTGCCATGTTTGCTAGAGTGATTCGATCCTTTTGATTAACCCTATCTATTGATTCCATAAAAATACAGGATGGAAGTTTTTCTTATTTTAGTCGGTTTAATTACTGGATGTGGCAGGCAAGCATCCGAAAATCTGTGAATGCAAGTTTGATTCTATCAAAAAAAAAATCCTTTGAGTAAATATTGAGTAAAACTTTCCCTCCAGGTGGACCCTGTACAACCCAAACACTCAAGGAATATTTTGAAGACTGTGTGAAGCTGCTAAAACTAATCAATAAATATATCGAATACAATCAATACTAGTCAAAACATCGAATCAATCTGATATAATACTGTAAGGAAAACATCGAATAAATTCGATATTTCGATGTTATGTGAATGTCCCTTTATTGATTGAGATAATACCTATAGCAATTTTCCACATCATCGCTGGCAAAAGCTTGTTTGTAATATTAATGACTTTGTTTACTCGGTTGTAACAAAATCCCGATTCATTTGTAAGTAGCGTTACAAGAACATTTGTCATGTTTTATTGCTCTACGGGACATCTCACATTCCTATAACCAAGCTGAGTTATCAGCTGGCATTATAAACACCAATCACGTTACGAAGACATAATACGTTCCTACCTACCTATCGAAATTCTTTAGCATTTTATAAAGAAACAAAGTTCTATTTTTAATCTTGAATCTTGATACAACCACCAGCACTGGTATCATTAACTATGTAAATACATACATATAATCACGCCTTTATCCCCAGAGGGTAAGGCAGAGGTGAATTAACACCCACCTTTCACCAATCATTATATTCGATCCCACTGATGATCGCCTCCCACCCAAGTATTTGCCTCCTCTTTTATATTCTTTTAAATATTCTAATTTACTAAGTTAGTTTTAGTTTAATAATTAAACAAACCCATGTAATTAATCTTTGGATAATACAAGTAAAAGGAACGACTAATTTCTGAAATAATACAAGTAATTATATGAAAAAATAGGATAAGTTAGCATATTCATTTGGAACATGGATAATATTATTTTTCTTCCCCATTACTTTTCTGGAAATAGGTACAATACATACCTATAGGTATGTAGGTATCTATTTCCATCATTATTATATTATAACAAACAAGTCGCGTTCTTATCCAACACAATGACTGCAATACAACTAAAACCGCAATAAGTATAAAAGAAACAACCAAAGTGATTGCATTTTGTGTCATCTTCGTATTCATAGTATTGAACCGTCGATGCACAACTTGAAGGTCTATAAATGTGAACTTGCAAGGCGCGCGGCGAGGCGCAGGCGCAGGATCCATTCGGGCTCTTACGCGACGTTGTATAACACTGTTCCCACGCAGCCGTCAAACCAGTTATAAACATAACACTTATTGGATATTAGCAATGTTATGTTATGAAAGACAATATCTTTGTTTACGCTTAAATTTTTGGTTTAACAAAGAAAGAATAAATATGTATGTTTCACTTTACTTTTGTTACCGTAAGACGAAGCTGTCCCGTAACAAATTAAACCAAATATGGGAAAAATAAATAAACTATTAATTGCTTTATAAAATACTAAACTATGCAAAAAGAATCGAAGGCAGAGTCTGGGCTCCGCGATGAAGTTTAGAATTTTATTTTTTAAATGATGAATTGTTTGGTAATAAATTCATCATAATTAATGATACCCATCCTCCAACAAATCTGGGTCCTCTCTAGGCTGAGTGTGGTGATTTGACAAACATTATACCAATAGTTGACAATTGACTCCCCCCGCTCGGTGTCACGGAACAGACGTGTTTACAAACGGCTCGTTATCATTAAGAGTCCGTACTACCTCAAATGACATAGAATAAACGTGTATAATATCAAAAGTTCTAAAGCATGGACTTTTTAATTCATTTGTGGTAAAGTTGAGGATATATACTAATGTTTATGTGTGGCAAAAACATGATTACGTAAAATTTTCTTGATAGAAAACCATTGCAAAGTTACCTCTAAACCGTACAAATAAAACGATATTATGGATTAATTACGCAAAATAGGATCACTAAACTTACACAATAATTGCAGTTTAGTGGTTAAGAGACATTATGTGTTTCAAATTTTACAAATATACATTGGTTTCTGCGTAACTAGCAAATATCTAAATTTTTACTCAAGCGATACCATTAAACTTAGAACCGCCCTGCCGCCCGGCCTCCTCCTCAGTGTTGCTTCGGCTATCATACGGGGAGCTTGTGTCGCACGCGCTCTGCGCAGACGATTACGATAGACGATACGAAAGTATTCAAGTACCTATCTTTTGGCAGGCGAAATGGGTAATAAAGTAAACTGAAAGAGGAAAAGTGTATGTTGGCGTAAAAAAACATTAAAACATATGTATTATGTAGGCAGCCTCTGTGGCGTGGTGGTAGTGCACGCGACTGCCACGCAAGAGGCGCGGGTTCGATTCCCGCTCAGTGCAAATATTTGTATGCATGAATATGGCTATTTGCATTGATCTGGGTGTTTCTATGTATAATATGTATGTATTGATGATGATTCCGTGATGGTGGTATCCGTGGGGATTTTTCGCACGATAAAAAAAAATGGCGTCAGTGAACGCGACTGCTACGCAGGAGGCGCGGTTTCGATCCCCGCTCAGTGCAAATATTTGTATGCATGAATATGTCTATTTGCATTGGTCTGAGTGTTTCTATGTATAATATTTATGTACATACAAAAAAGTATCTAAGTATGTTTATCCGCATTCTAGATTCCATAACACAAGCTAATTAAGCTTACCATGGGTCTAGATAGCGCTGTGTAGAATGTTGTGGAATATTTATTTATTTATTATTATAGTAAGTATCTAATCTACCTACCTAAGTAGCTTATACTGTACATAACAATTTGCAATAGGTACTATATTAGTAGAAAGTAATAAATAGGTCAGTAAAAACCTACCTATTTCAAAAATTTGGATTGAAATAGGCATACCTGCTTATGTATCGACAAAAATAATCTTGCAGTAGCAGCCCAAGTCTTTCAGGCAGGTCCTGCCTACTACATGTCGCTCACTGCGACGACGCGACGGACGACGCGGTTGGGCGACTCAGAGCCGAAAGTCGAAGTGTTGTAACTCCAACTTCTGTAGGTTAGGTTAGAACTGTGACCCCAACGCATGAGCCGAGCGAGCGTAGCGAGCGTGCCGCAGCAGCGGACGGCGAAGTGCCAGATCGGGTTATGATAGGAACGAGACCGTCGGGTCAGGTTAGGAAGAGGGTTACGTTCGGAACAAATTTTTGAAGTTTCTACCTAACCCGCGACCGGGTCAAGTTTTCGGGTCAGTTTCGGAATAAACGGAATATTTCTGTAAATACATGAGTACCTACCAACCCGAATGATCATAATATAAATATAGCAGTAGTTAGGTACTACTACCATACGTATTCCTATATTTATTATAGACAGTACGTAATTATGAATTTCCATTCATCTGTTTCTATTGAAGGGTCATCGCCCTCTGTGGGCTCAGCAATCTAGCCACATTACTGGCCGTCAGATTCTCTGCCCATACGGGGGCCCCGTATAGGGCCATACTTCGCACGATCCCCAGGTACAGTCTCCTGCAGGGAGCGTTGGGTCTCCTGATGTTGGGCATCAGCCGCGCGAGTGTGGCTGATGCCCCCCTCAGTTTTGGGACCAAACTTCGGAAGTGATGTCCGAAGTTCCACCGGCCATCGAGCCCCAGATACTTCATCGAGGGCTCGATGCCGATGCTGACACCCCCTATCTGTAGGCTGGATCCCGCAGGTGGCTCCATCCGAGGTCCGTGGAAGCACCGAGCCTCGGACTTGTGAAGAGCGACCTCGAAACCCAGCCGCCGTGTCTGACCCACGACTTGAGCAACCCCTGCCGTGGCCTTTAGTGCTGCGTCTCGGTGCGCTGCTCCCCGCGCCGTAATTATGGTGTCATGCGAACCGGACGTCGGAGGTCGCAGAACGACCTCCGTCCTCTATGAGCGCTGGCCTGAGGGTGACCGGTGGAGCCGCCTGTCACCCTAGCAGAAGCAGGCCGCGGCGGCGGCGCAAGGTGCGCCTCCCCGTAACCGGGGCTAGATGGGGACACTGTGGTCCCCCCAACCCGAAGGAGGCCATCTCGAAAGGGATGGTCGTCCTGGGTCTGCCGGGGTGCGAGAGATATGCTTTTGGCAATCTCACCTCCGGCAACCAAGGACTTGGGACGGCGTGCGTTTTAGTTCGAGTTCGACATAACCACCTCCACCGGCTCCGTGGGGATTTATCGCACGATAAAAAAAACGAGGATGTCATCGGCGGAACACGTTACGCTGACCCCTCTGAGCAACGTACCACGCAGCACCCAATCGTAGCCGATGTTCCTCACCCTCCGTAACTACGGGCACGTCGTTCTTCACCACCTCCCCTAGGTGCCGTCTTCTTAGGGGCGGAGGCCTTGGCTTGGGACCAGTAGCACCACTGGGTGCAGCCGTCGTCGCTCAAGACGCGACGATGGGTGCCGCCAGCGGTGGGCGGTATGCCCGGTCCTCGAGGACGCCAAGGCGTCGCTCGATGACCTCCAGCAGCTGGACCACCATTGGTGTCACCTTAGATGGAGCACGGAGAGCGGGGGTTTTCACACCCCGAGCCTCCCCGGCCCCCTGGACCAGCTGCGTCAGCTGACCGATCTCCTCCCGCATCAGCCGTTGCTGCTTGTGGGAGTCAGCAATCTCCGTCTCCAGGCTCGCAACCCGAGCCCGGAGTTTCTCCTCCTCACTGGAGACGCTCCTTTCCAGGAGCTCCTCCAGCGCTTTGGCGGCACCTTTTATCGCGTCCGCCACGACCCTCTTCTTTCCCGTAATATTTTTCTGGCCTTTTGGCGGCAGAAATGCGGGAAAGAGCCGCCAGGATGTTCTGCACCGCCGGCACCTCCGTGACCTCCCTTGGTAGCGGGGACACAATCGCTGGCGGCTCTGCTACTCTCTCTTTCGCTCTGTAGAGGTCGGCTTTCGTCCTCTACCCGCGCCTAGCCGTCTAGCGTAGCCTTACTAGGAAGGTCCTACTCGCTGTTCGATGATTCAGACCCACGATGAACATGGGCGGGTGTCGCCATGGCTAGTCACCGAATGGGTGTCCATTCGATCACCAGTCACAGCTAGGGATTCCCCAGACGGAGTCCGGGTACCCTCATGGGTAGATTTATCCGTTATCGTTTCCATAACCATATTTTATTTTACGGTTAATGTCCACCGACATTGAGGTGGAAGTAGAGAGGTTGTATGTGAGGATAGGAAAGGTGGGAGTGAGTGAGTGACGCCCTAGGCACTGAGTTCCCCCCAGTGATGCATCCCATTGCCAGGCGTGGGGTTCGGGGTGATTTTTTATAGAGGTTTTCTTCCTCGCAACTCCTAAGAGCTACCATGCCCCTCTGTTGCCAGACGGCGGTACGGCTCGGCCGATCGATGGTCCCCATGGGACCGTGTATTTCACCACTGATCGCTCAGTGGCAAAGTACTCGTCGCCCTTAAAGTTCTCCGCTAGGCTTAGCAGAGCGCGTGCGGAGAACTCGAAACCGACCATAAAGGCCCCCCTCCTTGGTGGACTAATTGGCCACCAAGGTACCTTCAGGTGAGAGAGCAGTGCCCAGCAGTGAGACATTGAAAGGGCTGCTATTATTATATTATACTAGCTGCTGCCCGTAGCTTCGCCCGCGTGAAGTTTTGTTCCCGTTCCCGCAACCCATGGGAACCTTAACCCGGAATAAAAAGCAACCTATGTGTTATTCCAGGTTCTAATCTACCCCTGTATAAAATTTCAGCCAGATCCATTTAGTAGTTTTTGCGTGAAAGAGTAACAAACATCCATACATACAGCGATACATACTCACAAACTTTCGCATTTATAATATTAATAGGATAAGTATAAATATATTATAAGTTTTATGTAAATTATCATTACAATATGCACACTTTTCTCAAAAGTTTGTTTATTGCCATAACTTTCTTGATGTCTAATTACTAGCTACTTTACCCTATCGATTGATACACGCGTGAACTTGGCGGCCGAGCCTCGCGTCGGCCGGCCCGGGGTCATCGCGGGAGTGAGATAGATACATCTGCGCGCGAGTAGTACCGGCGCGAGAGCGTTGTTGAGGCGCGCGGGGGTAAAATTTGAATTCGAGCTGGAGTAGTACGGACCCTTAATTTGCAATAGTTGGAAAAGTTTAACTTCAGTGGAAAAAAAATACACCAGTGTGTGCACAAATTAAATACAGAAGCAACGGTGTAACTGCGGTGTCAAAGCACGAATAAACAACAAAGTTAGAACCGAAAAACTGTTAAGGAATTTGTTGTGAATGTGAATTAGTGACAGAATTAAAAATTCGATACCCTCAAATATACTATTTCACTAATATCTCCGATACTTAAACAACTAAACTCCATACATATCATTAGGTTGATATTTTCGAAGTGAAGCTTAATGTCACGATAGCTTCGGCGTAAAGTACATGGTAGCGGCGACATCACAGCGTGTCTCAAGTTCGATTCTGACCGGACACATTGCGCTCTTTTTGTGTTCAAAATACTTTCTGCCTGTTAATAGGAAGTTCTGGGTTCCAATTCTACATACTAATAAATAGTAAATACCACTTGTATCATCAATAATCTAATAAAAATGAAATGCTATGGTTGCTTAAAGAATACAAAGGAGAACTGTATAAAATGTTCAACCGATACATGTGCAAAAAGTTTTTGTTCTCAATGTATTAAACTGCCTACGTTGTCAACTGATAAAATAAAATTATGGAAATGTCCGGACTGCTGTGCTGCGCAGAAGAAAGGCGGGGACAACAGCTTAACACCCGTACGTTCCACGGATACGAACGTCACTACGAGGAAAAAGACCGAAAATTGCACAGAAGTTATCATCAATTCCGAGGTCAAGGAACTGATCGAAGAAGTACGTCACCTAACGCGGGAAATAACCTCATTGAAAAAACAACTTGAAGACGCCACAGAGTCTTTAATACACTGTCATACTAAACTAGCAGAATTGGGGTCAACCGTGGATGCCAATGAAAAGCGAATAAAGCACCTGGAAAAGCGTGAAGAGGATATGAAGCTGCTCGAATCGAAGGTTACGGAACTAAAGCAAGAACTGAACGGACAAGCGCAACAACACCTGCGCAACGAACTGGAATTAGCCGGAATACCTGAACAAACAAATGAAAATCTACACCATATTGCGCTTTTGGCGGCGCGGAAGATTGGTATTGAGCTAAGCGACTGCGATATTGATTGGGTTGCCAGGGTGGGTCCCCGTATTAAGTCTGCATTATCTGCCGAACAAAATGTGAAGTTTTCAAGGCCGGTAGTGGTGCGTCTTCTACGTCGCAGCAAACGAGACCAGATATTAAAGGCTTCGAAGTCTAGAAGGAATATGACATCTGCTGATTTAGAAATTCCTGGTTCCTCACAAAAAATCTTCTACAATGAGCGCCTAACCAAGGAAAATCGACTACTTTTTCGTGAGGCTAGAACAAAGTCAAAAGAAAATGATTACTCCTTCTGCTGGTGTACACAGGGGAATATTTTTGTTAAGCAACGCGAAGGCAAGCCTGCTCTGCCAGTACGCACGCAGGACGATCTTTTGCGTATTTTCAATTCAGCCATCTGAACTTTCTTATAAGACCTTATTTCATGCACACTTGTTTAAGCCCATTATGGTATACAATATCACCCTCCTATATCTAATATTCTGTAATAAGGGTGTCAACACTAATATCACATTACACACCCTTATCTATATATCTAGTTATTTAATCACGTTATTATTTTATTATATATATTACTATACTTTCATATCAAAACGCAAAATAAGTCGCAATAACTATATTATTAAAAAAATGCACAGTGGCATAATATATAAACAAATATTATTATATTATATGTTCGGCAATGGTAACTATCATAATCACACTATTCTATGTCTAACCTTCTTGAGACCTTACTTACTACGCAAAAATGACTGAAAAACACATTGAAGAGTTAGATTCTTTAAGTATAAATTGTCTTACAGTACCAATGCCTGAAAAATGTGCATCAGCAATAACAAAGAACTGCAACTTTAAAATATTGACATTCAACATTAGGAGCATCACAAAAAATTATGACCAATTTATCGTATTTCATAATAGAATGAATATTTCCTTTGACATAATAATTTTAACCGAGTGTTGGCTCGATGAATGTACGATAATACCACAAATGCCATCATATACCAGTTTTAATACGTATGAAATTATTAACCAGAACACAGGAGTAGTGGTCTACGTCCACGACTCACTAGGTGCAAGTGTCACAGAACCAGATGTTAGCGATGCTAGCGTATTGCAGGTAGAACTTAGCAATATGATTACTCTCCTCGCTATTTACCGGCCACCCTCAGGTCACTGCAAAAGATTCCTGCGTTCTTTGCATTGCCTCCTGGAGGAAATCTCAGGCAAATCCACGGTACAAATCCTTACTGGTGACATAAACATAAATTTACTTTCACCGAAATGTGAAGAGGATCTTGTAGAATATTTGTCCTTAACTGCAGAACATGGCCTTTTCCCTGCTATTTCAGTACCAACAAGGGCGGACGCATGTCATGATCACATATTTGTAAATACTGTCAAAAATGTGGTTGGTGTGGTTTGTACATCGAGTATAACTGACCATGACATGGTGTTGCTGGGCCTAAATATAAACAAAACTGTCAAACGTTGCCTGGACCGAACTATTACCAAACGTAATACAGAGGCTATAAAGAAAGAACTTGCAGAGGTTGACTGGCTCCAATCGTTAAGCAGTACGGGGGTGAACCAGAGAGTAAATAGTTTTTGCGGCCAGCTGGCCGATATTGTTAGCAAGCACACACATACAATACAAGTGTGCCACTCAAAATATAATATCAAACCCTGGATCACACCTGGGCTTATTCGATGCATGCAACATAGGGATCGATTACATCTCAAGACCAGAAAAGCACCGAATGACTCCGTCTTGCGCATAATTTACAATAGATATAGGAACTTTTGTAATGGCTTGTTGCGTAAGCTAAAAACAGAGTATAATAACAATGAACTTTCGAATAGCACAAAGGATCCTAAAAGGATGTGGAAGACTATAAAAAACGAATGCAACCTAACAGCAAATAAAAAAGAACCTAAGGAGCTTTTAACTCTACCTAACGTCACAGATGCTGGACAATCATTGAACAAGTGTAGTAGTTATTTTTCGACCGTGGGACAAAACCTGGCCAATGAAATATTGAATCAGCTTCAACTTAGCCAGAAAGAATTAGCAGCTAAGATCAGTAGCAATCTTATAACAAATTCATTCTTTTTGCAACCCACTGACGAAAGTGAAGTTGAATCTCTTATACTTTCATTGCAGAATGATAAAGCACCGGGTACTGATGGATTGACTAACAGCTTGTTAAAAGAAATAAAAAATGTAATTGTACCGCCCCTGACTGATATATTCAACTTAAGCTTGCAATCTGGTATATTTCCTGATGTCTGGAAGACAGCGTCGATTACACCAATTTACAAACACGGCCCTAAGGACTCTCCGGAAAGCTACCGACCGATCTCGTTACTGTCAGCGTTTTCCAAATTACTCGAGAAACTGGTTAATAATAGACTGATTAAATATATTGAATCTCACAATCTTGTCTCCGATAGGCAGTTCGGGTTTAGAAGAGGCAAATCGACTGATGACGCTGTAACTCTGTTAACATCAACAGTTTCTTCTTATCTTGACAAAAGACGGTTCGCTATAGGTGCATTCTTGGACCTAGCTAAGGCGTTTGATACTGTTTCTGTTCCGATCCTTTTAGCGAAATTGGAAAAGAAATTTGGCATACGTGGCATAGCATTGAAATGGTTTGAGAGTTATCTATCGGGAAGGAAGCAGTGTGTTAAAGTGGGTAACTCTAAAAGTGAGCTACATTCAATCAACTTTGGGGTCCCACAGGGTAGCGTGCTTGGACCAACGCTCTTTATAATGTATATGGATGATATTCACGAGGCGATCAACGCCAATATAATATGCTATGCCGATGACACTGTTCTTATATTTGATGGTGCAAGTTGGGCTGAAGCGTTTTCGAAAGCCGAGTCGGGCCTCGGGCGAGTGTCTAAATGGTTGCGTTATAATTTACTGACACTGAATGCTAGTAAAACTAAATACGTATGCTTTCATAAAACAGCCGCATCGGCCCCTTGCACTTCTCTTGGCATCAAATTACACTACTGCAAAGAAATGAAAGGTTGCAAATGTGAATTCATCCAAAGGACAGCCACCATTAAATACCTTGGCGTAATTATTGATGAAAACTTGGACTTTAAAGAACACATCATTGTTTTGTCAAACCGAGTGCGAAAAACCGCAAACATAATGAAATTGCTGCGCTCTTCAGCGCCAATGGACGTCCTGAAATCCGTTTACTTTGCCCTGAGTCAGTCGCTTGTGACGTATTGTATACGAAGCTGGGGCTCTGCTCAAAAGACCTTCCTTATGCAACTAGAAAGAGCTCAACGCGCAGTACTGAAAGCCATGTACCAAAAGCCCGCTAGGTATCCCACAACACAGCTCTACAAGGACAGCGGGGTGCCTACGGTACGCCAACTGTTTATACTGAGAACGTTTCTTAAAGCACATCGAACAGTTATAAACAGTGAAAATTATGAGCATCTACTTAAACTCCGGGTGTATAGAGTAGCGGTACCTAAAGTTAAAACGACATTTGCAGAACGGTTTGGCCCACACATAGAGTATTATATATATAATAAGGTATCCAAGTCTTGTGACATCAAACACTGCTCACTAAAAGAGGCGAAAATGGTGGTTACAAAGTGGCTGACTTCACTGACATACGAGGCTACAGAAATTCTTCTACTGCACTAAGTAGAATGTCTAAGTAATGTGCGAAGTTTGTAGTGTGCATAATTATTATTTGCCCAGTATTTATTTATTTATTTATTTATATATACAATATCTATATATATATATATATATATACATACAGTAAACATATATACATACACTATATATCTACACATATATCTATACATTACATATCATATTTCCTCCTTCTTCTAACTTTTGTAAGTGTGTTAACATTAAACATGATCACCGAGCATTGAAACTGTATAAGGCAAACGTCACGGTACCCACAGGACAGGCTTGCCTAGTGTGGGGCCAACGGGAAGCTCTTTCAAAATGTTAAACTGTTTTTTTTGGAAAATAAATTATTTTATTATTTTTTTTATTTATTATAGGGGAATGCCTTGACCAACTCGGCTACCGAGATACACCCGATGTGATTCAAATTTCCCTTCTTATTCGTCTTTAAAGCGACGCTGGAGTCATCTACCGATATTCTTGCGAATTATCGGAACCAATGAATGATGTTACAATAACTTTTAAACATTGAGTTTTGATTACCATTATTTCCCCTTGTAAGGGAAAGATCGCGGGTTCGAGTCCCGCCCGAGAAGATTATTTTTCCGTATGTATTCGATTTGTATGGTTAGCATACAACAACAAATTCCAAAGATGATGCTTCGTAGCACTATCCTCATCATGGAAAACAGCTACAAGGACTTATTGTCTTAACAAATTATTTTAATATGTACCTATAGATGTTTTTATTCGTACATTCTAGATAACAATAGTGATATATTCCAAAACCTCAGTGTCAGACACTCAGAACAAAGCCGCGCCGCCCACACGCTCCAAAAAACAATATGCTCACCAAATTAATATACAAACCTGTAATTATTATAATTACAGTGTAACGCGTACGATATGCAATTGACGAATTATAACGACGCCATAAGCGTGCGCCTGAGCACAATATTTCACGCTTTTATAAACCTCCTATAGAAGAAGCAGGCTATCTGTCAAGTTTCTGACTCTCTCCAATTTCTTAATATTAGTCGGACCTCTCAGTCTGCCTAATGTGTACAGTCAGCGTCATGAATCGACTACGAAGTCTCAAAATCAAACTGCTTTATTGATTTATATGGTATATATAAAAGGAAGGCAACGCACTTGTGACTCCTCTGGTATTGTGGGTGTCCATGGGCGGTGGTGATCGCTTACCATCAGGCGATCCGTCTGCTCGTTTGCCTCCCTGTTCCATAAAAAATAATAGTTGAATGTATTTTTTATAGCATTTCCTATGCTAACTCTAAAATTCGAATAAATCGGGAGAAATGAAATGCCCAAGTGGAACTTGGAATCACGACCTTTCCCTTACAGGGGAAATAAATAAATAAATATTCCACAACATTTCACACAACGCTATCTAGACCCATGGTAAGCATAGCTTAACTAGCTTGTGTTATGGAATCTAGAATGCGGATAAACATACTTACATACTATACATGGAAACACCCAGACCAATGCAAATAGCCATATTCATGCATACAAATATTTGCACTGAGCGGTGATCGAACCCGCGCCTCTTGCGTAGCAGTCTCATTCACTACCGCCACACCACAGAGGCTGTCAATACATACATAGGTACATACAATACAATGCAAACAAAACAAAATACAAAAATACCTTAAAACTAAGATATTAAGAGCAAATCAAATTGTTTTATTGATTTAAATTGTAAAATAATTAAGGTGTGTACCAAATATGACAACAATCTGTCAACAGATCATTTTGAGCACTTTGTTAAACAATATCTTTATGATGCTGACTGTACGTGTGTTAACAATTTTGTATTTAGCTTTAAATGTCTTTAGAGCAATCGCTGAGATGGAACGAATCGGTTTTCATGTGTGTTTTGTTCAAAAGAATATTCGTAGAAGACATGATATTGCAATATTTGCAATGCTTTGTGTGAAACGTAAATGTTCTAACATAGATTTTGTAATGTAAACAAGGACCTCAGTGGTTGAAAAGAACTTCTCAATCTCTTTATAAATTGGAATATGAAGCTAATAGTAAGTTAGCTGTACCCGTGGCTTAAGAATGCTTCAAAGAATAGGGTTGTCACTTTAATAAAACACCACTTCCAGAAATTTACTTTGGAAAATGGAGCAATATTGACTCTTAGGTAATATTTCACCATAGCGTCATAGCCGTCAGTAGAATTATTGTATGGGGTGCATCAGTTTTATTATTACATACTTAGTCATAATAAGCTAAAAGTATTTCTACCCGACCTACCATAAACGGTGTAATCCACTTAGAGCACACAGCTGAATAGCACCTGTGCGAATAGCACCTAGCCATGTCCACGAAGAGCACCTATCAAGATTTTTGGCAGGTGATACATTTCGTGAATACTAATTTATTTTTACAATCGTAGGTTTATAATATTATATATATATAGCATTACTTATATTTAAAATACACAATGTATCTTTAGAACTTCACTTAACTTTCTACTAGCTGAAATAAATAACAACAATTATATATTATAACAAATAACAAACGTATTGATGAATGAAGATTAACATTTAACACCGCAAGCGCAGAATCAATCTTGAAATGACGTCATATCCATGAATCAGTGCCGTGTGGGCTCCGCGAATAATGGCAAATATTACCTTTATATATTTGTTTGTTTATCGTTGAGGCGCTCATTGGCTGGCCGCCTGTCGGCCGTGACATACCCATTATCGTAGTGATTGAAAACTGCTAGTTCTTTCCTTATAGAACACTAGATTTTGACCGCGGCTCCGCCCGCGTGGATGTCGGTTATCGCGACCAAACATAGCATATGACCTTTCTCAAAGTCTAATCTACCCTTATACCAAATTTCATCAAAATCGATTCCGTGGTTTATGCGTGAAAGCGTAACATACAGTCAGACAGAGATACTTTCGCATTTATAATATTGTATGGATGTCCTTTCTCAAGGTCTAATCTACCCTTATACCAAATTTCATCAAAGTCGGTTCAGTGGTTTAGGCGTAAAAGCGGAACGTACAGACAGACAGAGTTACTTTCGAAATTATAATATTAGTATGGAAGTAGGGATTGTTAATATGGTAATTTGATCACACAGTTTGTTGTCTGATGAGAAGCACTTACCGTAATTGAACACCTGTAAGGTGTGACAGCATGTTTGAAAGAAAACAGTGAAAAAGTTAGAGGAAAAAAGCTATAAAATAATGTTTATCTGTATTCTAAAACGCACAGTAGTACCTAAGTCATCCTGAGTATGATTTAAGAAAATGATTAGTGTGTATCCTAGACCATCGTATCGTTAATATACTGGAAAACCGATCCCAACTGAGTTGGAAAAAGTTCAGAAAATGAAGACTATTATCAACTGCGTATGTAACCTAAATAGTAGTGAAAGATCCTTAATACCCGATTCCTGCCGGCTTTCTAATAAGTCGCATCGCGTGGTGCCTACAGTGACAAACTAGATCAAGGAATTATATTTTCCACCGTCTTCCCTTTTGAAAATTTTCACCCTTCGCCACAGAATCGCCTTATCTGATCGACCCACGGGAAGGGATTCGAGGCTCTTGAGGAATCAGTATCACGCAATGCTATCGCAGTTCATTGCTCGTTTCTCTTATCGATCGCTAGCTGATAACAATCAAACAACATCTGCTATATCTTGCGTAACATCGTCATGACCTTTTCTAGTCAGTACTAGTATGATAGCCATTGATGCAAGACAGAGCTGCATGTGCAGGTATTGTGTGGTGTTGTAAGAACAGACGTGTTCTAACACTATCTGCCTATCACGCAGCACGTGTTTGTTACTGATTCTAATTTATTGGGACATACTGCCTGTCCCTCTGACAATTCGTTAGTAGAATACAATAATCAATGTATAACTCTAGCGACTTAATATGGCACCTGGCTCAAACGTGGAGCACCGCTAAGATCTGAGTTTTGACAGATTAGGTTAGAAGACTAAGGCGGAGCACCTAGACATTGTTATAGAATTGCCGGTAACATGAAAACTAAACGCCGTACTCCTCACCCACGAACTCTGTCTAATGGCATTTCGAATACATCGGAAAAAATTAAATGCTCAAGTGGGACTTGAATCCACGACCTTTCCCTTACAGGGGGAATGCTCTTCCAACTGAGCTATTGAGCCATACCTGAATCCACTTCAAATTTCCCTTCTCTTTCAATTTTTCCGATGTACCTATTCTAATTTTAAAGCATAATAAATGCTATAAAAAATTCATTCAAACTAATCGTATTTCGTTAGATCATTGTTGTTTTATTTAAAGGGGTTCGTCGTCATCCAGGTATTAAACAGTAAACTTGTAGTAAAGTAAGCGACCTAATCCTCCTCGCGAGGCCAGACTGTAAGGGATGACGGGTCAGCCGAGTGCGAAGGATATGTCGAAGACAACCTCACCTCCGGCCTAGCACCACGACCCACAGCGGGCTGTTTAGTCGGTGCGAGTCCGACATAACCTTCCCCTCCTGCTCCAGTGAGGGAGGTATCCGAGGGGATTTCAACACGAAAAAAAAAAGAAATAATTAAGCAGGCAAACTTTGAGAAAGTATAGCCGCGAGTAAACTAATACAGTTCTTCGACGTAATGTAAGTTAATTGTCATGCTCGTAATTCTCATTATAACTATAATACTGTCGAAACAATTCGTTTGATTAGCCAATAATACTGTACGGCCAATTATCGCCTTATCTTATAATAATATTACTGTTTGTTTATTGCACACACTTTATTAGATAGTAAATAGTTTATTGAGGTAGAAAGTTGGATATATTCCTTATTGATCAATAACTATAATTAAGTCATCACGAAGATACGGTATCTGCCTACTTTTGTTTCAATTATTTGGATTACCTAATCTTGATCCTCTAATTTCTTAAATAACGTTTCATCACAAAAAAAATCGAGGGGAATCTAGAACAAGCAGTATCAAGACTAACCCAATTATTAGGGGTCGCCGCAATATGTCAACTCTTCCAAACATGCTTGTCAGATATAATCTCCTTGCCATGTCTCCATTCACGCACTCTCTTTTTATTATAAAGGACACGTCAATTTGACTTCACCTCGCTTGATGTTAAGCTAAAGGCAAAGTCTCGGCAAGGGGGTCACCATTGTAAACATATACCATGTTAATAGTGGTGGCACTTATCAGATGCCTTTTCACGCCCCCCTTAAAGGAACCGGGACTGTAGGAAGAAGGAAACACGTTAGCTGGCAGGGAGTTCTAGCTCTCACGTCACATCTCTTCTTAGGGATACGTCTGCCCATTTTTGCAATGATTTTCCATACAAACATAAATCGGCGAAGGGGTAGGCAGAGGTGTACCAACACCCACATTTCACTATGATTTTCGGCCCCACTCTCACGTAATAGGGGGCGAGCCTATTGCCGTTAAGCGGGCACTCTATGACAGGTGGTATGTTTACTGTCGGATGAAGAACAACCCTATCCCTTAGTTGCCTTCTACGACACCCACAACAAGATATGGCTGGCACTATTGTACTCCACCGGGCCTCCCGAGGAGGGCCAGAGCGTAAGGGATGGCCCTGGGTCAGCCGGGGTGCGAGGGATATGTCGAAGACAGCCTCACCTCCGGCCTAGCACCACGACCCTCAGTCGGCGTGCAGTTTTAGTCGGTTCGAGTCCGACATAACCTCCCCTTCCGGCTTCGGCGGGGGAGGTATCCTAGGGGATTTCCGCACCAAAAAAAAAATGCTCCACGGGGAACCAACATGGCCTTTGATTGATTTTCCAGTACATGCGCATATATATTTTTTATAACCTGGACAGCCCAAGAACACTACACAACACAACACATATATGACTTCTTAGAATTTCGCTCTCAAGCCTTTTTTCCTACTACACACGAACTCAATTAGCATATTAATTTGTTTACAAACAGACGCTAAGTGCACAATGATTGAATCAATCATTGTAATGACGTCACGGCTGGGTCGGTATCCCATGCGCCCGCGCCGCCCGGTGGGAGCGAGCGGTCACTCGGTAATGGCGGCGTTTACATATTAATTGGACATTATAATCTCATTATATGTTTTAGAATCAAATATTCTCAGGCAACTAAGTGATGAAATTGTAATAACAAAAATTAAGCTTATGTACACACACTGAGGTTCCTGTTCAAAACTGGATTGGGGCACGAAATGATTGTTCCTTTTGGAAAACTTTTCATTTGTACAATGCTTTTCAGGGTTCCGTTACCATTAAAAAGAAAGTCTTGATTAGTACTTAAGTCTTACCATTTTTTATAAAAAAATATTAGAACTGAAATTACTAATATTACCTCTAACCTCTCCAGCTAAGCTAAATTGCTTGTGTTAGGAGTGGGTTCGGCCAGAATCCGAACCCGGGAGCTTTCGATCGTAAGGCCGACTCCTTAACCACTAAGTTACCGACGCTTTCGTTTGCCTATCTTACGAAACGTGATAGATAGCTACACAGTTGACATTTTCACAGATTATGCAACTAAAAACAAATAGGTAGGTACTAGGTACATATTAACACCGGAAGGAAATAAATATTTAAGGGATTTAACGGCATCAGGTAGACCCTTGGAAGGCCAGTTTTCATGATTGAAGTTCAACGAGACCCTATTCCTATTACATCTCATATGTTTTGAATCCCTTGCGATTGTCTAAATAGCTGCATAAGAACATAACTGCATATCTTGATCGAGTTCACTTAGAAGTTTGAGTTTCACAGCTTCACAATGTTGTAGACTTGAGCATATTTGATACTAGCTGACCAGGCGCACTTTGTACCGCCAATTTTTTTCCTCCCGCGTGGCGTCCGATCCCGTTCCCGCTGCACCCTCTACTATATGAAGCATGTATTAAACATATAAACATTCTTCTTGAATTATTCTACCTATTAATAGAAACCGCATTAAAATCTGTTGCGTAGTTTTGAAGATATACGGACGGACAGACGAGAAAGCGACTTTGCTTGTGATGATGATGAGGGGTTGAAATAACATAATTATCATTATCACTACTTGATAGTGATAATGATAATTATGTTATTTCAACCCCTTCATCATGTTCTTTAGAAAAAGGTCCATAACAGACAGGTGGACAGACATTTATACGGATAACAAAGTGGTAAGGAAAAAAAATAAAAAAGTACATCAAAAAAATATTCTAAAAAGGCCTAAGCTCCATAAACAAGGTTATGCTATAAAGATACTTATTTATCAGCAATTATGGTACTTCCTCGTGTGTTGAGCGTCGAGTGGGTGTCCGGGAACACGCCGCGCCAGTTCCGCGTACCGTCTAATGAGTGTCCACTGTCGTGTAGCCTGACTTGCTCGGGAGAGCCTGTTAGCTTTCGCATTGCCTGACTTTACAGGCCTGTGGCTCGAGCATCAATGTAATATATATATTTAACGTCAAATTATATCGGCTCCGGCTAGAACATTACTAATATTATCGTAGGCGGATGGTTAAAGAAGAGTAAACAATGTCTGATAGATGGTATAGCCAGATTTGTTATTATTAGGCAGGGGGAATAGTGGGGTAATTACGACGACAAACTAGTACCAAAAAAGAAGAATTTTCTGGCGAAAAAGTCACCAGAATGTTTTCCTTTTTGATGTGTGGTAATGAAATAATGGGGTAATAAATGACTTTATTATTCAAGCGAAATGACAAGCTCTTTTTAAATTTGCTGTAGGGTTTTGAATCCTAAAACTAGTAACTGATATTAATATAAGCTAAGTCTCAATCTAAGTAAAATTTTACTACCGTTGTTACATAGTGGAAGTGAATTTACGTGGCTAGAGTATTTGCTAGGATTCCAACCCGGGACCTCTCGATCATAAGGTAAAAACTAATCTAAAATAAGAAAAAATAGTTCACTAAACACGTGAAGACACTAATATAGTAATTACTGTGTTCAAGTCTCCTGACGTGATAAACTACCTACTCGGTATTTATCCTTCATTGCCTTCTCCATTAGCGAGCTATCTCGTCAGATCTGTAGTAGACAAGCAATCAATCACACATGTAACGACTGTCACATTACTCGCTGGAAGCTAGACACTCGTATTACCGGCCGCCCACGCTGGTGCATCTGAAGATATGATTTTATCGGCTAGGACATAGCTTGCTAAGTCAGGCATTTTATGTGATAAATAGTATGTAATGACTACCTAGCGAGGTCATAGTAATGTGGTAAAGTATCTTTTATGATTATAAATATGACTTACTGCCTGCAGCTCTAACCTGATTAAAAGTTTCATATTGTGCATTCTAGACTATTATTTATATATTTGAATGAATTTTTATAGCATTTATTATGCTAACTTAAAAATTCAAATAATTAGGGGAAAAATCATTCAAATATTTGGGCGGAATCATCAAAAATCATTGTTGATCAACAAATCAGTGTTGAAAAATCATCAATTGATTCCAACAATTCGTAATTTAAGAAAGTTGGTAGATAGCTCCACTGTCGTCCTTACAGACGGATATAAAGAGAAGGGAAATTTGAAATGATTCAGGTGTGGCTCAATAGCTCAGTTGGAAAGGTTGTGGGTTCAAGTCCCACTTCAGCATTTAATTTTTCCTGATGTTTATTTATTATTTATCTATCCCTGTGCTAAACTACATCCAGATTAACAGCCGTTTTTGTGTGATTATACAATAGTAGGTACATGCATGTAAACTTTGACATTTATAAATAATAGTTAAATATTCACGTTATTAGATTATATCACTGAGGAGGAAGGAAAGCATAAAAGTACCAGTCTAAATAGATGAAATGATCGTTTAATTACCAATATCAACCCCCATCCCCACCACAGCCAGGGGGGGGGGGGTAGTCATGTTGTACTCTCAAAACCACCGTACCGTCTTGGGCTTGGGTTATTAGTTGCCGAGAGATTTGTAATATCCCTGACACCCCGGTTAACTCAGCGCAATTTAGATGGCCCCCTTTGGTTGGGCCCACCACGCACAGGGCGGCCTAATTATTAAGAAAACCAAAAACCTGACTGCAAAGTAAAAATACCACTGAAAAGTAAATAAAATAAATTATTAAAAATCTGAAACCCGACTGCTGAGAAGATTGAAACAAGTTTGATAACAAGCGGTACCCATTTGCAAATCATAAACCGGAAAGAAATTATGGGTGCCGCCTGCTATCAAACTTTGTACAGAGAGATTATGTATATACATACATAGTCTCGAAAAATATTACCCTCCTTCCATCGGCAGTCGGGTAAAATAATAACATAATGCTATGGTAACACTGTCTATATATAGCTATAAACATCTATAAACTCGTTTCTGTTATTTTCTTATATATAAAGCCTGCTATGCTAATATACAAATTATTAAGTTTTTTGTTGAGAATATTGTCTAAAAAGTTATATTATGCTAATAATACGATACATATATGGACAAATTTTATTGGGATCTATAAAATTGGATTATTGTTCTAATTAAATTTCCAGTATTGATACAAAATTGACAAATATCACAACAATCACAACCTGTATTATCTATATATATTTATCTTTCAAGGGGTAGGCAAGGGTTTATCAATATCCATAATCGCCTTCTGGTACAAGTATGAGGTGTCGGTGAGTCGGCCTTACGATCGAAAAGTTTTGAGTTCGAATCCTGGCCATTACACAACCGAAGTGAACCCGCTCCTAACACAAGCAATTTAGCTTAGCTGGATGGGCTAGAGCTTTTCTAATTTTGATTATTTTGTAGGGGTTTATTGGACCCTTCTTGATGCTGCCTCGAACTATTGGAAATAGAATACAAGTCTGGGTAGGTAAACCTTTTAAACCGGCCGTCAGTGTTATTTTCTCACTACCTACATATAAATTTATTATATGTCTACATGAAAACATGTTTTCTCACGATTATTTCGACGAAAGTCATAAAAACGTATCGTCCGAAGCCAGTTAACTCGTGTGAGCTCACCTCACCTCACCTCACCTCACCTCACTCCGACGAACTATCATTGTTGTTATCTATGTAAATGAATTTTATTTGTCTGTATTTAGTGCTCAAATTAAACTTCATTGGGCTAATTAAAGGCATTGTCCTCATTATTACGTTCACCATTTTGTATGAAAATTATCAACGTGTATAATACGCTGTTGATTGTTGAAAGTTATTAGAGGAATCTCAACTTTGACTTGTGCTTACCTTGGTACCTTAGTATGGAGGAGGGCCAGACCGTAAGGGATGGCCCTGGGTCAGCCGGGGTGCGAGGGATATGTCTATAACAACCTCACCTCCGGCCTAGCACCAAGACCCACAGTCGGCGTGCGGTTTTAGTCGGTTCGAGTCCGACATAACCTCCCCTTCCGGCTCCGGCAGGGGGGGTATCCGAGGGGATTTCCGCACGAAAAAAAAAAAAAAATGGTACCTTAGTATGATGCAAGTCGCTTTCCGCGTCCGTCGGTCCCTATGTATGCTTATATCTTCAAAACTACGTTACAGAATTTGATGTGGTTTCTATTAATAGATAGAATAATTCAAGAAGAAGGTTTTTAATTTTTTTATGTATATTACAGGCTTAAAATTGGTGGTACGAAGTTCGCTGGGTCAGCTAGTATTTTTTTTTTTTTTTTTTATATAGGACACGTCAATTTGACTTCACCTCGCCTGATGTTAAGCTAAAGGCAAAGTCTCGGAAAGAGGGTCACCATCGTAAACATTTACCATGTTAACAGTGGTGGCACTCAGCTGGACGGCCTCATTAGATGCCTTTTCACGCCCCGCTTAAAGGACCCGGGACTGTAGGAAGAAGGAAACACGTATTGTGTAAATGTCATTTATTTATACAATCATAAATTTAAAAATTAACGCCTCGGCCTGAGAATCCATACAAATATTATAAATACGAAAGTAACTCTGTCTGTCTGTCTGTTTGTTACGCTTTCACGCCTCAACCACTGAACCGATTTTGATGAAATTTGGTATGGGAGTAGATTAGACCATGAGAAAGGACATAGGCTATGTTTGGTCGCGATAAACGACATCCACTTGAGCGGAGCCGCGGGCAAAAGCTAGTAATGTCGTAAAATAATGCTTCATGGACTTTCTATAAAACTGTTTATCGCCTATTTTACAATCTTAGTAATGCAATTTTGAAATACAATATATAAATGTAATTGCTGTTCCGGACCAGAAGTAACTATATGAAATTTCATGTTTTTTACTTTAAAAATTACGGACTTTTTATTTAATCGTTCATCATTTACGCCTTTAGATGTTACAATGCCCCATATTTACTATAAAAATTAAGCATTTAAAAATAATAATGGATAAAATATAACACTTCTTTTCGAAAAGAAAAGTAAAAGGAATCATCTTACACTCGCCTACCATAAAAATCTTGAACAAGAGACTTCAACGCGGCTCGTCTGTCTGAAGCGTTTACGCAAAGAATACATTATTTTAATATTTCAAGATATTATCATAAAGAATAGTGTTTTTATAACAGTATGAATAATAGTCTGTAGTTATTTATAGTTGTGCGCTATATGCAACCACACGCGGCTCGTAAATCACGCCGTTATGGAGACACAACGCGATAAATTGATATTACACTTGTCATTTGTTGCTGTTGGGCCATGATTCTACTTGACAATGAATTTAAAACGCAGTCGTAACGACAGTAGACGGTTTTTTTTACGTGCGAAATCTCCCCACGGATAACACCCCCGGTACTGGGACTCGAACCGACTAAACCGCACGCCATCTTTGGGAGTCTTTGGTTGCCGGAGGTGAGATTGCCGAAAACATATCTCTCGCACCGCGGCAGCTCCAGGACCATCTTTTTCGAGATGGCCCTCTTCGGGTTGTGGGGACCATAGTGTCCCCATCTAGCCCCGGGTACAGGGAGGTGATTTCAATTGGTGAACATAGAAGATAGAACGGTCGTAATACTAAACAAAATTAAATGTGCAGGCACGATTGGTCAAGCCTGATAAGGGCCCAGTTTGTAGTTATGTCAGCGTTTGTATCAAACCCATGGAAAATCACAAGTTACTTATAGTTAGGTAGGTATGTGTAGTATATCGCAGTACCTATAACATCATTGTCACTGTATTAATCCCGAGCCCCCAGTCCGAAGTCCTCACTACGGAGTCCGCTTGCCGGCTTTCCTAAATAAATAGTAGCCTGCATCTATAGACTCTACGACATTCTACACAGTTTTCTAGGCCCAAAGTAAGTATAGTTTAACTGGCTTGTCTTGTGGGTTCTAGATTACGGACACAAAAACTGATATACTTACTTTTTCTTTCGTCAATACATACATATCATATCATATAAACATTACAACCAATGCAAATTGAGATATTCATGCATAAAAATATTTGCATCGATCTGGAATCAAACACGCACCACCTGACGTAGCAGTCAGACTGTCGCGTCATCCATACTAATATTATAAATGTGAAAGTCACTCTGTCTGTCTGTATGTTACGCTTTCACGCCTAAACCACTGGAGTGATTTTGATGAAATTTGGTATAGGGATAGGATAGACCTTGCAAAAGGACATAGGCTATGTTTGGTCGCGATAACCGACATCCACGCGGGCGGAGCCGCGGGCAAATGCTAGTCTCAGTATATGACTGCGGTAATTGCAGTCCTGTTGAGCCGGATTCAATCAAGAAAAGGCATAAATTACTATTGTACACGTCATCATTACTTCACTGCTTTGCTCCTCCCTAATCCATAAAAAAAAAACATCTTCAATAGATAAACCTTGAAAAATAAGTAGCGCTCGTCGCCACAAGTTTAAAAACAATTACTTCATTAACAAAAATTTGCAAATACAAATAAAAAAATCTCGCCATCTGCCCGCGGGTCTGCGTAGGCGCAGATCGGTACAGATCGGGCGATTGTTTCATACTTCGACCTCCGCAGTAGCGCTCGCGCACGCCCGCGAGTCTAGCGCAGTCTAGTGCACTACCTGAACAGATCCTGTCTCTCTTGGTGCTGAGGAGTAAGATCTACGAGCTGGTGAAATTGGTGAGTGGCAGAAATAAAATATAGTATTAGCAGTTCATAGGTGTGTGTTCATACGTGAATACAATCAAAATTTTTAGAAGTCTGTCTGATATATCACCATATAAATGTCCGAAAATAAAGAAATAATTTAGTTAATATATGATTACTAGCTTTTGCCCGCGGCTCTGCCCGCGTGGATGTCGGTTCCCGGCAATTATTCGAATTTTTCTCGCCGTAAAAACCTTCCCTGGACTTCCACGAATAATTCAAGACCAAAATTAGCCAAATCGGTTCGTGCGTTTTGGAGTTATATCGTCAGGAAGGAAAACCCGACTTATTTTTATATAGTAGATTAATTTCAGTTTAAAATGCTATTTCTTGTGTTGCAGGTTTTATTGTCTCAAATAAATAGTGTTGCGGTAATAAAATAAAGAATGACTAAATATCTAACTCTATTAATTGTCGAACATCACTATTGTAGCGGGTCACCCTTTTTTTTATCAGTGACAGTTGCACTTGTTATTTTACTGACTGAGATTCATAATACTTTAAAAAAAAAATCTATTGAAGCGTAGCACTATGGTTACATAGTGCATTTTATTTTGGTTCGTTCCGGCTCTGGTTTTTCCATTCTTCAAAAGGTTATTGAAGATGAATTTCACATTTTCAAAGCCTTCCGGAAAAATATCTAAGTGATAGAAAAAAGTGTATAACTTAGTAAACACTAATATAGTAGATAGACTCGTTCTCGTAGATAAAACTAAAGAAAACTCAGGTTTTTCACATAAAAAAACTATTTAAACTCCGAATAGAGTGACTTTATTCAGAGACCTTTGGAGAAAGATGTTTGTCAGAATAGAAGAGATGTACTTTGTTTTACATAAACATATAACATAACATAAACTCACGCCCGTATTCCCCGAAGGGGTAGGCAGAGGTGCTAGCACCCACGTTTCGCCAGTTTATGTTTAGGTCCCAATGTAATAGGTGGCGAGCCTATTGCCACTGACCGGGCACTTATAAACCTGCGATAAATACACACATAACTTCGAAAAGCATCGAAAAGTCATTGGTGTGTGCCATGGTAAACCTGGGATCGAACCCGAGACCTCGTCTCAGCAGTCCATTACCCATACCACTAGGCTACCGCGGTTGTTTTAAATATCCTTTTCAATTCTCCAAGTATCTCAAATGTACAGATAATATCAATTCAAGATTACCGCATGTATATTACCTACGTCTTATTTATTTTTTGCTCTTTTATTTATTTATTTGATTAAAACATTAACTTACAGTTTTATTACTTTTATATTTTATGGACAGTGTGTGTAGATGGCATCACTCACTACATAGTATAAAACAAAGTCGTATTCCGCGTCCCTACGTCCCTATGTATGCTTATATCTTCAAAACTACGCTACCGATTTTGATGGGGTTTCTTTTAATAGATAGAGTAATTCAAGAAGAAGGTTTATATGTATAATACATGCTTAATATAGTACAGGGTGCAGCGGGAACTGAATCGGATGCCACGCGGGCCGAAAAAAATTGGTTGGATCGAAACCTATTTATTACAAAAAACCCCATCAAAATCCGTTCAGCAGTTTTTGCGTCCATCGCTAACAAACATTTCCAATTTATAATTATAACTATAATAGTAAATATATAGATGAATGATTAATTTCTAAAACGAAAGATATTAATTTCCAACAGTCACAACAAAATGTAGTGAAAATGTATTGCCAGTATTGCCACAGATTAAAAATGGAATTGTATTGATGCTAGTGTGGGCTTGTTGTAGGTTTTATTATCTGCCCTGTCATCTCCGTGTCATTAATATTCTGTTGAACTTGTTCTATATATAAATCTTCGCGCCAAAAGAGGCCTGGTACCAAAACGGGACATTTGGAGAGTATAATCTGATGTAATTTTTGGCAAAACATCTTGAATACTTTCCTGATGATTTTTTAATTAAAAAGATAAAATTATTGATGACTTAGGATTGACCATAAAACTTAGTATAATCTCTATTTAACTAAAAATTTCATAACCAAAGTATCAGATATTAATGAAAAAGGCTAGGCTATCGCACAGAGATGTCAAGTTATATATGATGCCCCAGTTAAGTCACAAAATCCATACTAATATTATAAATGCGAAAGTAACTCTGTCTGTATGTCTGTCTGTCTGTCTGTCTGTCTGTATGTTACGCTTTCACGCCTAAACCACTGAACCGATTTTGATGAAATTTGGCATAGTGGTAGATTAGATCATGAGAAAGGACATAGGCTATGTTTAGTCGCGATAACCGACATCCACGCGGGTGGAGCCGCGGGCAAAAGCTAGTATACTCTATAAACACGCGTTTTTTGGGGTTTATTTTGAGGATAGTTCAGGGTCAATCAATTAAAGAATTCTAGACCTCGTTTCTCTCGCGACTTGGGATACTATACAACACACAGAGGTCAGATGGCAGTCGCTTCACGGGAAATATCTAAAACAACAGTTAGACTGGAAAAGTGTAAGGGTGAAAGCTTCGCATGCGACTGGGATTAACGCTAGAATGAAGAAGAACTATAATCCACTATAGGCCCTTGAGCATCCCTCAGTCGATTTTTATGGCTTGCCCAGAGAGATATGCAAATGTTTCATTCTGTTCTCCGGATCAGCATGGAAATTATATAATGACTAGCTGACCCGGCGAACTTCGTACCGCCAATTATTTTCCACCTTCGTGGCGTCCGGTCCCGTTCCCGTTGCACCCTCTTATACAATGATATAGTTATCTAAACAGCAACAGAAATAACCACACTGTCACTTCTGCGTATATGCTGATGCCCGCCGAATTTGTTGACATTAATGATCACTGTTCCGTGCCTTTGAGTAGCAGCGTGATGATATATAGCCTATGTGTTATTCTGATGTATAAGCTATATTATTGTAAAGTTTCATGAAAATCCATTCACTGGTTTTTACGTGAAAGAGTAACAAATATCCATACATACATACTCACAAACTTTCGCGTTTATAATATTAGTAGGATTAATGTATAATATGTATGTATTTACAAAAAAAAAAGTATATAAGTATGTTTATCCGCATTCTAGATTCCATAACACAAGCTATAAAAGCTTACCATGGGTCTAGATGGCGTTGTGTAGAATGTTGTGGAATATTTATTTATTTATTTATTTAAATGAATTATGACTTATGACACACTCCTGTTGTTTTACAATTATATCAAAATATGTGAATAACCCCAGGTCAATGGTTGAATGCTATTGTTATTGTAATATTTCAAACAGTTACTTAAAACTTTATATGTTTTAAGTGTTATAAGCAAAAACATCTCATTGTTGACGCCAGTTTCAGTGTGAACCAAAATTTCGCACAATCGGGCTTGTAAATGAATAATTTTATACGAAAACATAATATAATCACGACTGTACGTGGCCAAAGGTGTGTATTTAACGATATTTTGATTTTGAAGAAAAGGCGCCATCATCAAGACCATCAGACTTTGGAAGCGATACGTAGGTATGTTTCCTTTGAGTGTAGAATACTCTTGATCCTTGGAGTGGCTCTCCATCTGGAACCACGAGCAAAATCCAAGTGGATAATGACGGGGGGCAACTAAAGCGACCTTTTTTTTTGTACAGTAATCTTGACTAAGTACAGTGAGAGACCTGAAAATTATACATTTAAGTACATAACATAACATAAACTCACGCCTGTATTCCCCGAAGGGGTAGGCAGAGGTGCTAGCACCCACATTTCGCCAGTTTATGTTTAGGTCCCAATGTAATAGGTGGCGAGCCTATTGCCATTAACCGGGCACTTATAAACCTGCGATAAATACACACATAACTTCGAAAAGCATCGAAAAGTCATTGGTGTGTGCCATGGTAAACCTGGGATCGAACCCGAGACCTCGTCTCAGCAGTCCATTACCCATACCACTAGGCTACCGCAGATAATTTAACATTTAAGTACATCAACTCTTTTTCCAAAAGGAATTAGGCAATGATATAGTTATAGTCTGTAAAAACAGACTATAACTATATCATTGCCTAATCCCGTTCAATCGTTTTTAACCGCGCAAAGAGAGGGGTGTTATAAGTTTGACGAGTCTGTCTCTGGCATCATAGCCCCCGAATGAATGAAGCAATTTCTATTTAGTTTTTTTTATATTAAAGGTGACTTATGTGCGAGTGTTTTGAGACATGTTTGATGAAATTCATTTGTGCCGTTTAAAAGTTATGGGGGTTAAAGTGGGGATAAGAATGTCGGGGGTTTCTAAAATTTTTAATTTATATTATAGCGTAATTGAGTAAGTACCACGCATCACATCCATCCATTCATCCCAAATTTCATATCGCAAATAAGCAGTTTAAGTAGTATATTCGTAACCTCTAATAACCAAGTAAACCAGTTTCAAATCCCCAATGACCTACACAACCTGTTTCATACCGGTCAAATAATCGCACCAATTATAAAACAAAACACCCAAACACAGTGTTATTTCCCGATGGAGTAGAACAGGATCACCTCAGCTCTTCCTGTGGGTGTAATAGGTTCACCCCCTATTACGTCATGGGACCAAAAATCATAATTGACTTCTTCTTACAGTCCCGGGTCCTTTAAGCGGGGCGTGAAAAGGCATCTGATGAGGCCGTCAAGCTGAGTGCCACCATCGTTAACATATTAGGTGCATGTTTATGATGGTGACCCTCTTTCCGAGACTTTGCCTTTAGTTTAGCATCAGGTGAGGTGAAGTCCTTTTATTAAAAAAAAATGGCGAAACGTGGGTGCTAGTACACCTCTGCCTGCCCCTTCGAGGATTTACAGACGTGAGTATATGGATGGACACAGTGTATCACTGATTGATAGCTTATCATTACATCAACCGACACAGTGGCCCACTGTCCGTCCAAGATGGCCGACAATCGCAAATACGAATGACTTCATCTCAATGTCAGTTGTCGCAATCAAGATCATCACCTTTAATATGTCAGTTGTTTGTTTAGGAGGTAATGTGAGGAGTACATCGCGATGTTATTGGTTGTGGGAGGAATGTGCTATCGTTTGGGGCGATTATCAACTGGGATTATACTGGATAGATTGTTTAGTTAACTTTAGTTGGAAGGTCTGTGGAAGGTTAAATTATTTTCTTTGTTGTTTGAGTGGGGTTTTAAATAGTGTTCTGTCTGAACATAGTTACATGCAGTCGCGTCTCTTTCGCAATAGGGTAAACGTGATCACTTCACTACCTAGTATAAAGCAAAGGGACCGTTCAGGGTCAAAATGTCCAATTCTCAAAATGTCCAACGGTGTCAAAATGTCCAAATCCCAAAATGTCCAATTCCCAGAATGTCCAATTCCCAGAATGTCCAATCTGTATGCCTTATATCTTCAATACTACGCTACAGATCTTGATGCGGTTTCTTTTAATAGATAGAGTAATTCAAGAAGATGGTTTATATTATATAGCAGAGGGTGCAGCGGGAACGGAATCGGAAGCCACACGGGTGGAAAAAAATTCAGCGGGTCAGCTATACTATAATGTTTGGACTATCTATGATCTGGACAAACCTCTTTCGCTTCTTCTACTTACTTCTTATAGGTACTTACACTTAATCAGACCTTTCTTTAAAAAGTCCTCGATCTGATTGACATACGTATGCCTAGGTAGATCCTTACCGAGTTGCCTTTCGCTTCAAAAATCTGTTTCATCAACCTTCTTTTGTTTAACCTTTCTAAATGTCCATTTTAACGTTGAAATTATTTACCAACATACCTGTTTCGGTCCCCCTACAGCCCTGTGTCCTTTACGCTGGATGTGAAAAAGCATCTAAAGATTCGATCAAGCTGCAAAACCACCTTTGTTCCATTTATCGGTAATGAGGACTCTCATACCTGAGACTTTAACTTTAGCTTACCATCAGGCTTGGAACACTCATATTGCCGTGACCTACATATATAAAAACACGGATCATCGACCCAATAAAGTCTCAAGTCTTGCAGTGTCGGCCCACTGTACGGTAGGTCATTTCGCGAACTTTTAACAATGACATATTTAACAGCCAATAAGTAATTCACTGAATTCTATTTCGGTGCATTACATACGTTGATCGTTTGAACAACCAGGACAGTTGTTCATTATTGTATTATCAACTTCTTAATAATTCGCCACATTGAGGTAAACACCGCATGACCTTTGACGAGGTAAATAATACAACTGGTTCTGTGTACCTGCTCATGACCCGGATTGGTTTCTATGTAAGTCCTTTAATGTTATATTATTCACTAGTTTATAGAATTATGAATCTGATGAGATTTTAAAACAATTAGTATGAATTGTTTCCATAGACTTAGATCGGAACATCCTAGACGGAACTTGAAACCGGCATGTACATCTCGAATACCGGACATGGTTCTGGGTTGGCCGGGGTGCGAGAGATGTCAATGGCCTTTGGCAGCTGATAACCCAAAACGGCGTACGGTTTTAGTCGGTTCGGGTGCGACATAACCACCCCCGCTGGCTCCGGCGAGATGGTGGGGGTTCGTAGCCATGGGGGGGTCACGACCGTTCTTTACCATCCCTGAAAGGAAGCAGAGTACCCCCAGTTGAAAAAGCGACCAGTCCATTCCGTCGCCCCAGACGAATTTTATAGGAGAATTTTGAACTTCCAATGCGTGTCAATGTAGCGCAGTTGTTTAGAGCATTGCCTCTGTAAAGAACTGGTCATGGGTTCAAATCTTATCTTGGAAGTTCTCGATTTCTCATCTAAATTTAAAATAAGTAATTTTTGTGTGGGCTGCTCCTAGTCCGAACCCACTACTAGCCACCACACCACAAGTAATTTAGCTTAATTGGAAGTGTTAACGACAACATTAGTATGTGTCCATTGTAGTGCTTAAAATAGAACAGTATCGTCATAATGCTACTGTGCTCAGTACTCCAAGCTCATTATGATTGGATGGTACCCAGTGTATCCACTTTACTAGTCAAGTAAAAGGACAAAGTGTAAGCAATTATAAAACAGCTACTACGAGTGAAAATTCAATTCCCCGGCCAGTACCAGCTAGATTCTACGAAAATTTCCGAAATGTACGATTTACGATTTACGAAACAATTTACGAAAAGATTCTACGAAAAAAAGACGCAAATTGCCTCCCTGTTACATAAAAAGAGATTAGATTTAGGTATACGAGCGTGTATGCATAGATCAAATCCATGATCAGAGCCATCCATCCAATGGTTTTTTCAAATCTCCATTCATCTTAAAAAGTGCTCCATTTGCGAAGTGCACCAGTTGCGAAGTGTGCCATATGAGAAGGGCACCAGTGTTATTAAGTTCACCATTTGAGCATGGTGTACAACTTGAGATGCGCACCAAATGCGTCAAATAAACCCCAATGGTTTATTTTGAAACTGGATTTTTAGTTAGTTCACGTGTAATAACGTGATATGTTTTTTATAATAATTCGTAACTCGAACTCTTTCCCGATTTATTTGTAGTTATTTTATTATTTACATTGATCCCGACATTTCAGTTGCTTTTTAGGGACGTCACGGGTCACCGAGAGTCATTCATCCAAACTTTCGATTAGTATAGTGAAGGTGGCACTGGCAAAGTGCGCCTGGCGTGTAAGTGTGCTAACCACATATTACGTCGATGCTACAAACTAAATAATATAGTTCGTAACATCAACTACATCAATACATAGGACTACAATAGGTAGTTTTCGAAATATTTTTGGTAGGCGCACTTTGCCGCCTTCACAATATAATGGGTTTGACATCTCTGCACAGATGAAAACTCCATAAAAACCTGAAAAAAAAATGGATAATAGGTCATTCCACGCTAATTTTTAAACAAAACAAAACTAGACTAGTTTGCTAAGTTTCTTCTCGTCCCAAGAACAATAAAACCTTCTGTAAATGTCGTCACTTGGTACATAAAGCCTTTAATCCTTGACACCGAACGTCTGGAACCAGTCTTCATGACTAATACATTTACGTCGCCATCCACACCGACCGTGTGCGTGTGAGCGTTCATGTAAACGTGTGGCTGTGTGCGTGTACCTGCGCCGGCGCATTGTATAAACATTCGGCATTTTGTTGAAGGAAATTATGTTAAGAAGTCATACGTGTTATGTTTTTAAGTTATTGATACGTGTGTTGTGTTATTTCGTTATTTGAGACGGTTTTGTGTGATTGGGAAAATAATTGTGTTATTTAAACACTGCATTTTTTTGGAAATATTATTATGTTTGACGTCAGGAAACGATGTGAGTTTTCCTTGTTTTTATAATTATTTTACCTTTATTTCATTTGTATAGCTCACTGTAGATAAGTTCGTATAGGTATACCTCACTTCGCACAGGTGTAATTTGCTTAATTATCCGGTTTTCTTCAGTTACCTGTAAGTAGTCATTATACATATCATTGGACGAGGCTCTGGATTAAACTTTCGTCTAGGGCTTAGGAGGTTTTTTACATCATACATCATAACATACATCCCCACGGAATCCCCACGGAGCCAGTGGAGGTGGTTATGTCGGACTCGAACCGATTAAAACGCACGCCGTCTCCGCTGGGTCTTCGGTTGCCAGAGGTGAGATTGGCGAAAGCATATCTCTCGCACCCCGGCAGAGCCACGACCATCTCTTTCGAGATGGCCCCCTTCGGGCGGTGGGGACTTTAGTGTCCCCATTGCAGCCCGCCTTTGCTAGGCGGCTCCATCGGTCACCCCCAGGCCAGCGCTCATTGAGGACGGAGGTCGTTCTGCGACCTCCGACGTCCGGCTCGCCTTCACTCAGGGCTTAGGAGGTTAGACAGCACCTATCAAGCACTGGGTACAATTCGGATCTTCAGATCTGTGAGAATAAATCATCCAGCTAGAGAGACTTCCATATATCTACTCATTCCGAAGTTATAGAAACGTTTGTCTATATGATAATAATTTACTAGCCACGTAATGGTGGTTGAATCATATTTTATTAGTAATTTTATGTTCATATATAGGTGATGTAATTTACAGAGATAGATAAATGATGGATTTGACATTGTGACTCTCAGGACACATTGACAAAAAATAGACACAGTTCTAAGTAGGAGCTATGTTGGTTGTTAGTAGACAAATGCCTACTACATTCATACTAATATTATAAATGCGAAAGTAACTCTGTCTGTATGTTACGCTTTCACGCCTGAACCACTGAATCAATTTTGATGAGATTTGGTATAGAGGTATATTAGACCTTGAGTAAGGACATGGGCTATGTTTGGTTGCGATCCACGCGAAGCCGCGGGCAAAAGCTAGTAAATACATATCCTATGACATTGTACTCCTCATGAAATTGATTTAAAGCACACAGTCTGCGCTTTCTTTCAAATTACAGGATTCCGTTTTTGGGTCAAGAGTTGCTTAAGCATTTTGCGAAGGAGGCATGTCTGGCATAGTGTGCCAAATTATAGCTAAAAAATAGTTATTAATGAACGGAACTGTTACGACGAAGAGCATTGTTTACGTGTACCGTCGTGCGTCGTCTGGTTGTCGCGACAAGTTCCAACAGTGGCTGCGTTGTCTAAGGTTCATGAGGGCACAATACGCGTGGCAGAGCGTACCGACCGGCTCGGGTACTCCTGCGCAGCCAGAGCGTGAAGGCTGCCTGCCTAGCGAGTGCCTCGTCCCATAATACAATATGCCTAAGTACCTATGAATGATTGACCGTATACTCTGACACCTCCTAGTTCAGACTCTATCACAAATACACTTGGTTAACGTAGAGAAGAAGAAATTTTGACGTGTGTAAATCGCTCAAAAAAGTATGACGATGTGGGTTATTTCCACACATGTTTATTTAGCGGGGGTGTATTTCGGGCCCTATTGCACTAGTTTCACCGGGACTGCTTCCACTGGAACTAGTGAGAACGATCGCCAATATCTTCGGTACTTTTTCGATACTGCTATTACATCCAATAAAAGTAAAGTATGTTTCCGAAGGTGACCGCATTGACAATTGCAGATGCACGTGGTAGATACACGTAATTCTTTGTGGCTTCTCAATGATCCCCTTTGTATGTACTGTATCAGCTTCAGAATATTACATATTGAGAACACTTGTATTTTTCCACAGTATTTATTATAATACTAGCTGTCCCAGCAAACTTCGTTTCGCCTTAGAAATTAGAATCAATTAGCTGTATCAAATTCTCCTAATTATTTTGAGAGCGGAAAGCATTTCGATTCGGGCCCCATACGACACTTATAGGTCACCGGGCCCGGATACTTACACCTACGGAGCCTATATACCTATGGGACCCATACAACCATATACCTCTACGCTCAAGGGCGTTCATACTACCATAAACCATAAATTTTTCGACCTAAATAAAAAAATAGCCACCATAAATATTTTCGCGGCCCCAGCAACGGGCATTTTATTAATTCAGAAGAATGTCTAATAAACACCTCTGACGATATTTGCACGCATAATATCAATTCTATATCAAACGTCAGATAATATAGGAGACAGCAGTATCCATACTAATATTATAAATGCGAAAGTAACTCTGTCTGTCTGTCTGTCTGTCTGTATGTTACGCTTTCACGCGTCAACCACTGAACCGATTTTGATAAAATTTGGTATAGGGGTAGATTAGACCATGAGAAAGGACATAGGCTATGTTTGGTCGCGATAACCGACATCCACGCGGGCGGAGCCGTGGGCAAAAGCTAGTTAGAATAATAAACACATTTTTTTCCAATTCGTATTCCAAATTCAAAATTTAGACATGGCGTATGTCGGATCAGCTATTTTATATGGTGGTTATGTATTCTTAAATTTTCAAACTTTCCGCGCAATTTTCTTACTTTTTTCTTTCATAAGAACCTTCTCCTAATAATAACGAACACAACAAAAAAAGAATTAGCGAAATCGGTTCAGCCGTTCACGCGTGATGTCGTGACCAAGGGAAATAGGGGTTCATTTTTATATATATAGATAACCTGACCGGTTTCGCCTTCCGGCATTCTCAAAGGTTTACAGGAAAAGTACAAGTATTCTCAATATGTGTAACAATGAATTCCAAGTGCCATCAATCAACAGTATAAATAATCGGAGTCATAACTTTGTGCTCTAAACTGTAGCGCGAGCGACTGTAGGACTGTAGCAGAACCTTTTGCAAGCTTCTAATTACATATCTAACATCTCTGCCTAGCCATAACATATGTAGACGTGGTACACTAGTCCGCATGGTCCGTTCCCACTAGAAAGCGCGTTTGTAAGTGTCAGTTGTGAACGTCTGTTTTGAGAAGTGATGGTGTCGCATTACGCGCGCCATCGCCAAAACATGGCATCTATGCGGTTCGGGGAATCGGCGCGCGCGCAGCAACAGATCGAGTACGTGGAGCCTTCCCACGGGTTCGCTCGAGCAGATCATTCGATCAAGTTGTAGTTAAGTGTACCCACAATAATGCTTCTTCATGATTTTATGTCTGTTGGGTTTGGGTAGGTTAAGGTGTGAATATCATTTACGGAATATAAAATTCATAGAAAATGACCTTATAGTATCCCCAATTCTCGAGACCAACCTCACCAGTAAATTGCGTTTTCTTCATTCGAACACCAAACCCGGACACATTCAAAGTTAACAATTTGAAGCGTTGAGCCGAATTCAATTGCTCATCCTTTGGTTGATTTGTTTAGATTTTTACATATATACATACAATCACGCTTTTATCCCCGGAGGGTTAGCCAGAGGTGACTTAAAACCCACATTTGACCAGTCATTTTATTCGGTCTTACGTAATAGGGGGTGAGCAAGGGTGAGCCTATTCTCGTATTCCGGGCACTATTGTTAATTGGAGCCATGCATTTGAGTCTGAGTCTGGGCTGTTTATATTTATCTGATGTTAAACAGTCCTATCCCTTAGTTGCTTTCTACGATACTGCTTGGAAAGAGATGGGGTGGTCCAAATTCTATTCCACCAGGAACCACGTGGGTTTAGATTTTTATGGGGTTGAATACCGTTTGATTTCAAAAGACGAGAGGAGAGATTGCGTCAGAGTTTCGTTCCTTATTTAGCAGGTTGACTTGGGTCCCATATTCTCTCCTGTCAATCCTGAGGGCCCCATCTTCAACACGAACGAGGTACTGGCGGAAGCTTTCCTATCAGTGTTAGGAGGTAAGACGACAGTTTATACGCTGAACGACGAAAATACATATGCTTGATAGTGTATTCTGTGTCCGTACATATTGTGTCATGCAAAGACTTTTAAAATGCCTTTTGGTATGTTATCTCGCGGGTGAATTATCTCATAACGTGTGCTTAAGGTAGGCGGCGATCCTTTAAGGCATTTAGCCGCCCATACAAGGAGCACAAAAAACCTACTTTTATGTACCACCACCGAATATTTTAACCTCTTACGGAAACTAGCATTGTTACACGAGATTAGACTTTAAATTTAATGGACTAAGATAGGTTTTTGACTGGGAAGCCGGTAATGCAGACCATTTAGCATCTCACCCGTTTTGGAAGCTTGATTGTAAAAGAAATATTAGTTATAGGTATTTGCTTAAAGTGCGATGCTGTAACTATGGAGCCGATTTAACTATGTAGAATGCTTATTTCTTATTTCACAGACAAGACAATTCTAAAAAGCAGAGGTAGATCGAGAAATCATGGCTTTTTTTGCATGAATGTTAATAATTTAGCACCAAAAATATCGGATTTTTGGTGCCAAATATATGTTTCCAAAATGTACCAAAAATACGGTTTTATGGTTTTTGTAATTAAGTTTAGCACATTATCTTATTAGTAGTGTAGTTAGTAGATATAAGACCTTTGATTAGATGAAAGTTTCACGAAACAGTGACTATCTAGGGCAACCATAGAACATGCTTATATTCGGGTTAGGAAAGTTGTTTGATGTATGTATGTAAGTACGAAATTATGAGCCATATAGTCAAAACTCAAAAATAATTTATTCCAATAGAAAGGCTAAAATAAAAGAAAGACTTGGCCCGTATTCTTGGACGACACTCAATCCTGAATCTCGATTTATCCGACGAAAGATTCGACAGATTGACTATACAATCTATACGTAAATACCTACATCAAACCTTTATCTCCAGAGGGTTTAGGCAGATGTGAATTAACATCCACATTTCACCAACCATTGGATTCGGTCCCACGTAATAGGGGGTGATTCCGGGCACTATTGTTCACTCGAGCCATGCATCTGAGGCTGAGTCTGGGCTGTATATATCTGTCTGATGTTAAACAGCCCTATCTCTAAGTCACCTTGTACGACACCGCATGGGAAGAGATGGGGTAGCCCAAATTCTACTCTGCCAGGAACCACGGGGCTTTATATTCCATCTATCCTGAAATAAATTGAGATTCAGAGCTGAGTTTCGTTCTAAAATATGGGCCTAACTATTGCTTGCCTTTAAAACTTAGCTGGAGAGATTAATTTAGTAATTTCGGGTGTTAATACAATAAAACTCGTACTTAACACAATAGATGTAGTTATACCTGGTAAAATTCGGGGTCAAGCATTGGCCTAAAAGCTTCAGGCATTGACTTGGAGCGCAAAGATGCAATGTGCAGCATCCCACGGTTCACAAACCAGTTCTGTACAGGATTTATCTCTGTTTAGTTATTATATGTAGGTGGCAGCACTGGCAGCCGGTGGGTTCAAGGATTCCGATACTATTGAATATTTTCTACGCTGCGCACAAACTGACATAAATGAATGGTATAACATCAAATAAATAAATATTTAACCATTGATCAAGAAATGGGATTTGTGAAAATATACGTAGTTAGGAACATTATTGACAAGGTACAGGCCCTTACTGTTGGGTTTGGATCAGAAGGCGGTCGTTTCCATAGAATTCGAATACATCAGGAAAAATGAAATGCTCAAGTGGGCCTTGAACCCATGAAGTCAAACGATTCATAGAAGTCAAAACGATCCAATAAGGTGTCCTAAAGTGCGAGTTATGGTGCTCGATTAATATTTGAATTAATTTTATAGCATTAAGTATGCTAACTATACAAATCGAATAGAAAAATAGAAGGGAAATTTGAATCACATCGGGTGTGTCTCAGTAGCCTAGTTGGTCAATTCAATTCCCCTGTAAGGGAACGATCGCGGGTTCGAGTCCCACCCGAGAAGATTAATTTTCCCCTATGTATTCGACTAACAGACTAACAGTATAACATATTAATTATATGTTATACTGTATGAGTTCTAATCGATACTGACCTCTAGAAAAGTGGCGATTCGTTGGCAGGCGTATTATAGAGGAGAATTTATGAATTTATGTTGTTTTTTATACCGTGTGTCAATCCCATATACTTATTGATCAATCTAATCTATTATATTCTATTATAATACTAATAGAGGGGCAGAAGCAGAGGGAAGGATCAGGATCCTACCATAATACTAGTAGGTACCAACTATTATCAACGCGTTGCTAACTTGAAAGCGTCGGTGGCTTAATGGTTAAGGAGTCGGCCTTACGATCGAAAGGCCCCGGGTTCTAATCCTGGCCATTGCACTACCGACGTAAACCCACTACTAACACAAGCAATTTAGTTTAGCTAGAGGGGGTTAGAGGGAATATTAGTAACTAGCTTTTGCCCGCGGCTCCGCCCGCGTGTTGTCGGTTATTGCGACCAAACATAGCCTATGTCATTTCTCAAGGTCTAATCTACCCTTATACTAAATTGCATCAAAACCGGTTTAGTTGTTTAGGCGTGAATGCGTAACATACAGACAGACAGACAGACAGAGTTACTTCCCCATTTGTAATATAAGTATGGATGTATGGATTTCGGGTCCAATATTCTTTAAAAAAAACTGTGACTTCTTCCATAAGAAGAATTCTAGTTACATACAGCATATATAACAAGCTCCAACAATTAATTCCAAATAAAAATTTCTCAGTAATGTCGTCAGCTTTGATAATTATGACAAGTCTGTCAATGTTTTGTGTCAATAGTTATAAGCGATCGATGAAGGCACTCGGCCGGTGTCGTGGGCGCGGCTGACTCAGACTCATGCGCATGTTAGTAGCAAGGCCGTTCCTATTCAATTTACAATCTTCCAGTACTTTCCTTGGAATAGGTGTTTATTAAAGTTCTGATAACAGTTTCATTGTTATCAAAACTATGTTGTTTATATAGGTGGTGCTACCAGTGGCAAAGGGTCAACATTTTCAGAGTTGAGAGGTAGGCACTCATAGGAAAGTTGACATACCCAGTCAAATACAATTATTTTTCAATGGCTCCACATCTCCTCTCTTCTCGCGAGAAGAAGGCTTCTCCTCGTATATTTACTACCTAATGAAGAAGGGTTTTGTTTAACCCTTAGACTTGGGGATCCCTTTGTAACGATCCCCAAAAAAATATCGGGTGGGTGGCTTGTATTCTAAATACTTCGACGGAACCGCAAAACCATCAACCGGATTATAATATTGTTCAGTATCAAACTATTTGCTCCATCAATCATTTTTTGTTTCAAGTATGATAATAACATAATATTTGACACTTTAAAACTAAACAGTAACGAGGAAACGGAAACGATTTGAGCACTAAGTTTGCACAGATAACCTAAACACGTGAGATCATCTTCTTTGCCGTAGTGACGTCACAGCACTAGAGCAGGAAGTTTTTGTCCATTTCATTGCATTTTATTATTGTGTTAACATTCTGTGGGCTGTGGCGCGCGCAAATGGAACGATGGAAGGAATTGGACACTTTTAGTGGTTTGTTGTTTGTGATTTTTTAAGTGGTCCATCATTTGTTGCAAGGTCGCATCGCTATTTTTCTATTTGTTTTTATAGTATTGCGTGGTCCAAGGATTGGGTAACACGCAGTTATGAAATAGACTAGACTTGGCACAGAATATTCCTGCGGAGGGCCAGACCGTAAAGGAGGGCCCTGGGTCAGCCGGGGTGCAAGGGATATGTCGAAGACAACCTCGCCTCCGGCCTAGCACCACGACCCTCAGTCGGCGTGCGGTTTTAGCCGATTCGAGTCCGACATAACCTCCTCTTCCGGCTTCGGCGGAGGAGGTATCCGTGGGTATTTCCGCAAAAAAGGCACAGAATATCAGGTATTTAAGGAGGTATAAGTGGCCTCCTCTAAAATCTTCGGGGTCTAAGTCGGTGCAGACGCAGGATTTTCTTTTGGGACTTGAAGGTCAGGCTATAGTCACTTCCGTGGAAAACAAGAAAAAAGTGAACTCTCGGCTCCAAAGGTGCTAAAGAGAGAGGTATATAAAATCGAATAGGAAGTGCCCGCATCCTGTCAATAAACCTATTTCCTATCTGTTGGGGACTCAGTAACTTGGGGACGCCCACGCAACACACTAGTTCGTGTTCTTAGAAATTGATACAACAATACTTTGATAAAATCTTCTTATATTTACAAGGCTTTAAGGTGCAAAAGGCATTGAACAAGAAGTTTAACTACAAGTAAATGATTTTGATAATTTTACATAATCATATTAGTCTCAAATACGTACCAATCGGCCAATTCATAACAGTTGTCTTCATTTTGACTTGTTTTAATACGTTTTACACTTACTAGATGCTTTCCGTGTGTAAAGGACGTCGAATTAATGGATATTTGTTCAGCTGGTATGTAGTTTTCAGTTTCAATTTATTTAAGAGGGCCATTTATTACTTTGTAGAATAATACTCTTAACAGCTACCATTTGTGCTTCCTCCCAAAGGGTAGATAGACTTTTACTGTGTAACGCCCACGTTGATTACCGATCGGGGTGAATATTAGGAGGGCCACATGATAAAATATCAATAAACGAAATATGTAATAGATCGAAATACATCTGGAAAAAATAGCGCTCTAGTGGGACTTGAACCCACGACCTTTCCGTTACATCGGGGAATGTTCTTCCAACTGAGCTATTGAGCGTTTGAGCCACACCTGAATCACTTCAAATTTTCCTTCTCTTTATTGTCGTTAAAGGCGACTTAAGAAAATTTCAATCAAATATGTACTCGTAATAGATACTTAATAAGCTATGTAAATATTAATAAACACTGATTGTTTTATACTGTGAGCCTTTGTCTCCCACATTAGTATGATGTTACAGATCCAGGTGTAAAATGACTGCTGGAATTAGATCAGAAATCGGACAGTTACCTAACCTAACTTCTAGACTGTAGGTCGGTACCTAAGCACAGTCTAGACGTTGGGTTTAATAACTGTCCGAATTGACATTCTCTGAGTGACTTGACATTGACCGATTGTTACACTGACCAAGAGACAAAACATCCCGCCTTTTTACGATAGGTATTGCTGCTAATTCTGTTGTTACATCTCTAAATTTAAAATTCTCTAAAATTTTCTAATTGCATCTGTTTCTTTCGTTATCAGATAGAAAAGGACAGATGATTTAATTTAGTGAACACCTGTCAAATTAAGTCGGCGCGTTGACGTAACCCTTCAATTTTAGTCGACATCTACGAACATGCGACTTAACTTACTACGCACCAACAAGGCGCTGTCTTAATTTGACAGGTCTTAACTTGAATAAAATCATCTGTCCTTTTTTATCTGATCATGAAAGAAAGAGATGCAGTTAGATTTTTTTAGAGAAATTTAAGTTTAGAGATGTAACAACAGAATTGGGAGCAATAACTAACTCTAAATTATAAGTCGCATTATTGATCTTTAAAATGTACGCAAAAGATGTTGATTAAAGATCTTATATCAAACATTTAAGGAATGTTTTGTCTCTCGGTCAATGTAACAATGGTCAATGTAAAGTGAAAGTTAACAGTCTTTAAAAAAACCTTTGGCGATGGGTGTCAACATGATAATTAAGTAGGCATGGGTTAAAATTCGTTCGTATCCTTCTAAATGTCTAGGATTAACCTATATTCCGGGTTTATAGAACCAAGTCCTCGATTCTACTAAAGCTAAACCACTGCCGCGCAGTCACTGCGAAAATGGAAGTAAATTTTAGACTTTATTTCTATACAGCTAAAGTCTAAAATTAAATGAAAACAGTTTCATTTGACTTTTTTCAATTACTCTGCAAAAAGTAATTTAATTTGGAACTTGAAACTCATCGCTTTAAATTCTATTATTTAATGCCGTTCTTTGCAGTGGCGGTGGCACAACTGTGGTTTCACTTTAGCAGAATAGAGGCCCAGCTCGTATGTGACTCAACATAGAAAATACCGGGTGTGACTAGAGTTAGTGGCAGTGCATAGAGCTTATTAGTGATCATCATCATCTGCCTGTCCTTTTTGCAATTTCTGAACATCGCAACAAGACAATCTCTTCCATACGGATCTAGCAAACGTTATCTTCTCAGTAACTCTTACCTTTTCAAGTAATATATCAATCTTTTAGGCTTACCTCTTAAAACCCTCCACATTCATCTTGAAACAATTTTATCAAAAGTACTCTCATTTCTTCTCTAAATAAGACTTATAAATTCTTCATTCACTATCACAACGTTGTAACTTCCTATAATACACTAATTTCTTTGCTACCTTCGTATTATAAGTAAATCAACAACATTCGAATGTCCTTAACCTAATGCGTATTGGCGTAAACAACGTCGATTCGCTTTCACTCCAGAGCTTGATCATTCAGAGCATGCTTGAGCTCTGTTTGTATTCAGGGTGAGCGCTGGTGAGCGCTTTACACGTTTCAAGTAAAGTTTCTGGTGCCCCTGGCGCCGGATGTAGGCATTGCGGGTTCAGTTCCGTGTTCGCGACACGTGTTTGTTTACATTTGCATCTGCTAACTCGTAAACTTTCGTGTTCTTTAGTACACGTACAATTACTATAAACAAATGCCTTCCGCTTACCATCAGAGGATGTGAAGTCAAATTGAAGTGATCTAAATAAAAAAATCTTTTATAGGAAATGAAATGATTTTTTTTGACAGTGCTTCAAACCATTCACCTTCAGGTATGTCTGTGAAAAAAAAAGCCAGGTAATAATACTCACACTCCTCGTTTCCAATCGCCAAACTAGGTACATAATATTTAACAAATCTGAAAAAAAATCAAGGCGCTACAATCAATACCTAATATTAAAATTTCATTTCCATTTTTCTCTACATCTTGAACTGGTGCTGGCTGCCATCTAGATGGAATCTAGAATGCGGATAAACATACTTAGTACTTCTTTATAAATACATACATATTATACATAGACACACTACATACATAGAAACACCCAGACCAATGCAAATAGCCATATACATGCATACAAATATTTGCAATGAGCGAGGCTCGAACCCGCTCCTGCGTCGCAGTCGCGTTCACTACTGCCACGCCACAGAGGCTTTCAAGACGATGACGACCTCAAATCATTAAATGTATATTCCCGTTTGCATTACATCCAGCGATAATCTTTAATTGATCATTTATTATCTGTCACATAAAATCGGTTTTTAATCGTCCAACCTGTCGGACGAGCTACAATCTACAATGTTGTACAAGAATATATTCTGTGATTCGCCATAGCGTATTATTTAACATACATAATACCTTGCGTATTAGCTGGGAACCAGTTTGTGTATTAACCATGCTAATATTCGTCTCACGTGTCAATACACACATATAATTAGACTTGTTTATCCCTGAGGGGGTAGACATAGGTCTACTAGCACACCAATTTTTTGTAAATACTAGCTGTCTTCAAACAAATAAGTAATTCCAAATGTCTAATGATATGATCACAAATTCCTTTCCCTGGTCGGGCAAGTCTCAGGGAATTCGTCAGTGCATAGGCATGTACCTTCTGGGTACGTGACTCACAGTCAGGTTGCATCGACGCGTGCGCAGGCCGAACGCCCTACCTGAGTCCTGTGACCTTTCTCCTGTAGTGCTTTATTACTTTTGAATAAAAACCAAATTGAGGAACTTAGAACGTAGCATTTCACTGATAAAATAATAAACCAATATCATTCATCGAGTTATTTTTAACCGACTTCAAAACAAAGTTAAAAATGATTAAAAAATAAAAAAACCGACTGCAACTGAAAACATCGAAATAAGTTTGATAGCAGGCGGTACCCATTTGCCAATCATAAACCGAAAGAAAATTAATGGGTACCGCCTGCTATCAAACTTATTTCGATCTTTTCAGTTGCATTCCGGTTTTTTTTATTTTTTAATCATTTGTTTTATTTTATACTTTGTAGTTATGTTATGACATATATATCTTTTTGTAATCTCCTTCTAATTTCCTTCATTTTGATACCCTACTCTATAGGTTTGAAATATTTTGACAATTTTACCCTCCTTCAGAATCGAATAAAAACAAAAACGTTGTATGGTTAGGTAACTTCTGAACTAGGGGCAAGCCCATTTACCAACGAATCACTCTCACCTGCTTCACTTTAAATACTCTGACAGATGGCATAGTACCACAAGTAAGTGATGTACCACACCTTCCGTAGTCCGTCAGCTCTGTGTGTCCAATCAGCGTTGACTGTGAAATATTGGTGTTTGGTAATCGCCGGTGACAGACAGTCATTAGGTGACATCATTCACCAAGTACTGTGGGACAGATACGACAACTACCTCAGTTAACCAAAGAATATAAATCAAGTGGGTAGTGTAGTGTAAAGTAAAGCCAACGAGACGAGAGAAAAAAGGTAAACAAAGCGACCATTACTGAGTTACGTTACGATAACTAGCGATTAGTTTCTCTGTCCTGAATTGTTTCTCTGTCATCAGTTAAAGTCCCTAATCAGCAGAAGGAGTAGCGAGTAAGTTAATCGTCGGTTTAACCGTTGAGTAGTGCTACTCGGACATTGTGAAATGCGAATACTCAGTTACCGGGGACTTTAAGTTACGATTAGCCTACTTGACACTTTAATCAAAGATGGTGAACGAGGCCCTTAGTAAACAAGTTAATTTCTCCAGATTAACAGATTGTTTTTATAGAAGGCTATTGTTACAATTTTCTTTATTATATTGTTGGTTTGTGCGAAAAGAAAACCAATTTTAAGATATATATCATGACTTGTAGCATAACTTGCAACTTATCCATCAAGACCTGATTTATTCAAATGAACGACATTATAATTACATAAAGTAATGCCAACGAGACGAGAGAAAAAAGGTAAACAAAGCGACCATTACTAAGTTATATTCACTGTCCTTGTCGCACATATCACACGTACGCGACAATGGCTGAGTGACAGCTGTCGTTGCGTGTTTCGTAGTACAGGAAACCTGTCAGCACAGCGGTTTTAAACTGTCAGATCCGCCATTTTTTGAGCAATTTCATTCCTGTCTAGAACGCATTTCGAGTGATACGTAATCATTTTCAAATAAAAAAGTTTGGAACCGCTGAAACATTGTTTACCTTTTTTCTCTCGCTTCGTTGGCTTTATCTTTATTCGTCATCACTTATTACTTGACAGCCTCTGTGGCGTGGCGGTAGTAAATGCAGCCGCTACGCAGGAGGCGCGGGTTTGATCCCCGCTCAGTGCAAATATTTGTATTTATGAATATGGGTATTTGCATTGGTCTGGGTGTTTCTATGTTTTATGTATGTATTTACAAAAAAAAAGTATCTAAGTATGTTTATCCGCATTCTAGGTTCCATAACACAAGCTTGTTAAGCTATGCTTACCATGGGTCTAGATAGCGTTGTGTAGAATGTTTTGGAATATTTATTTATTTATCATTTGGGGCTTAATCCTACCGTGTAGTGCCATGTGGTTCCCAGTGGATTAAGGGTAAACCACCCCCTTATTCCTTTGGGTGTCGTAAAAGGTGACTAAGGAATAGGGCTGTTCTTCATCCGACAGTAAACATACAGTACATGAGTACTGCATGTTTGTGCCTGTTTGACAGCAATAGAATCGGCCTCTATTGCGTGGGACAGAAAATCATAGTTGGCGAAATGTGGATGTTAATACACCTCTGCCTACCCCTTCGAGGAATTACAGGCGTGAGTATATGTATGTATGGTCAATGCTGGTTGCTATAAAGCTTGAACTTTGGAGCATCAGTTCCGCTCCCCTGTATATCCGTTCCGTGAATGGTTTAGCTTGACTTTTTCTGGAGCGACTACTTTCTAGGTGAGGTTGGGTTAACCATGCGTCATAGTGGGCGTCAGTAACAACATTTTCACATATATCCATACATACATTTACGCCTAACTCTCCTTGTGGAGTAGGCAGAAACTCGCCATTGAATTCTTGGGGGATTTCTGTTTAGATTAACTATATTTTTTAAAATCTTTCTTAGCCAGGTGGGAAAACGGTTCCCGGTTTCCCGGCAAAGTAAATTACACAATAATAAAATATTACTATATCTATCAATATACCTGTGCCTAACCTTCCTCTTACGTGAATGTTTAAATTCATACTTTGAAATAAGAAATGTTTAACCAACCCAATATTACATAAATCGGTCATTTAAAATAATTTAACCGCGACCTCCATAAGTAGGGCACGTCAAACAATTCTGATAAGTTACTCGCGTACAAAATAATGCCTCCTTATAAAGAGGCAAAGAGGGACAAGGGCATCGAGGAGGTCTGTATATGGGCACAACCTTCTCTGCCAGCCGGCCATATGGCCAGGGGGCAGGGTGAGATGACTCGTTTTAGGTATGCCCCAGTAGCTGTGTCATGTTGACGGTATTTATATGGTCTTGTTTACTTAGTTTGTGAAATAGAATGTTGGGTGAGGCAGTTTTAATGCGTTTAAATATAATATTGAAAGTCGCAATAAAAGTACAAGACTTCAAGCGATTTGAGCTGATTTTGAGGCAATAGGTATAGTAACTAACAATTAAATATAGTTCTACCAGAAAAAACCTGTCTCGTTCTTCAAAATATGAGGCAATAATTTTTCAATCTAAATCACTATCTTAGGCCCGTATTCTAGAATGCCACTCAGCCAGAATCTCGATTTATATGAGAACAGATTGTATAGACAATTATGTCCTCATACAAATCAGGCTCAGATAAATCGTGATTTTTGAAAGAAAGAAAGAAAAGAAAATACTTTTATTTCTCGCAGCTGCAGCACATACACAGAAATGTTACAAAATAGCTATAATTAAAATATATAATAATTTCTATTCCTACAATAAATAATCATATTTTTACAGTGGCAACACTTCCCACCATTATCTCCTTCCGCCCATAGATTATGACTATGATTTTATAATCAGGCTGAGTTTAAGCGTTGGGGTAGTCTCTGTGTAAGTTCAAACCTGACATCGCTCCTTGTATTCACCCGCGTAACTACTGATTCCGTGGAGATATTAGGATACGAAGCAGCCTACATTATTTCTGAATAAAATAGCTTTCTGATAGAGAAAGAATTATTAAAATCGGTCCATCAGTTTTAGAGTATTTGATTTAAAACAAATGTTCCCTCTTTGTACCTAATACCTATTTATTGAGTAAGACACTTTGTACTTATCCACTATATATTTTATTTTTGATCTGACCGGTTTCGCCTCACGGCATGCTCAAAGATATGATATAAAGTCACTTTACATCATACCTTCGAGATGAATCAATATAAATATAGTGAAAAAGTACAAAGTGTACCCAATATGTGTAGCAAATTCCACCAAGTGCCCTCATTCAACAGTATAAACCTATTAGTATACCTATAAACGAAAGATGTCCGTCCGTATCACCGGTCAGTGTCAACTGTATCAATTAACTCATCAGTATTGATTGACCACTCATGTACTCATTCGATCAATCATCGCGACATGGATCCTGCTGATTCTGGGAATTATCAACCTCTGTCAAATCACTGAGTTTGAGACGCCACTTAATTTTAGACTTAAGCTTCATAAGTGTAAAGTCTAAAATTAAATGGTATTATAATGCAGTGTCTATAGTATGATGGAGGTTGAAAATTAGCAGAATTAGACTCCAGCTCAAGTGTGAGGACAGACAGAACCTTGGAGCTAATGAGCAATGTCGTTCAGCACTTCATTGCCAGATTTATGTGATTGCATCTTTTGTATGCAATGTGATTCTGTTTGAATTAACTTCTGTTCTTGCACTTGCAATATTTTAGTTGACAACCTTATGAACACGTTATGAATTCTAAGAATTTGATATGACAGGTAGGTACAATATTGAGGTCCATACTCCATTTAGAATCCAGTATTCTTAAAAATGTGCCACTGATCTTCAGACTAATACACACCATATCGCTCCTTCTTTTGGTTTAGCTTATGCGACTTTTATGAGAGCGACTGTCATCTGTCCTGCCAACCCCGCCCGGCCTGCGTCAGACCCTCGTCCGTCAGATAGCAGCCAGACTGGGATCCCATACACCAGAGATCATAAACAATGAGATGTTACTTATAAATATACACTCTGTAACCTGCCTTTTTTTTCGGGCGGAGATCCCCTACCGGAGCCGGGAGGGGAGGTAATGTCGTGCTCGAACCGATTAAAACCGCACGCCGTCTGTGGGTCGTCGTGCTAGGCCGTAGGTGAGGTAGTCTTCGACATATCCCTCGCACCTCGGCTGACCCAGGGCCATTACTATCGGGCTGGCCCTCCTCGCGTGGGGGGACGACGGTGTCCCCAACTCGCCCCCGGTATGGGAAGGCGCGAGTACGTGGCCTGCTTCCGCTGGGGTGACAAGCGGCTCCACTTGTCACCCGCAGTCTCGCTCTCATTCGGGACGGAGGTCGGTCGGACTCTGTAACCTGCCTGAGTATAAATACAGATCTAAATTAATTCAAGGATAATACTACATAACTTCTTAGTATGCCAAACGCGTCATTAAATCTCAAACTCATATGAATGAATTTATTACGTTAACTTTTTTATAAATTTCAATTGCATAATTCAACTTTTTTTTACAACATAACAAATTAAATCTATAAAAAATCTCATTCATTTATTGTGGTCCGAGCCGGAATCATAAAACAGCATCAAAAATGATTGTAAAAATAGCTCATTCATTGCTGCTAGTTCTTAAAAATCTGTACTTCCACTTTCGTAACTGATTTTTGATAACGAGCTACGAACATACAATTTATGCTTACTTTTTCGTAACCGGCTACGAAAGAAAGTTTGTTTTCTATTTCAGTAACTGGTTATTAACTTAAGAAAATTTTATCCATTCACAACAGCTACGAAGTCGAATGAACACAAGAAATGCAACTATCAAAAGGTCCAGTGCAAAACGTCACGTTTACAAAACGTGTGATTTCAATTCGATTACAATGATAACTAACGTGATGATTGTTGTTTGTTGCAGAATGTCTGACGGGGACGTGTCGTTGATCCGCGACGAGGACTTACTGCGCCGCATGGTGAGACATTTCTCTTGATACCTATAACGTCTTCTTCTCCACCATCCTGCCCGCTCCCCTATTTTTCCTTTTTATGCCCATTCGGACTGGACAATTGACAGCATGTTTGGATTTAGTTGTCTTTTACGAGAGCGACTGCCACCTTGCCTCCCAAACCTAAGTGAATAACATGCGCTATAAGTTACGTAATCACATAAAATGTACTTGTCTAGGTAATAGTTACCTTATTATTCCAAAATTTATAGAATATCCAGCGTAATGTGCCAATTTGTTTTAAGCGCCTGACAAAATTTTAATCGCAACATGTACGCATACGTAAACTATAAGTAGTATACAATCAGGCGCTGTTTTAAAGTACTATTATCTACTACCTTTTGCCCGCGGCTCCATATCTAGCATATCTAGCGGCCTCTCCATATCTAGCGGCTCCATAGCTATCGCGACCATACTTAACCAATGTGTTAATCTAGGGTGTCTCCATAGTAAATTTTATTAAAATCGCTCCAGCTGTTTAGACGTGAAAGAGTAGGTAACAAATATCCATCCATACTTACAAACTTTCGCGTTTATAATATTAGTAGGATTTTGTGCCTATACTTAATGGTCTCATGTTTGAAACTTCCAGTGGCAGCAGACGGAGGACTTCTCCCGCAAGAAAGAGATCCGCGCGCACATGTACCGCCTGAGGGAGGAGCGCCTGCGCAACCTGTACTCGCCAGAGCCCAAGCACGAGGGCAAAGGTACGACACTCCTCTCATTCAACATAGGGAGAAGACTTGAACTCACTGCTATTGATTCTATTGAAGGGGGTAATAGCGCTGAGTAGTCTTGTATGCTCTGTTCAGTTTGAATATAGCAAGAAATACGACGTATTGTGTGTGGGTTACGATCTAAATTGTAACGGGTTCGAAACCTCTAAAATTCGGCAGCTAGTCACAGCCATTATGTACTACCATAATGATGGCCATAGTTCACGCTGTACCCACGTACCTATATACTTAGTCTGGTCTCAGATTCAGAAGAATATAAACTCTGTATTGAATGTTGTCCATCTATTAAGATACTAAGTTTGTGTTGTTATGTTATAAGTTAATATCAAGAAGTCATCAGAAAATAGTTGTGTAATGACTTACACATGTTACTTATGTTATGTATGCAATATCAACTTACTACCCAAGAACTTCTAGTCAGTGGTTTTGTGCCCAAATTCTGCAGGTAGTGAGTTCACGGCCGCGCAAGACCACGTCAAGTCCTTCGCCGACCAGAGCTTCCAGTCCATGAAGAGCAAGGAGGTCCGCGACGCGGGCTCCCCGCCCAAGGAGTTCTCGTACCGCGGCCAAGGTGCACCCCGCACTATTCACAATCTCCCTAACAGAACTAACGCTTATTAATCGGTAACGGTGATGAAATACCACTGTCAGACACTAATACTGGTCTTTTTACAGATTTAAAGGCGCTCTCCAATGCTGGCTGGAACGTGGAGCAGGAAAACAAGACGACTGATGATGGGCGCACTCACGTGAAGTCCATCAATGCCAACATCGAAGGTAGTTATGACGTAGACGGCGGAAAAGGCCAATTTGCAGCTGTTGATCATCATAAGGAAGCTGTCACCGAATATCATGATGACAACAGCAGCCTGAAACGCAACGAAACGTCATCCAACACGGCTGCTCGCGAGCACGTCGTGCGGCAGACTGACGACGGCACCCACGTGACGTCGACCACCAGTTCCTCCAGTTCGTCCTCCAAGATACAAAAGATGTCCTCGACGAGACATGAATCAGTGCCATATGTAACCAACGACGACTATGACCTACGAAGTTATGATACTAACCGCAACGAAGATGGTTCTTCAGTAACCAGGAGACAGATCATTAAAACTAATGATTACGAACAGAATTTGAAAAATAATGAATATGAGCGGACCTCGAGAAATGATTATGAACAAACTCTGCGAAAGAACGACTATGAACAAACTGTAAGGAAGAATGACTACGAGACCGGCGAGCTGGTGTCGAGAAAAGTTGACTATCCTGACGATAATACCAGAGTCATAGTAGAGACGCGTTGTCTGCCCGATGGTACTCGAGTCACGAGCACAAAGCGGGAATTTCGTGCTCCAGTACAAAGCACTCGTGCTGAACAGTCTTATCAGACGCGAAACGAGAACAGGTCCTATTCGACTCAACAACGATCAAACACCAGGGATTCCTCCAAAGTTACTCAACATGTGATCGACCACCGCGATGATCGCTCAACCAATATAGTTGACTCTCAACGAAACGTTGATGATTACGATTTTAAGAGACAAATCGCTGATTATTCCACGAATGATACTGACGACTATTCTAATACTCAGTATGACAGAAAAATCAACAAAAGAGTGAATGATAATTCTAAAACTGACGATAGTTACGACACTGTAAAGCGTGTCACTAAAATTAATAAAACAGTAACAGATGATGATCAATCTAATGTGCATCGTAATGTTACCAAAATTAATAAAACTACTGTTGACCATTCTAATATTGACGATTACTCTAATGTTCAACGCTATCAAACTACAGTCAACAAAAAGATTTCAGACAGTTCTAAAATTGATGATAAATATTCTAAATTGCACCATCATGAAACAAATATTAATCAACGAATAGTAGATCACTCTAAAACTGACGATGATTATAAACAGACTACTCAGCATGTAACTAGAAGCCATAAAATTATTGAATCAAGAGATAATGATGATTATGTACATCGTGAAATAAATCAACGACGCTATGATACTAATAACGATCGTCCAGAGAGGATCATCACACCCGACAATCGTAATATTCAACCGAAGGATGTCCAGCCCAAAGACCAGCAACCTGGGAGATCTCAACCAGAAAGTTATCAACCTAGGAACTCGCAACCCAGAGATACAAGCCCAGTGCAAAGTTATCCTAGAGACTCCAGACCCAGAGACACGCAGCCTAAAAATATTCAGTCTAAGAATACCGAAGCTAAGTACATTGAAGAGAAGATTCATAATATCACTAAAGATGATAAGGTTGAAACAATTGAGAGGAAGACTAGCACAGAAGAACGTAAAACTACCTATCAAACTGATTACTCTCAAAAGAAAATTAGCAGTGATTGGAGCCCTTCACATACAGCTTGGGCTAGTACTCTTAGAAGTGACACACCGTCTACTACTCGCCCATCTACTAGATCATCATCACCTGGAAGTAAGACCTTCAAATCAAGTACATCATCATTAAGGAGCAGCGTCAGCCCTGATAAATCCTACAGGAAACCGTTAAGCCGAGGTAGTAGCCCCAATAAAATCGATAGATCTTCACCTACTCGCTCCGTTTCTGATCAGCACTATACTACTCATTCTACCCACTCTGTTACTGAGACTAAATCTCACAAGTATATGACGCCTGATGAACGTAGACCACCGAGCGGTCGCAATCCAAGTGGTTCTCGATACAGTCCTGAGAGAAAACCGCAGGATCACCGTCAGAGGCCGAGTGCAAGTCCGGAGAAAAGACCTCAAGGTTTGGTGCAGAGAAATAGTGTCAGCCCAGACAGAAAGCCTACTCAAAGAACTCCTACTGACAGTCGCCCTCGTACAAATTCTCCCATTCAACCCGTTGATCGACGTTATTCACCTACAAGACCGCAAGATAGTCCAGAAAGGAAACTCCCTCAACATATTCCTTCTGTTTCTGGATACCCTTCTTCTCCAAGTCGATCGAGTATAAGCCCTGAGAAAACTCCATCAAATCGCCATCCTAAAGAAACCACTACGAGACCTAGCCAAAGCCCTGATAGGAAACCAGGTTATCGAAAACCATTTGATGGCAACTTTGATGATCAAAAAACTCCAACTCACCCAAGCGATACTACGAAAAAACCAGACCATCCAAGTAGTCCAACAACTGAGATACGTTCTAGAGGTAACACTCCAAATCGAGAAAGCATTAGCCCTGATAGGAAACCTGGTTACATGATGCCTACAGCTTCGAAGCAATCTCCTGATGCTCGTAAACCGCCCGCTAAATCGGCTGATATACACTCTCCAACTAAACATGCGCCTTCCCCTAGCCCTACGCGTCAGCCCCAAGACCATACGACAACCCAACGCAGAAAGTATCATGAAGATCATTATAAGTTTATAGATGAAGAAACAAAAATGTATACTCGCACTGACAAAACTCAAATCGATGATAGTAAGCGTGTATTGAAAGGACCCGAGTCTCCTACACCAAGGGACAAGAGTTCCTCACCTACAAGGGGAAGTCCTAGTAAAGATGCCGATGTTACCAGAAAAGTACCTGGAAGAAGGTCACCATCTCCTCGACAGCATGTTACGAATATCGAAAAGCTGGACCAAGTGGATACTACTATTAAAACAACAGATGTAACTGACTGTGTTACTACCACATATCGCACTCCAAAGGACGCAAATTCTCCCAGTCATAAGACACCCAGGGAAACATCTCCCTCGAAATTCGGAACATATGATAAAAATAAACCTTATACTGAAACCACTGAGGTAATAACAAAAAACAAAAGTCCCTCTCCTGCAAGAAAAAGTCCTAACAAAGATACTGATATTACAAAGAAAGTTCCTGGAAGAAGGTCTCCGTCTCCGGGGTACCATGTAACAAATACCGAAAAACGTGATCGCATTGATACTACCATCAAAACAACTGAAGTTATTACAAAATCTGGTTATCCAAGAGACACTGACGCACCTAGTGATAAGACACCTAGGGAAAAGTCACCATCTAAGTTTGGAACGTATGATAAGAAGAGACCTCATACTGAAGCTGAAGATGACAAATACGAGCCATCAACGCGGGAAAAGTCTCCGAAGAACACGCCTGCACACTCTATGTCTCCTACGAGAAAGGCTCCAGAGTCACTATCGTCTCCAACAAGGAAGGCACCCGAGCGATCAACATCTCCCAACAAAAAGATTCCTCGTGATAGTGTTTCTCCTGTCAAATCCCCCACGAAAAGTACTAAATACACACATACCACTGAATTATTGAACTCTGAGAGAACTACCGAAGAGGTTAATAAAAAGGTGACAAAGGAACATCCTCGTCAACTCGTAACACCTTCTTCCAGCCCCACTAGGAAACCTAAAAGGCCTACTGACACAGAACCTTCCACTGGTCAAAGCTCGCCTACAACTTCTGTAAGTGGATTTGTGTATTTTAGCTCTCCTCAATCTGAAAAAACACTCGTAACGGATTTAGATGACCATGAATTTACTGAAACACATACACTTGATAAAACTACTACAACTTCCAAGAGGCCTGAAAATCTAGAAGTCAAGAGATCTCCGTCTCCATCTAAAATCCCCTGCCGTTCTCCATCTCCTGAGAGACATACTTCTCCACCGAAAGATAGTCTTCCAAGGAAAAGTTCTCTAAAGAAACCTGGCAATTATACTATTCAGACATCTCCAGTTGAGAAACCTCCGACTAGTTTCCTTATTTCGCCAACAGAGCCTAAAGAATTTCCTGGTCATAAAACAGTGAAAAAGGATCGGCCTGATGAGCCAACAAGTAAGTCTCCATTGAAATCTAAACCACCATTGGAAAGACGTGAAACTTATGAAGATCGTTGCCGCAAGATATTAGGTATGACTGAGGATACCACCGAGACTGTGACGACACAGACAACATTTTTAACAGAACCAGTGACAAATCTTAGTTCACCTAGCATTTCTCCCTGCCGCAGTCCAGTTCCAAAGGATACCCCTTTCACATATCCTACTACGAAGAAAGATACTAGTTCTAAAATTGATGTAACTGACTTCATAACACATGAACAAGAGCATATCATAAAAAGTACTGGACCTCAAAAAGCGAAACCTGGTGATAAACAGCCCAAACCTGTGCGTGATAGTTCACCTACTAAACTTCAAGATATCATTACAGTAGAGAAAACTACTGAAGAAAGTGATATAATAACGACTTCAACAACAACAAAATCGCGACAGAACCCTCAGAAAAAGCCTTCTCAACAGACTAGTGAATCTCCTCAACGTGAAATTCCTGACCGTGACAGTCCTGAACGTTATCACAAACCAAAGGATGTAGAATATGTGCCATCTATTTCTCCAGCCAAAGTTCACCCAGGTAGCTCTCCTAGATCTAGTTCTAGCCCTGATAGAAAGAAAGAGCCAAAAGAAAAAACACCTGTGAAAAAACCAGATGCTGAAACTAGTTACAGTGAGACTACTACAACGGTTTTATCAAAATATGATAGTGACAAAGATACCGAAAAAATCACAGTAACAACTAAATCGACTGACAGAAAACCTTCGCGGCTATCGGAATCACCTACGAAAAAGACTCCTGGGGAAACCATAAAGAAACCAACTCATCCTTCAAATGAAAGCCCTCGGCATACGTCAGAGCAACCTAAAAAGCCTGAGTATGATCAATCGAAGGAAACTACACCGACGAAACGTAATAATTTGGAAACCACTATATCTATGGTAGCCGAATATGGTTCTACGGAAGATGTAGTAAAGTCTGTGGAAGAAACGACTAAAACACGAGTTCGCCCTACTCAGCCTTCAAAATCCCCTATACGTAAATCTTCCACAGTTTCAGATTCCTCACCTACTAGGCTTAGCCACCCTTCAGAAAAAGTAACAGAAATGCCAAACCGTAAACAAACTAGAACTAGTCCCGAAAAGAAACTCGGTGATAAACATAAAGATTCATCCCCATCTAGACCTGGCTACGTCAAAACCACAACTTCAATTACATCTAAGCATGAAACTACTACAGAGGATATCGAGGAACCTTCATTATCTGAGCCATCGGACAAAACTAGAACTAGCCCGAGTAAGAAACCTGATACGAAGTATCCCGAAGACTCTTCTCCAACTAATGAGAAACCCAAGAAGCTACCTGGTTATATGAAAGTTACCGAATCTGTTAGTTCCAAGTACGACACAATTTCCTCTGAATACGATGAAACAACAACTACTATAAAGTCTGAACGTTATCATCCATCAGAGCCCACGCGTAAAGCTTCTAAGCCGAAGTTGGATGTTACTGAAAAGGATTCTGACCGTAAACCTGGCCAGAAGCCTACACCACATGATACTCAAAAGCACCCAGAGGATGAATGTTCTAAGGACACATCACTCCATCATTCTAACACAGAGAAGACTCCCCATTACATGACGCCGATTTCTACACATCGGCATACTCATGAAATTGAAACCAAAACTGAAGACGAAGAAGTACAGCGTAAGTTCGCTAACTATACAGAAAGGCACCCAGAAGATAAACGTTCTAAGGAGACATCACCCCATCGTTCTAACACAGAGAAGACTCCCCATTACATGACGCCGATTTCTACACATCGGCATACTCATGAAATTGAAACCACAGCTGAAGATGAACAGGTACAGCGTAAGTTCGCCAACTATACGGAAAGGCACCCGGAAGATAAACGTTCTAAGGATACATCGCCTCATCGCTCTGATACAGAGAAGACTCCCCATTACATGACGCCGATTTCTACACATCGGCATACTCATGAAATTGAAACCACAGCTGAAGATGAACAGGTACAGCGTAAGTTCGCCAACTATACGGAAAGGCACCCGGAAGATAAACGTTCTAAGGATACATCGCCTCATCGCTCTGATACAGAGAAGACTCCTCATTACATGACTCCGATTTCTACACATCGGCATACTCATGAAATTGAAACCACAGCTGAAGATGAACAGGTACAGCGTAAGTTCGCCAACTATACGGAAAGGCACCCGGAAGATAAACGTTCTAAGGATACATCGCCCCATCGCTCTGATACAGAGAAGACTCCTCATTACATGGCGCCGATTTCAACACATCGGCATACTCATGAAATTGAAACCACAGCTGAAGATGAACAGGTACAGCGTAAGTTCGCCAACTATACGGAAAGGCGCCCGGAAGATAAACGTTCTAAGGATACATCGCCTCATCGCTCTGATACAGAGAAGACTCCTCATTACATGACTCCGATTTCTACACATCGGCATACTCATGAAATTGAAACCACAGCTGAAGATGAACAGGTACAGCGTAAGTTCGCCAACTATACGGAAAGGCACCCGGAAGATCAACGTTCTAAGGACACATCGCCCCATCGCTCTGATACAGAGAAGACTCCTCATTACATGACTCCGATTTCTACACATCGGCATACTCATGAAATTGAAACCACAGCTGAAGATGAACAGGTACAGCGTAAGTTCGCCAACTATACGGAAAGGCACCCGGAAGATAAACGTTCTAAGGATACATCGCCTCATCGCTCTGATACAGAGAAGACTCCTCATTACATGACTCCGATTTCTACACATCGGCATACTCATGAAATTGAAACCACAGCTGAAGATGAACAGGTACAGCGTAAGTTCGCTTACTATACAGAAAGGCACCCGGAAGATAAACGTTCTAAGGATACATCACCCGATCGTCCCAACACCGAGAAGACTCCCCATTACATGACGCCGATTTCTACACATAGACATACTCATGAAATTGAAACCACAACTGAAGATGTACATGTAAAGCGTACATCTGTTGACTATACGGTACCGCAACGTTCTCGTTCTCCTACTCATCAATCAATTACTAAGGAGACTCCGCATTATATGAAACCAATTTCATCTCATCTCCACAAGCATGATACAGTGAACACAAATGATGATATCGAAACTTATACATCCACTGTTGTTGAAGAGAAAACTTCAACTATTGGCGACAGAACCCAAAGGTCAGACCATCCTCGTACGGCTTCACCAACACGGACTCATCCCAAAGACAGAATTCCAACAAACCAAACTAAACCATACCATAAAGATGATAGCCCTAGCCGCAAACCAATAACCGGATCCCGTCCAGAAAAAACACCAGGCTATATGAGGCCAACTTCTTCAGTAACTTCAAAACATGAGACGATTAGTACTGAAGAGATCGATATCAATGTATTTAAAGATAAAAAGTACTCACCTCGATCTTCTGTATCACCATCACGCAATCTCTCTCCTGATGAATCTTCAAGGACGAGACCTGGTCTTAGAGAGCCGGAAAAACCGCGACAGCTTCGAACGCCTTCCCCATCTAAAGCAACTGTTGAAGTCACAGAAATAAGTACAGACTTCCTAATGTCCGAGCGAGAACAAGAAATTTTGGATAGAGTTCATAAGTCGCTGAGAAAATTGTCACCTGAGCGCAAAGAGAAGTCGCCAAGCCGTGAGCGAAGTCCAGGTAAAACTACAACTAGCTTGCAAGACATTGACATAAATACAACGACGATACACGATGAGACTATATCTGAACAAGTAACCAGATCTACAAAGAAAGAATCCGCTAAAATTGATATTCCTCGCTCTGGAAAGCCTAAAGAAGAAACGCCTAAAGGTCAAAACGTTCCTAGTAAACCATCTTCTAGAAATGCTTCGCCAACAAAGAGACCCTCAGGCATTGCTAGCCCTGTGAAAATAGACAAAGATTCAACAACTAAACCCAGAAGCATTTCGCCGAAAAAACCTTTGTCACCGACTGAGCAGCCTCCATCGCCTACAGTCCCTAAGGCTAGTGGCATCAAATCTAAAGAACAAATACCTTCACACTTAACTCGCAAACCGACCCCTGCTACTCTAGCTATGACCAAAGTAGAGAAAACAACTACTGATTTTAAGAAAACAACCGGTGCTACAACTACGAAGCAAAATAGTTACACTAAAACGACTGCCTCTAAAACTACTAGTAAAACAATTCCTTCAACTACCGGTAGACCAAGTGAGCCACGGACACCAACTCCGAAAGGAATCAGAGAAAGTGGCATACCAAAGAAAGAAATTGATGCAAAGGTAACTCGTACTGTTAGCGAAATTACCATAAAATCAAAAAAGACCTCGCCGACATCACCCCAGAGAATGAAATCAAAGCCTGAAATACAGGTTAGTGACTTGAGTAACTCAAAAACACCCAGTAAACCCCAAAAGTCTTCTTTAAGAGAACCTCAAAGTAGGCTTCCCGGAAAGCCTAAATCTGCAACCGCTCTAAATACGCCTAGTGATGAAGATGATATTATTATTGATGTACAGCAATCTAAATCTTCTAGGGAGAATTCACCAGATCGTATATGTCCTACTCCAGTCAATTTTGTAGATGATGGTGAAACGCCACGCTATCCTGATGAGGTTAAAGAACCTGATGATGAATTCCGCAGAAGAACTTATCATACTATCCATGAAACCGAGACTATTGTTGATGACATCGTTGAAATTTGTGAGGATGATGAACTCTTCGTAAGAAAATCAGACATAGAACATCTCAATGAAGAAGATGAAAGTCTTCTTAGTGTAACTGATAAAGTTACTAAGTTTACGAAGGGTATCGATACTAAGAAACCCAAAGACACTACAGATTTATTTAAAGATACTGAAAGAAGAGTCCATTCTGATTTTGTGAAAGATTCTGATGAATGTCTGCTGTCTGTATCTGAGAAAGTCAACAAGTTTGCTAAAGGGCCTAGAGACATCAAAGATAAGAGTCCTGCTCGTAGAGTTATTGATGAGTACGATAAAAATACCGTGTACACTGATGATTATACAAAACTCAGTGTACACGATAAGGCTCATTTGTTTGTAGAGACTGCAGAAAACGTAAAAACTCCTAAATCAAAACCTGCTCCACAAAAAGTAGAACGACCGGATTTGACTAATGTTGATGAAGCTTTAAAGAGCGATGACTGTTTGCTAAGCGTTTCTGACAAAGTTCATAAGTTTGTTAAAACCGCTGAGCAATTTTTGACAGAAAATCATGAAGTCGATGAAAAAGAGAAAAAAATTAAAGAGCAGCATGACAAAATAATGAAGAAGATTGTCGACGATGTTAGTGATGACATAGATGATATTGATGAAACTACTGTGGTTGAGGATGTAGAAATTAATAATAAAAAGACACCTGACCCCTTAGGTAAGAAACCGCCAGCAACGAAACTGACCACAACGTCCCATTCCAAGGTGAAAGATCATAGCAGCCCAAGTCTTAGTAAGCCTACTGAAAGGACGCCAACTGTGAAAATAACCACTTTGCGAAGCAGTGAAGCTGTGAAGAAGGCTAAAGCTCTATTTGAAAATATCGCTTCAACCACACCTAAAACAAAAGATATAACTCATCCAAAAACGACGACTAAGTTGACAGACATTGGTGTGTTGAAAAAATCGCCCAAAACAGATTCCACGACAGTTTTACATCCATCTGTAGAAGAAGTATCATGCAATATAGTAGACACCGACAGTGAGGTAGATGTTGCCCCTGTGCATTCTAAAGAACGTCCTGCTAGTGGCACATTAACTCGACCTCAACATCTGTTCCCTGATGATAAGCCACGGGCAAGTCCCACTCGTCTCACTGTTCAGACATCGGAAGGCCGTAGGTCTAAGTCCCCAATGCGGCACACAGTAGAAACTACTACAACTATCAAGACCACCTTAACTAAACATCCGTCAACTCAAAGAGCTGAATCACCGAAACCTCGTGTTGAAAGCGATAAGCCTGAGAAAGTCCCTGGATATCTTCGTCCAACAAAAACCAGTCAAAGCAAAGAAGAACCGAAAGTAGTTGAAGAGCCAGAAGTAAGCAGTCGCAGAGGAAGCGGCAAATTTGGAGTTGAACTTCGTAGAACCAGTGTGGAGCGATCAACTGTGAGCAGCGAGCGGCGACGTAGTGTGGAGCACCCCTGCATTGAAGACATCTTCGACCTGGACCTCCTGGAACAAATGGTCAGTAATCAAAAAATCTGCATGCTCGCACTCATTATCTCAATTTCTGTTATTTATATAAATTTCTTCTGACTATGTTCTAATTTTCAGTTGGAAAAGGTCGTGGGTTACGAGCAGAGGCGCCGCATCAGAGCTCAAATAAGAATTGCACGAAAATCTAATACAGACCAGGTAGATCACACTACACGTACGAGAACTATTAAACAAACTATTGTTACCCAAAAAGATCGATCTCCTGAACGTCATCATGCTAAATCTCCTGAACGAGCTCCTAAAACTACACCACACAAAACATCATCACCAGATCGTCAGGCAAAGATACCGCATAGATCTATTCCTGAACGCAGTCAACCTAAAGAACAAGAGCACTCGCTGCTCAATGGGCACGTGAAGGAACCAGCTAAGATCATAAGTGACAAGCGAAACAGAACCCACAGTCCAGAAAAATCAGCTCCAAAGCCCGTATTGAAGACAAAAAGTCCAATTCGCCCAGCCAGTCCTGATAAAAAGACCAGAAATTTGTCTCCAAGCAAAACAGCCAGTCCAAAACCGAAGGCAAACCGTTTCAATGAATACGCATCCGCTTATATGAAGAAAGTGGGTTTGAGTGAGGCTGAAAAACTTAAATTCGCCGAATCTAAGAAGAAGACTACAGAAGAAAAACATAAGACAGAAACACAGGTAGAAGAACACAAAGTCATTGAAGAGTTCTCCACTTCTAAACATGTTACCGAGAGGACCTCTTCAAAAGATATCATTGAGGTTATACAAACAAATGGTAGCAAAAGATCGCCATCTCCCGAGAAGAGGCGGAGCCCGGATCGTAAGTCCCTGAGTCGTGAAAGATTACACGAACGAACACCCAGTCCTGATCATAAACGAATCATACATCAAACAAAATCGGAACCTACCAAAAGAGAAACGATAATTAAGACAGTGTACGAGGTTGATAAGAAAACCCCACAGAAGCAGACTCCAGAAGACAAGCCTTCCTGGGTGACTAATAGGAATTTGAAGAAAATTACTTCTGAAACCCGCACCTTTAGTAGCAAAAAGATCGAAGAGAAACCTAAGTACAGGGTTGCGAGTCCTTCTAAGGTGATATCGAAACCAATTGATGTGATCACTTCGAGCTATGGACCAGGGCCTCTGGATGCTGAAGGGAAGCCGCTGTTTGGTATCAAAGCTCTGCGGAATGGCGCCAGCAACTACCAAGGTAAGCATCACTCTGTAATTCCTTCATGTTTATTATAAATAGATGATAAGATCTCCTGGGTCGAAGCTAGCCTCAATTACAAACTGGTACACCTGCTAATCGATGAACCAGGCTCTGGTGAACGCTTCTCGGTGTAAGGGGGTCTGACGGCACTCGCTCCTTTAAGAGTCAAGATAAAGCAATCCCTTATAACGATCGCCGAAATATTATATTTACCATGTTTCTTATAATTTTCGAGGATCCGATATTTCGGCGCTTTCTGTTTCAAGCGCCATGATCGCCGCGCTTGAAACAGCGCCGAAATATCGGACCTCGAAAATTACAAGTAACATGGTAAATATCCCGGCGAGTGTTTTACTATCAATCCATAAGAAATTAGGAATAGGAGAGGGGATCCTGACTGCAAAATTCAAGCTTTAGATGCATACATTGTGATGATCCTTTACAACCTTTTTTTTTTCTCTGAACTTTTCATCATTTTCTTCTGTCCACGATGCATGTACCTATACATGATACTATAATTAGATACATTCATACAGTCACACATCATAAAATCTACATGTTTAATCTAACGGTCGAATCTCAGACAATAAATAGGAGCTCATGCTATCTTGAATGATTCACTGAGCGTGTATCACTAAGCAAATATTGTCACAACTGAATTTACACGGCTATTTACAATGGCCTAGCTAGTTGTGGTGTTGCTTTGAAGCTGTCTCGACCCTTGCTAAGTGGCTTAGTATTGTACATATAGGTGTAGACAATCGAGATATGTGGAAACAATATCATAAAGGGTTATATTTGCACGAGAAAGTGGACGGTAAGTTCTAAGTTGTAGCGCTCATTTTGTATTAACCTTCATTGATTTTAGTACCTTTCCCAAATAGGTAATTGTAGACTGTGATAAAGATTGTCTACCTTTAATTTATTATGAGTAACCCTTCGTGAACTGGTTTAGTTCATAAATATCCTTCCTCATATCATAAATGAGAATGTGTTTATTTGTTACTTATTTACGCGGGAACCGAAGGTCGAGGGTACAAACACCGGCCAACCACCAAACCTTACCCAGGGGTGGGTTGATTTTGGTGCACACAAGCAAAAGTTAAAGGGTCAAAAAGGTATCATTATTTGTAATTTCATTTACCTACATATACGTATTCTGTAATGAAAGACTATTCAGGAATAGGTTCCTATAGGTTTAACTGTTGAACTCGCATGGTTTTCCAGAACTCAACATGAAAAAAATAACAGAAATAAAGAAACTTACGGAATAAAAGTCGGAATAATTAAGTAAGAAAGAACGTTCTCTTTTCAATAAATCAACTAAAATTGAATTCAAGAGTTCTAATCATCATTATTCCAACAGTGAAAGGCACCGTGATCCGCCAGGAGTACCACTCCCGCAATGGGGGCGAGCCTGAGGGCACAGTCTCCGTGACCGCCTACTCCACGGAGCCCGAGGAGCTGGAGCAGCTACTGCAGCGCCAGGGCGACCAGCCCTCCAGGATCCACGGCCTGGCAGCCATCACCACCACCAAGAAGTTCGGGGGTGATACCGGCACTACACTGAAGGAAATTCATGGGGTAAATATGATTGTGATTTTATTGTTCCGTTTATAGCATTTATTAGTAGGTATCTGCTTGTTTGTTACCTTTGTATTACAAGGAGAAAGACAGACCAACCTTACAAATATAACTATAAACGATTTATAGTAATAACTTAACTTTATATTATTTTGCATACATTCCTAAAATAACTGATTACAGCTGCATTTTAGGAGAAGCTGTTAAGCGCCTGCTCGATTTATCATAATTGAATACCCACAGGTTGCTATAACAAATATATTGGGCGCTTAATATTACATTATAGAAAACGTTCACAAGTTACATTAGACGCATCGTAAGCTTGTGTTGTTATCATACTGCATTAAAAAACTATTGGTATAGTAATTGCCATAAAATTTGCTAATAATTGTAGATATTAATTCCATAGAAGACCCCTAAAGTACCCTAAACCATCGAGCATGCCTGAAGAATGTAATGAGAATAAATGAAGCGAGAGTAGTCAGGATCGTAGCAAATGGAGATCCGTGATCTCTGCCTACCCCTATGGGAAACAGGCGTGATTTTATGCATGTATGTATGTATAAGACCAATCGTACAACGTCTACAGTCTTCTAGAAGGAAGAATGCGTCGTATAACATGGCACTTCTAAGCGATCATAACATTATCTACCGTCTTCTAGAAGGAGGAACGTGCTGCGATAGACCAGTTCACGCACAGCGACCGAAGAGTCAGTGAGTCCAGGGTCAGTGACACCAGGATTGAAGACGTAACCGAGAGCTTCAGCAGCAGACAAGAGACAGGAGACAGACGTATTGAGACGAGAAAAGAAGAGATCGTAGGAGACATCATCAGGGACAAGGCAGATAATAAGACAGAAAGGATGCAGAGGCGAGTGGAGAGGGTGGAGAAGAAGGGAGAAAGAGTGGAGAGGAGAGAACGGCCGGATGACAAGAAAACTGTGAGACAGAGCTCGGTCAAGTCTCTTACTGAGAAGTACATCAAAAATGCAAGTAAGTAGATACTATTGTTTACACTTATTACAGCATGAATATTTATTGTGTGCAATCCTGAAGTTATGGATTCGATTCCCGGACAATATAAAGTGTTTTTATCGGGGTTTATGTTTAGTACCTACTAAATTATCAGCAGCAACACATTATATTTATGTGGGACTGAACAAGTCCAGGCATTACAAAGGAAAAGGCCGACCCTTTTCACGTAGTTTGTTAAAAGTGACTAGTGGTACATTCCCTTTAGTCGCATTATGTCCAATTCGCAAATCAACCGAACGCGAGTAAAGATTATTCCTAGAATAAACAGGCAATATCACTCACATATTGACTATTTATTCTAGGAATAAACTTTACTCGCGTTTGGTTACCTGGCCCTAATAGATGTAGAACTCTTCTTTTTAGGTAATAAACATAGGCACAGCCCACGAAAACGCACCTTAAATTACTCGTATGATGAAAATTCGCTCGCTAATTACCAACAGTAATTTAAGGTGCAGTATGATAAAGGTATATAGATTAATTCCTATAAAGACTACCCGAAATTGAACTTCTGTATATATTTATTTGATTGATTCGGTTTTATTATTTGAGAGAATAAATAGCATTATATACAAATACTTAACGTCATCATCATCATCACTTCACTACATAGTAACGTTAGTACTATTACCTATTCTATGACATAGTATAAAGTAAAATTCGCTTTTCGCGTGTGTCCCTCCCTACGTTTGCTTATATCTTCAAAACTACTCTACAGATTTTGATGCGGTTCCTTTTAATAGATAGAGTAATTCGAGAAAAAGACTTATATTTATAATACATGCTTAATATAGTAGAGGGTGCAGCGGGAACGGGATTGGACGCAAATGATTACAAATTAAAATAAAAGAAACAAATTAAAAACTAATGTCTCCATTTGAAGGAATTTTTACAGCATTAAGTATGCTAACTATACAAATCGACTACACAGGGAAAAAGAATCTTCTCGGGCGGGAGTCGAACCCGCAGTCTTTCCCTTACAGGGGGAATGCCTGACCAATTCGGCTACCGAGACACGCCCGATATGATTCAAATTTCCCATCTTATACGTCTTCAAGGCGACGTGGCGTCATCTACCGATTTTCTTACGAACTATCGGAATCAATGAATGATGTTACAATCATTTTTTACAATCATTGATTTTTGATAACTCCGCCTAAACAATTGAAGGAATTTTTACAGCATTAAGTATGCTAACCAATGATATTTATTTTATACAAGATATGTTACGTTCATAGTAACTGACTCTTCAAATCTGATCCAGCAATGTGTCAGTGCACAATAGTTGACAATTAGCGTTAAAGTAGTATGAAAGATGGGATAAGCACGTGAGTAAAAAAGATAGCTATAATTCGGAATGATTCGGACTGCAATCGTCTCGTTCGTTCTAGTATGGCTTTTTAGCATAGATTATGATTTTGTTGAACAGAAGGGGTATTTCTTTGGTAGGCAAGAAATGAAATTCGATGAAAAAATAATACGTCATTATTTACTTCGGAAAATGATAACAATTAAAAAAGATAATAAAGAAATTTCTCGAAAATAACACCATAGTGACGCAATGACATTATAATAAAAAATTAAACGCCTTCAAATGAATTTAATTTATTTCTTTTCTGCCTCTTAGAAAGTTTTTTATATCGGCATTATTTTTATGAGCAGAATGAAGCCGAACAGTGGTATATTTGTCAATTATTTATATTCTTCCTCAGCAATGTTCGACCTTATTTCGAAGTATATCTCTCAGTGGCTTCAAAGTGATTGCTACAAATTCTGCTGCTTTTTGAAGGTGTCCAGTCAAACTCATTTCGTTGTTCCCCAACAATTGCAATCCACTCTTGAAGTCGAACTTCATTAGTCGGAAACCTTGAAAAAAGCTTTAGGTTATTACAATTATTTAAAGGACAACAAATAAATAAAACAAAAATTTTGTTACTCAATTTTAAACAACAAATAAAACTGAACAGCAGGTCAATTATAACATTAGTAGGCAGTAAACTGAAAATTACCCTATGTCGCATCTGTACTGATAATCTATGCAAGCAGTGTTGTTGTGTCCTTGTCGTGCTCATATCAAAAAGTATTTCTGTCTTTTTTCTTTGCCGCCATTATTTTAAAAATATTATTTAACTAATGTTAATGAAAAACACTAAGAAATCGGTAATATTGTATGTACCTACTTACATGTGATAGAAGAACCCTCGTGTTTTATTGACTTTAGTGTTGTAATTTGTACATTTTTTAAAACACACGATGGCATTTTTATTGCAATTTTATTATGCGCTTACATACGTGACAACTCGGCGTTTGCCAGACATATACTAAATGCGATACGTCCCAATTGGGACGTTTTCGCGTCTTCACCAGGCGCAGTCTAATAACATATCTGCCTCTTTTTTGTATGTAATATCATTGATGCTAACTATACAAATCGAATACACAGGGATGTCTTCATTTTGTGTATTTACTGATTAGTGGTAAAGACATAAAATATCGAACTATTGACCGATGGTCGATGGCCACTGCCACTGTTGTCACTTCACGGAGTGTCGCCGGTAGCTGTCACCTATTATGCGTTATACCAACCAGGTCATGGCGTGGCCGGTAGCCGGTAGCCGGCATTGTCGACTGTTTCAAAAGGTTTCACTTTCTGTCGATTATCTTAGTTATTGAACAAAAACGTGACGTCTACCGAAGCGCTGATCCGAGCGATGTTGTAACCGAGGGGTAACAAGTCGAGTGGTTACTCTCCCTGCGTTTCATAACCTACCTTGGTTACAGGATACTAAGTAACTATTTTTTTATCGTGCGAAAAATCCCCACGTAGCCCGTTGAGGTGGTTATGTCGGACTCGAACCGACTAAAATGCACGCCATCTTGGATCTGTGGTTGCCGGAGGTGAAATTGCCGAAAGCATATCTCTCGCACCCCGGCAGAACTAAGTAACTTGGGCATAAATTCATTTCTTTCCTAGGGTGTCGTAAAACGCAACGAATGAATTAGGGCTGTTCTGCATCCGACAGAAAACATGATACAGCCCATGACAGAGTCGTTCCCTATAACATGGGAACGAAAATCAAAATTGGCGAAATTAATACACCTCTGCCTACCCCTTCGAGCATTTAGAGGCGTGAATATATGTTACCGGCAATGTGTATAATCCGGTATTCTATACAATGCCTAGGTATGGAATGCCGAGTGCACAGTAGGCAATGTAGGTATGAAATTGTATCAAAAAAACATGCATCGTAGTTATTAAAAAGCCACCACGAATACTAATGCTGAAGCCCCACTTCCACCTTAGTCTTCTAACCTATAATAAACTAGCTTTTGCCCGCGTTTCCGCCCGCGTGAATGTCGGTTATCGCGACCAAACATAGCCTATGTCCTTTCTCATGGTTTAATCTACCCTTATAACAAAATTCATCAAAACCGGTTCAGTGGTTTAGGCGTGAAAGCGCAACATACATACAGACAGACAGAGTTACATTTATAATATTAGTATGGAAGTATGGATTCAGGTCCAGGCGCCAGTGTCTAACTTCTAAAATAGGAGAATGATAAATCTAAAAAAATATTTTCGCCTTTCGTTCAATTAACTCAAAAATAAGAAAATCACTGAACACAAGAACTTTTATATTATGTTACTTGCTGCTACGGAATTCTTCATGGATAGTCCGACTCGCACTTGGCTGGTTTTTTTTATTGTTAAAAAGCGTAGGATGCTCACTGAAGATTTTCTTTCGAGTTTTTCTGAAACATTTCTTATTATTTTTAACCCCCGACGCAAAAACGACGGGGTGTTATAAGTTTGACGTGTCTGTGTGTGTGTGTGTGTGTGTGTGTGTGTGTGTGTGTGTGTGTCTTTCTGTGGCATCGTAGCACCCAAACGGATGAACCGATTTGGATTTAGTTTTTTTTGTTTGAAAGGTGTATTAGTCGGAAGTGTTCTTAGCTATGTTTGAAAAAAATCGGTCCAAGATGGCCGCCGCCACAAGATGTTGGAATACATATTTCTTTATGATTCCCTCTATATGGGTATCAAATGAAAGAGCTTGACTAGTAGATCAATTTAAAAAGTATAAAATAAAAATTAAATTAAAAATTTAAAAAACTCCCGTCACAAAAAACACCAAAAAGTTGAAAATAAATGAATAAATTTTAATTCAACGGTTGCCATGTCGGGGGACCGTAACTGGTTAAGTACTCCTTTATATCGTAAGGTCCCCCGACATGGCAACCGTTGAATTAAAATTTATTCATTTATTTTCAACTTTTTGGTGTTTTTTGTGACGGGGGTTTTTTAAATTTTTAATTATTCTTGTGTCATCGATTCTCTTCTCGTTTACTGTGCGTTTAGAATATTATAAAAACTCGATATTGAGAGAGGTACGGTAGTACTTCCCCCATCCACTTTTCCTCCTACGCATGACGCAGGAACCTGTCTCCCTGGTGTCTGCTAGTACTAAGACTCGTATAGAGTCACAACAAGTCTAGCATGACTGGTTTTGCCGTGCGGTTTTCCTTCATCGTTATACAAAGTAATACTTAGTTAATTTCTTATATGAAAACAACTTTTACGCGTTCTGAGACTCGAGACATAGACTTAGAGTAAGGTAGAATAGATATGGCATGAGCATTAAATAACTGAGCGTTTCATTTTATCGCTATCACTAATGACGTCACGAGTTAATAGATAATGCTTACCGTAAATGGTGGATGGGTGTTTACAAAGATTTTCAGGTCCCAAGTCAAACTCATCTGATAGCTGATACACCTGTTGATTAACTGTCGAGGCATTCTAACTTTCCTATCGCGGTTAAAAAATCAGACGACAGTCTCACCCCTAAAAGTCAAGATAATTTTATAGTTTGGGACTTATCGCGATAAACTTTTGGACCAATTACTTTTGCCGACGTTTCGGTGTGTGTTGCAGCACCTGTGGTCACGCACAAAAGCATTACAGCAAGATAAAGATTAGAAGAGTAAACCTTGTACTTAATATTTTGATACAACCTAGAATACCGCTGTGTGTGATGAGTGATGATGCTCAACGTTAAAACTGAATGCGTCAGTTGGCCCGATAAAATTCAGCATGTTTAAGCTACCTATCCACCACTTCAACCAGCAAAATTTAACGTAGACCAAGACTAAAGTAAGAGCGCGGAAATATGCGGTAATTTGTAGACACGCTACGACGCAGACGACTTGCACATCTAGCGTATTCTACATCTGTGGCGCGAGCCGCTAATACGACTTTAATTTGTCTTATCCTGTGACTCAGAGGTCGGCTCACCAAATTAACGGTACTCCTGTCCGTAGGTACCTGCCGAGCGCCGCCGGGAAGTGGGCCATAGCTATAACTTCAGAGATGTTATCTAAAAACACACACACTTGAGAATGACACACTTTTAACACTTTATCCAAAATCTTTGGGTTTTTTCTTTTGAATAAGGAGTAATTATCTCGAGTTGGAGGCAATATTTTGAGTTAATTGTCGTCAACCTTGTTACTTTAATACTCTCTACCCACAAAATGCTACGCTTTTTTTCATATTGAGTATATACTTACAATATGTGTAGTGTAAATTCACAGTCTGTTTATTGCAAGTCTTACAACTCAGCTATTGCGCCACCGCGGTTTCATTTTTAACGAAAACAACATAATTATCATTCTTTACGTACCTAAATTAATTTAAGAAATACTAGGTACGAGGTTCCACTAATCACCTTTAAGTGACTTTTGTCCATCTGATACGAATTATACCTTAATAAGGAGATTATTCAAAATAAACTGACAAAAAGACAGACAAAACTGTCACAACATTGTAATCCAAGAGGCGCGGGTTCGATCCCCGCTCAGTGCAAATATTTGTGTGCATGAATATGGCTATTTGCATTGGTCTGGGTGTTTCTACGTATAATAATATGTACCGTATTTACAAAAAAAAAGTATCTAAGTATGTGTATCCGTATTCTAGATTCCTTACCACAAGCTAGTTAAGCTTACCATGGATCTAGATAGCGTCGTTGTGTAGAATGTTGTGGAATATTTATTTATATGTTGTTATATAATTTATTAAAATGTTGTTTAACATCACAAACAGACAAATACACATTTATTTTATTTATTTAAATAGATAATTAAAAACTTCCTAGCGAATCTTGCAGTCCAATACATCTCTGGCAGTTGTCGAATTTTCTGCATGGAAATCAGTATCGTGCAACGCATAATGATAACGTAACGTAAACGCACGCGAGCGCGTTACCAGAGCCTCCTTATGTAATAACTTTCATACTTTCATATTGCACCGCGCGCGTTTGCGTTTTCAGTCGGCACCAAGCGCTCTGACTCGGCCCACGACCCAGTGACGGAGTGGTTTAAACTTTGTTTTGTTTTTATTAAATAAGGATTGTTCTATTAAAATGGATAAAAATAATAATTGTGGTTATAATTTTAAGTTGTTGTTGAATATTTATCAGAAATTGGGTAAGTTATATTGTCGTTTTTTTTTTCTTTATGTCCGTAACTTATATTTTTTTGTGAATATTTTTTATTTTAGTTTTTAAGTTATATTATAGGTAAAATATTATCAGTTTCGACCCGGCAAATCGGGGTTTTCGAACCACCCTCTCACTTACACCGGTGGCGCAGCGATCGCGAGTACCGCTTCTGTTTATGTAGTCTTAGGTTATATTCCCGAGTTGGGCAAAAGTTATAGGAAACTTTCTGATAAGTACTTATTTTATAGTAGCAACTTATTCGTTTGTTACTTACTTAATAATAAGTAACGGCTAATTCGATTTGCTGAAAATTTAGGCCAACAGTCATCTTCATTTCGGGAATACTTGCTTTCTAGTGCATCTCGGGATATAGGTAATAATTATTCTAATAATACAATTGATTTATGTATTACTAAATCTAAGTAAAATACTTACTATTTCATACTGTAGTTACGTACTAAAACAAATGTTAGGTGTGTGAACAAATATTACCAAAGGCTGCACTTGACCCAGTGTAAACTCACGCGGTATGCAACGCATCTTTTGTTTAAGTTCGTTGTTATTGCGGGGGTTATTGCACACGTGCACTACCTACCTACCTACCCTAGGCTTTCAACATCACAGCTTTCGTTAATGTAATACCAAAGGGTGGGATAGATAAGGAAGAGATATCTATACAAATAAATAAATTAAAAAACAGCTTTTTAATCACTGCATATTATTGAAAATTATTAAAAATACTATTTTAAAATTTTTGTTTGTCTATTTGTTTGTGGAGATATAGGTACAGTGTCCGAAGTGTTATAAGGTGTATTGCTCTATTCACATATCTCGGACCTAAAATGTGCTCAAAATATGCTCAATACTCGCAGAAGGTACACGATTTTTGTTCGTGCTGAAATCCCCTCGGATGTCTCCCCCCGCTGGAGCCGGAAAGGAAGGCTATGTCGGGCTCGAACCGACTAAAACCGCACGCCCTCTGTGGGTCGTCGTGCTAGGCCGAAGGTGAGGTTGTCTTCGACATATCCCTCGCACTTCGGCTGAACCAGCGCCCCTTATGGTCTGGCCCTACTCGGGAGGGGAGACAACGGTGTCCCCAACTCGCCCCCGGAATGGGGAGGTGCGCCTACGCGCGCCGCTGCCGTGGCCTGCTTCTGCTCCACCCGTCACCCCCAGGCCCGCGCTCATGGGGGACTGAGGTTAGTCTGTGCCCTCCGACGCCCTAGTTGCCATGGTCCATGATATATTAATCGAGCTATAGGTAACTCTGGTAAAAGTATAAGGGTTCCTCATGTTAAAATACCCAGTTCTTAGTCCACACGGACAAAGTCACGGGACAGCTGGTCTTAAATATAAACTTTAAATTAAACTTTCGATTTCGGGTTAAAATCCTAAGTTCAATGCTCTAGATTTGAAAATTGCAAAGACACTTGCTGTTTTTATTATTCCACGTTCGTTTAAAAATCTGTCCAAACTTCTGAAAGTCAAAATTTACTTAACAAACTGAGATTTTAAAATATTCAAATGATAAAATGTAATGTCTCGATTCGTCACTGATATGGTTTATATATTTGTGTACATTTGGCCAGACCGGATTCAAGGTTGCGTACTCAGCACTGTGTGGTACGGAGTACCTACCTTCTTAATAATACTTAATTATTATAGGTAGCTACTGTTGTATTAATGGCCACAGACCGTATCCACCAAATATACCAATCAAATTAAATACAATTGAATCATTCGTACCTTAAACACCCGAAATATCATTCAACAATTTTGATTGCATCCAAAACTATTCGTATTCCTACTTTTTATACGACTTTAGGTGGCAAACAAGCGCAGGGTCCTGATTGAAAGTGGTTACCGTGCCCTAGAGGTGTAACTAACACTCGCTGCCACCCCTGCCGAACCTTCTAATTTCCTTCTTGAAGGCCTTATTTCTTTATTATTAGTTTATCTATACTTTTCCAAGATGAAAACCTGCGTTAGATCATCAGAATCAGCAGGGGTACCGATTGGTTTGAAAGGGTCTTTGGGGCCCAAGTCTTGGGAAACTTATTGCTGTTCCTAATAACTACAGTTAACTGTAGATCGCACCTCCAGATAAACAGTCAAGTTTGAAGTAAGTATCTGTCACTGCTGTCCCAACATTATAATTAAAAATCTCTATCTGTTTCATGGGCAGACCCTACAATCGTTGCAGTAGGATTACAGATCAACGGTACAAATATTGGGACACTACAATCAGAGATTAATGATGTTTTCTATCTTTAGTACCTATCTCGAAACTGACAGTAGATATGTTATTGGGAACAGATGTTAGGAAATCTTTTTTTTTAATAGACATGTCAATGAGACTTCACCTCGCTTGATAGTAAGCTAAAGGCAGTCTCGGAAAGAGGATCACCATTGTAAACATGTACCATGTTAACAGTGGTGGCACTCAGCTTGACGGCCTCATCAGATGCCTTTTCACGCCCCGCTTAAAGGACCCGGGACTGGTAGGAAGAAGGAAACACGTGAGCTGGCAGGGAGTTCCAGGTATTAATGGTGCGGCAAAGGAATGATTCTCATTCCATCCCAATTTATCTTTCACAAGTTGTCTTCATATTCTTTCGATAATATTATTGATATTATCTAATTTCTTATCCATATTATCTCATATTTATCGTTGAGATGAAAGGCAGTGCTGATATTCCAAGGTACGCGACACTTTGAAGGCCAAGTAAATGCCATTGTTACCTTATCGAATCGAAAATGACATAAACAAGCACTTGTGTTAATATTACCTTTATATAATTAAAGGCTAAAGGGACAAAGGCGTCAATGTGTTCACAGGAAAATCACTGTGTTTTAAAGCGTTTATGATGGTGTTTAGCACACGTTTTCTTTAAAAATCGATGTCGTTTGCACCCTTTTGCCTTCAACTGTTGATATAATTGTAATATAGTTATCGGCGAATTGGTTTTATAATAATCTAGATATGTTTAGTGGATTTGAACTCCGCCTTAGCACTCTGTGCTATTCTCAAAAGAGATTAAAAACCGCGTACGCGCATTTTATTACGTGATTGAGATCAAAATGTATGCCTGTAACAATACTATTGTACACTCACGTATATATAGTAAGTAAATAATGATTGAACAGATTTTAAACTTAAAAAAATTGAATCAAAATTATTAATTAACTATATTATCAAATTTCATTCAGGCCAAAATGCCTACTTGACGGCAATAGGCTCGCTAATGTGGACCGAAAGTCATTGTTTGCAAATTGTTGCTGTTAGCGCAACTTTGCCTACCTCAGAGATTCACAGACGTTAATACTACGTATGAAATAAGAATTCTGTGTGACGTCCAAATGTGCAAAAAATGCAGAAATGAAAACCTTAAGTGCCTAACTACCCTCCTTTTTTGATCACTCGAGTAAAAAGAACTTTCAAAACAACGTTAGAGTCGACCCAATGCGACAGTCACCTCGCTAACGAGCCCACCAAGTTCGTTTACCTCAAGTGTTGACTCATCCTCACTCGTCCGTTGAGCAACTCATTCGCGAGTGCGCGAGGGAAACAAACGAATGAGTACACGTGTGACCCGCAGGTGATTGTTTAACTTGTTAGGAAATTCATTACTCGACTACGAAGGAACCTTTTGACTGGCTAAGTTACGTGTTTGACTAAAATATGAAAATCCTTTTTATTTGCTTGATAAGTGTGCCAAATCTCAAATCAATTTGATGGTTTGAAGTTCTTTAAGATCAAAAGTTCCAACATATTACAAACATCTTTGTCTGCGATGTTCTACGCAGCGTTTATCTAATCACAAAGAAGCTTAGCGTACCTAGCTTGTGTTATAGTTTCAAGAATGTGGATAGACATACTTCGATAGGTACTTTAATGTAACTACAAACAATATGGAACAACCCACAAAACATCGAGACCAAAACAAATATATGTACAATACTTATTCGTGCTTACATAATCTTAGCACTAAGCGAGAATCGATCTCGCAACCTCTGATTTCGCACAGCAAGCTTGCGATGAAAATCATACAGTTTACATTACTTGTACCTGTATTGAACAAAAAATTTCAACCTATTTCTATAACGGTGCTTGCATGCATCTCTTTCAAGAGTGCGTAAATTTTTCAAGAGTCCCAGGGAGACCGTGTTACTTATATGCAAGCACATAGGTACTTTGATAAGAATTGCATCTTTTCATATAACTACTCCTTATCATAGCCGCACTGAAAGTAGGCTTGTAAACAAGAGTGTTACTCATAGATTACTTACCTTGTTTGTAATCTCTTTATGGTCATTATTATCATCACAGTACACCAAAAACTTGCACTTTGAAGCCAGGGGTACGCTCTTCTACTGACATTTACGTTAGATACTGCCAACCAACTCCGGAAGGAATGCCTATGCAGAAGCCTAGTTTGTTAATCAGAAAATGTTTAATCAAATCCGAAAAATATAACGAATATTGTTAGACTACTAATCACAAATAAAAATAAAAGAAACCATTTAAAAACTAACACTGACTAAAATTAAAACGCGTCGTAGAATTCCTCCGCATCGCATGCCTCTTGTGGTAAATGTATTTACTCACTGGTGAGATTGACTTAGGCCAAAAAATCTCGCTTCGGGCCATATTAAAAAAAGCTTAATAAGACTATTTAGGTCACAAATTATTCAAATTATTGTCTCAGCTCTTGAATATCTGGCCCCAGTTGTATGAGGATTAGATTTCTCCTTCATAGATAGACTTGCAATCCATCAAAATAACGCATAGAAAGAAAATATGACTTTCTGATAACATTTGATTTGAGATAATAGTAGTTTTTGGTCACCAACTCTTGTTATTGCTGATAACCCACTATCTTAGATATTACCCTACTACCGAAAGAGTAAGCAGAGTTATGTCAAGACTTATATTTTGTCACTAGAATTTTTGGCCCCATATACGAATCTGATAGGGAGCGAGGCTGAGTCTAATTCTCAAATGAATACCAGACAATCAGCAAGAAAAATACACTGTAGTACAAAAAAAAAATTCTAAAACAAATAAAACTAAACAAAGATTATCGTCAAACCGGAGGGAAAAAACGTGGGCCTTTTTTTTAAGCTTAAAGGTAAAGTCTCGGAAAGAGGGTCACCATCGTAAATATGTTCCACGTTAACAGTGGTGGCACTCAGCTTGACGGCCTCATTAGAGGCCTTTTCACGCCCGCTTAAAGGACCCGGGACTGTAGGAAGAAGGAAACACGTGAGCTGGCAGGGAGTTCCAGGTCTTAGTGGGTACGAAAACCTCGTTTTCATGGACTGTATGTTTAATGTCGCATCTAGAAATCCCTTAGTCACTTTGTAAGACAATACGGGAAGTAACTAATCAATGTCCCTTGCACCACTCAGGATTTCTTTCTATACTATAAATTATTTGATTTAATTGTTTTACCAGATGAGAGCTCCAAAGCTGAACGAACAGCGTACCCCAAGGCAGGTCTGATCCTGCGCACCGCTACCATGAAGGACAGTGTCTCCAGCGATTCCTCAGCACATGCTGGTGAGTTCACCCATTCTTTGAAATTACCCTGAAAATAATTGGCACTATAATATCATGTAGCCTGTGCCATGTGCTTCGTCAGTCGAAACTTCATCAGATTTGTGGATAGGACATATTCTCCAGTAAATTATCCAGTGTCATGTAAACCCAAACTAAGTATAAGTAGACTGTTTATACTGGAGTTTTTTTTTAAATATTTGGTCCGTCAATTGACTGCACCCCGCTAGATGGCAACAAAGCTGAAGTGCAGACCAGAAGATACAGACCACCATTCCCGGTGTCATTGGACGTAAAATGGTGGTCCCTACCTTGAAGGCCTTTAGATTGATGGCACTTGGTGGAATCTACTACACAATATTGAATAATACACTTGTACTTATCCACAGAGTTTAATTTTTTTTCTGAACGTGACCGGTTTCGCCTTACGGCATTCTCAAAAGTTTGGTAAACCTTTGAGAATGCCAAAATTAAAAATTCAAATTAAACTCTGCGGAAAAGTACAAGTGTACAATAAGTATAAGTGAGTTTAAAATATAGGCGTCCATCCACCCATATACCCACGTCTGTAAATGCCCGAAGGGGTAGGCAGAGGTGTATTAGCACCCACGTTTTGCCAATTATGATTTTCGGTCCAACGTAATAGGGGCGGGCATATTGCCGTCTAGCGGGCCCTTTGTCTTGGGCTGTATATTTACTGTCGGATGGAGCACAGCCCTATCCCTTAGTCGCCTTTTACGATACCCACTGGAAGAGCTGGGGTGGTCCTGTTCTACTCCACTGGGAACCAAAAAAGGGGAAAAAATATAGATACGGGTTTCGGTCACGATGAACTGAATAATATATGATTCCTCCATGGTTCTGGTTAATGGTTAACCTAAAAATGCGGAGTGAAGTCTGCATGAAATAGCTCGCGTGACGTCATTGCCTGTGGTGAAAAATTAAGTGCGCGGTTTTCATAAGTAGGTATTTAATAGGTACTGCGGTAGCCTAGTGGTATGGGTAATGGACTGCTGAGATGAGGTTTCTGGTTCGATCCCAGGTTTACCATGGCACACACCAATGACTTTTCGATGCTTTTCGAAGTTATGTGTGTATTTATCGCAGGTTGATAAGTGCCCGGTTAATGGCAATAGGCTCATTACTTACGGCATACATTGGGACCTAAACATAAACTGGCGAAATGTGGGTGCTAGCACCTCTGCCTACCCCTTCGGGGAATACAGGCGTGAGTTTATGTTATATGTTTATGTATGTTATGTTATGTTATGTATTTAATAGGCCAATAGTTGGCTAAATATAATTATTTTTTTGATGAAGTCAACCCAATTTGTATGCTTAATTTGTGACTAATTACTATACTGTAGGTTATAATACTTATAATAGTGAAATCCTTAAGTGCCGGCGAAGTTCACGGCCAATTCAATCGGCCGTGTCGCGTGTCACATAATCCGATTAGGTCATTAGGGGCCGGTAGAATCACTTAGACTTATGTCATATGTGTGCTTCAAAGAGCACATAGGTACTTTTGAAAGATAATATTTGGGTATTTTACTGACTAGTCAAATTAGATACTGTTTACTAAACGTCAAAACGATAAGTTTTATTGTGACTTGTAGGAAAAAGATTTAGTGATGTCATAAAATTTAATAGTCAAATCAGTCACTATTATAGGTTGGGTGTATGATTAAAAACAAATAAAACTTTATAATAAGAACCGAAGCAATGTTTACCGCTCTTTTACTATTTATAACTTAATAAGCTCGGTTAGAAAATTTATTTTAACTATAGGATAATACCTAAATTTTACTTGTTATTAGAGTCTATACAGTGCTATCTAGACCTTAATCACAGAGCTGTATGATACTAGCATGCAGATAAACATACTTACATTTTTGTAAATACATAGGTACATATTTTACATAGACAAACCAATGCAAATAAACATATTCATGAATATAAATATTAGCACTGAGGGGGAATCGATCCCATAACGTAGCGGTCGAATGCGCTAGCGCTACGCGCTGCTTGTTTGCTGTAATTATGCCATACCCACATTACACACCTGACATCATCATGATGAAATTCGGCAATTAGACAAGTTCATATAATATTATGAAAAAGTTAAATCATACCATATAGTATACTATACATATACTATATACTACATATATACTATATATATATTGTATGTTCTGAAATTGTTTGGTGTGTGCATGAATGTTAAATAAATAAAAAAAATATATACGTATAAAAACTAGTCTTTACACATCCATATCCATACTAATATTATAAATGCGAAAGTAACTCTGTCTGTCTGTCTGTCTGTCTGTATGTTACGCTTTCACGCCTAAACAACTGAACCGATTTTGATGAAATTTGGTATAAGGGTAGATTAGACCATGAGAAAGGACATAGGCTATGTTTGGTCGCGATAATCGACATCCACGGGCCGCGGGCAAAAGCTAGTATGACATATTTAACTATTCACATTTTGTTCGAACAAGCCGCGTTAAAAGGTAATGAGTACTAATGACCACAGATGGACGACATCAGATTCAGGCGGGAATCGAACCTAAACAGTGTCAGAGAAAGATCGCGGTTTCGAGTCTCGCCTTAGCGATTCACTTTTTCCTATCTTACTCTATTTGAATTTTCAGCATACTAAATGCTTTAAAACATAAACATAAACTTTTAAACAAATACTACATTAATTGTAGGTATACTTAGTTTTTATACCTATGGCTTCTGACATTTCAATATCAAGTTACAATATAATTCTGTATTAATATGGGTTTGTGATACCTGAATTAAATGAATTTTAATTTTTAATTTTTTAATTTTTTTAACATTTTTGTTTTTTTACTACCCTGTGAAAAATGTTAAATATCGTATTTTTTTGCAATTTGAACATACAAAACCTTTGCTAAATGTAAACCTTAGAGAATGCCGTAAGGCGAAACCGGTCAGGTTCAATATAATAAATAAATACTGTGGAAAAAGTACAAGTGTTCTCAATATGTGTACTGTTTACTGTTTTATATGTGTAAAAATGTTGGAGTTTTTTCGACAGGTAGGAAACTGGGAAGTTGTAATTATATCGATAAAATAATATCATTATTATTATATCAATGGGCATACGCTATAATCGTGTGAGTCCATATCACAGAAAAAAGCCACTAGCGCGTACTGTTTCTTTTTTCGGAAAAAGTAAAAAGTCAATTTTTAAATAGTGTTTTATATGTAATATCATTGTAGTGGATATTATGTCACTTACTGTAATTTTTTCTTAGTATTATATACTTTGTTTACAATTAGAAATGTAAATGATAATGAAATCTTTATTTATTTTACTCCTTTAATTCACTATTTATACTAGTGTACTAACACTTTCAGTAGGAACTAGATATTCAGTTGAATATTAATTTTGTCTTATTAGGTACATTATGAATGTCAAATTATACAAATATGCGTTGTTTTTATACCTATTATTATAAAATGGCAGGTGGTTTTGTGATACCATTAAGGTGACAAACAAGCATTTATGCCAATATGTGTTAGGGGTGTCATTGATTGACTGCTGCTGCTACGTCAGAGGTCACGGGTTCTATTCTCGCAATGCAAATATTTTCATTCAAGTATTATGTCTATTTGTTTTTCTATGTACTGTATATTATGTATGATGTACAATATATAAATGCACCGTAATTGTATAATTAATGGTGTCAGATAAATGTGATGAATGATAAGTAATGTCTTCAAAACTCAAACCATAATCTGAATTGAATTAAAATTTTGACATTTTGTTGCATTTCTATCGAAAAACCGGGCCTTATTTCCCGAAAAAGAAACCGAAAAGGTTCATCAACAAAATATTCATTATACTTGTTGTCCCTAGGTCTAGCCCGCACAGACAGTGAACACAGCCTAGGTTCAGTGGAAGACACGGTGGTCACCACGGAGCGGTGCGACGGGGGAGTCCGGACCGTCACCACCACCACGCGGTCCCACGGCCACGTGACACGCTCCCACCACGCCACGGAGCCCGACAGGACCCTGACAGAGAAGTCCTTCCTCGATAGTAACACGAAGGTCACTGGAGTACAGGATATTTTGACTAGGATGAAGAATGCTGATATAGGTTAGTTGAACTTTATTCTCATTTTATTCCCACACCCGAATGGGATGACGTGAAACTGGAAATGGCCCTGGTGCAGTAGAGTACGAGGGATATGCGTTATGGGCCACCTTACACCTCAGACCCTTAAAGTGCGCCTCCCCGTATCCAGGGTTAGATGGGGACACTAAGGTCCCCACAACCCAAAGGGGGCCATCTCGAAAGAGATGGTCCTGGGTCTACCGGGGTGCGAGAGATATGCTTTCAGCAATCTCACCTCTGGCAACCAAGGACACAAGACCGCGTGCGTTTTGGTCGGTTCGAGTCCGACATAATCGCCTCCACCGGCTCCGTGGAAGTGGTATCCGTGGGATTTTTCGCACGATAAAAGAAAGACCTCAGACCCGAGAGGGCGTGCGGTTTTAGTCCGACATAACCACCGGGGGTATTCGTGGGAACATTCGCATGAAAGAAGGGGCGCACCGTTCAACCAATCTTAAATTTCTACTCGCGTCATTTGTTGGTTGGTCCCTATACTCTGTATAGTACACATGCGTGAACCTTCTAACTTTTGTTCACGAAGTTTGCCGGCACCAAGGTTTTTACTGTACTGACCAATATTTGACAGTACTCCTTTATCCCTCAGTGATCCAAGAAGGCGACACCTCTGAGGACATGGAAGCTCGCGCCCTCCTCAACAAGTTCCTGGGCGCCACCGTCCTCATGGCTGGCATGCAGTCCTACGTCACCGAGAAGCCTTCTGGGAAGGTGGTCGTCAAACAGGTTAGTTGTAGCTCATAGTCATACAAACATATCTACGGTTCAAAGGGTGTAGGTGGAGATGACAGTTCACAGGAAAATTGCTTTTCAGTAAAGTGTTTTGGATGTCGTTTGACATCTTTTCCTATTGTGGATATGATGCCGCTTGCACCGTTTTTTATTTTTAACCGTCAATATGATGTTATAATAGTGAAGATATACTAGGATTTTTTTTGGATGTGTTAAGAATCTCATCACTGTATTATTACTATGTCGCCTTGCGATACGCAATTTCAGCAATGCAGAATAAGTTCTACCTCAGTTCGCTGTTGCCGTTTCCAATGATATACAATACTTACAGTCAACTGTAGATCGCACCTGTAAAAAACAGTCAAGTTTGAAGTATCTGTGACTGTTGTCCCAATATTATTATTACAAATCTCTGTCTCATGGGACAGGCTGTACAATCTATAGGCAGTAGGATTACAGATCAATGGTTTTAATTGGGACACTAAAATCAGAGATTGATAAATTTTCTGTCACTAGAATCCCGAAACTGGCAGTATAGATACGTTATTGAGAATGGTCATAAATGTATACAAAATATGTTAAATACCTATTAGCTGTTGGTGCCCGATCTCACCCCAATATCGACTTCTTCGCTTTAATTTTCCAAGATAGAACTTAACCTAACAATTACGAACATAAACTAAAATATCCAAATCGGTCAAGCCGTTCTCGAAATTAACGCTGAGCAAACTAACTATTCTTTATATTTATTTATACATATTATAGTATAGATATAATACATATTTTTACTGTTCTACACGGACAACGAGCCTAGGTCCATCCACGCAACTATCACTGTTGTTAAAGCTAATATAAACATATGGCTCCGCATAACGAGTTACTGAGAAATATTTGTATGGAGATCCACAAACGGCACACATTCAAATTGAATTAGTAACACATTTTCCCAGAAATATATGGACAGATAAATAAAATTGCCAATAAAATGGCCTTGGTCGTGGCAGTGAATATAACTGCAGTTTAGGAAGACTTAGAATCATTCCTCGGTTAAAAAGGACTCGAGAACTTTAATTGCGTGATGTAGGAACATTAAATTCTAAGAAGTTCAGTATGATTTCACTAATTGCATTGGATACATATAGGTCTGTTTTATTTCATCATATTCCAGCCAATATGGCAACATATTATGTAGTGAGAGATTTTAAAGAAGGTAATCTTTTTCTTCCTAGTGGCAATCCCAGTAGCATCCAAAGCTTTCACTTCCACTCCATCACACACCAGTCTCACTACTGATTTAGCAGAACTATTGACACGGAATGAGTGCGAAATAAGTAGGTAATTTCGCAGTCATTCCATGAAGTTTACTTATTTTACACCATCATATCAAAATTCTAAAAGATGCTGTTATCCCTGGCTGGCTGGCTCCCCTACCAATTATGAATCTTCTTCTTAAATACCTCGGCCTACCCCTTCAGTCATACCTATTCCAATATACATATATTACGTATATACTTCATCTGAGAGGACATCTATAAATACGAGACTCCTTATAGGGTCATCAGCTGACTAAATCCCAGGTCTCGTGTTGGACATCTGTTGTGTCGAATCAACCGATGATCTATCTGCGCAGATGCATGTACTACACGCGTAGATCACCGCGCGTGGCGTGCGCACGCGCACTCTTGTTTATAGCATTTACGCGTTAGCCATCAATGTTCGACAATGTTACGAATCAAATAATCTTTTGTAGTTTCTTCGTAGGTGAAATTTCCTTTAGAAAACGTAATTTATTTTTTGTTTTCTTATGTAATCTAGAACGCGGATAAGTAAATCTACTTAGATTTTTTTTTGAAAATGCGGAGGTACTTAGTACGCATACGCATAGAAACACCCAAACCAGTACATAAATAGTTTCATCCATACTAATATTATAAATGCGAAAGTAACTCTGTCTGTTTGTCTGTCTGTATGTTACGCTTTCCCGCCTAAACCACGGAACCGATTTTGATGAAATTTGATATAGGGGTAAAGTAGACCATGAGAAAGGACATAGGCAATGTTTGGTCGCGATAACCGACATCCAAGCGGGCGGAGCCGCGGGCAAAAGCCAGTGTATTAATATATTTGCACTGAGCAGGCATCGACCCCGTGCCCCTGCGTGCTGTCGAACGCTCTACCACTACGCCACCGATTTCTAAAGCGGCTATCCAGTCAATCAGTAGGTGCATAGACATGCACATAGCGACGAAAAGGACTGCCACTGCCGCCATTTTCCCTTCAATAATGTTGAATCATGCGAAATTATCTTTGATGTGCAATGAAACAATATGCATTTGACAGTGATTGCACAGCAACGCTGGTATCTCTAAATATAGATATATAACTCATAGGTGACTGACAGGCTTGTCAGCCAGTCTGGCGTGTCAGTCACCATGTCAGTGATCTATCAACGCACAGCCCAAACCACTGGACGGATCGGGCTGAAATTTGGTATGCAGGTAGATCTTATGACGTAGGCATCCGCTAAGAAAGGATTTTGATTAATTCTACCCCCAAGGGGATAAAATAGGGGATGAAATTTGTATGAAACTTTGTCAATTTTAAACCGATCGGGCTGAGACTTTGCATGCATAAAGCTACTATGACGGTGGCATCCCCTAAGAAAGGATTTTGAGATACAGGCTCTATGCTCAATAGCGTTGACTCAACACTAAGCGATAACCGACATCCACGCGGGCGGAGCTGCGGGCGGCAGCTAGTTACTACATAATGTTGAACGCGCAATGAAAATACTGACATCTTTAATGAACAAAATATCTACGATCACCACGTCATGGAAAGCAATAACCTCTATCTATTGGGCACTGAGCACATTAGAGTTATTCATCTCTGTCTTTAAGAGCGCGCATAAAGCTAGAAAAAAGTCAGATTTCACCCGCACACTTCATACGTCCCGCTCTCGTCTGTCCACACGTCTGTCGCCCCGCAGTATTTTGTGGCAGCTAACCGCTGTGTTTAGTACGCAGGCGCACAGTATACCCAAAATAATCAGATAAAATTTGGCAAAGTACGAGCTGGAAAAAAAAAAAAAAAAAAAAAAAAAAACGACGGAAAACAGAAAAACAGTCCTCTTGTCTCAACGGGGCGACCCCGACTAATTGGTGAAACAACAGATGGCCGGCACCTCGGGTCAGGTGCGATAGCAAGAGACCGTTATACGCGGAATAAGAACGTCGTAAGCGCCGAATTAGTTTTTTTTTAATTACTCGTAAATTCCAGATAATTTTAACAAAGTGAAAAATTGAGTCACTAGGTTTTATAATTTTATACTTTGTACATAAAAATTGACTCAGTTATATGGAATAATCTTGACAATAAATTAATTATAATCAAAAATTAGGCCTAACTTTGTGATCTTATTTTATCGACAAAATATCATTATTTTATGTTTTCACCAAATTGAGTACCTCTCAGATATAACGTATTTTCTATTTAAAAAAAACAAGCTCATTTGAGGCACACTTTCGGGTATAAAAATCAAATCAAAGATCGGCAATTTTCCTTTATACCCCCTCTTAATAAGTCCTCACTACATTGTATACGACAGTAAATACTCGATATTCATTGCATTCCGCACTGTGATGCAGATGTTCCATTTGAAGCGTCGCGCGTCGGTAGCTTAGTGATTAAGGAGTCGGCGTTACGATTGAGAGGTTCCGAGTTCGAATCCTGGCAATTTAGCTTAGCTGGAGGGGTTAGAGGGAATATTAGTAACTTCGGTTCTAATATTCTTTGAAAAAAATGTATGGCAACTAGCTTCAGCCCGCGATTTTGTTTATATAAACTTCAGAATAGGGTCCATACAGAAATTAAGACCAATTAAACTTTAACCGCTCCTTAGTTATACGTAAATAAGATTGATCTACTTATATGAAAATATCGTTGAATATTGAATATTAGCGATGATAAAGTTAATGAGATTGTGAAAAACTAAAATCTCCCTCCTGTTTGAAATCGATTAAACATTTATATTGAAAAACTGCCTCTTATATAATCAAGATCTAATTACTGTGCGTATTAAAAAAACAGCTCTAATATTCGTCAAGAAAGACCTCTTTCTATAAAAAAAATAATAGCCGGAATTTGAACCGGTAGTCACAAGTCCGACAATCTACTCGCTACCGCTGCTTTCCACAACGTCAATAGAAAAAAAAATATTTCACGTGGTCCGCCCAGGTGGACACAGGCAATAAGCTGAACAATTTTATTATTATTGCATACGCAAATAATAGAATTATCCACATCACATATCAACTAACGCCTGCAACCCGATAAACAGTCGCAATGAAGTGTTACATAGGAGGTAGGCGCGGCACATTGCCGACTAGCCCACTTGCCATCACAACGAACTATCTCGTAAACAAAGCTAAAACACGGTAGAAACGTATTGCCGTTTTAAGCCACGAGTTGTAGCCGCGGAAAACGACGAAAATCCTATGCAAAAATAACACGCCCGGACCGACATTTCACTAAACATAAACCAAAAATGACCCAACTCACGAACTTAACGAAGCAAAATTCTACCTTAACAACTTTTAAACGGGAAGATGTATAGTTGAGATTCTCCTGCACGATTTCCAGGACTATATTTGGCTTCCTGACGTCAGATTGAGCCGCGCGCGCAGTCTGCCCCCGACTCCCGCGCAACCGGCACGCTGCCGAAGCCATGAAATTAAACATACTATACTAAAATGAACCTTAGTATTATAGTAAAATAAAATTAATTAGTGCAGTAGTACCGAGCAAACCCCGGTGTAGACTAGTGATTGGATTAAGGATTTTTGAAATAATTTTTCTCTGCATTTTGGGGTGAGTACACAATATTTTTTTACTGAAAATATTTTATTTTTTTATTATGACGTTTAAATTAACATGTTTAATTTATTCAAAAATCAATGCTAAAGTTTTGCTAAAAGCATTTTTGTATTTAAAATAATAATATTATATTAAATCTAATTAGAGAACAGCCTATATATAACAGCAATCTAACCGCAGTTAAAATCCGTGCGTGACGTCACAGTGTTCGGACTTTGAACTTCTAAATTTGAATAAAGTTTACCTTTTTTATCCTATTTAAGAAAACAAATGAATGATATTTCATAATTTTGAATTTGGATCTTTCTCATATGTCACTCATTCAGTCTGTCTGTACTTCATGACTGATGGTTTTGAGTCGCTGCTGACCCAGAGGGACTCAGGGTGGGGAGATTGATCTCAAGTAAATATTGGCTTCTGCGCCGTAAATCGGGGAGATTATAAACATCTGCGCACTAAATGCAGTCATGTTCGATATAGGTTAGGGCTATTAGATAGGTCATCGACTTGTGGCCCATAACTCTGAGAGTTCCTCTTTCCTATATAACTTTATCTATAATGGTATGCTACAGATATAAAACTGAAATTGCAATGCCTCCTAAACCTGAAAGTGTATAGCACTCGCACGTTTATTAGCTATTGAATTTAATGGATGAGATCAGAATATACGAGTACAAAGCTCTGCCTATGTCAAAAACTGACACTAAACTTCTTAACCTGGCATTTATAAAATTCATCCTGTATTTCATGAACTACTTGGTAATTTGGAATTTCAGGAACGTATTCCCGAGATATCAGGAATTGATAACCCTTATTTACTTATTCACAATACAAACACCCTGTATATGTAGATCAGGGATGACACAAAACACACTACAAAAATTCGCACTTCAAAAAACAAACAACCTATATATCTTGAAGAGACACATTGTATACTATACATGTTGTAGTTATAGTTATTTGGCAAAAAAATGAAATCGTACACTAAAGACCTTTCAAATAATATCATGACTCACTCGAAATACCTGAAAAACTGAACGACCTACTAGTTATAAGTGGGTTGGCCTGTCATACACAATGTCACCTGTCAAACGTGCGTCAAACGGAGGTCAAACTTGCGACACCACACTAGTTATTCTGATAAAGTTCACACTTTGAAATTTTACTAGTAGTTTGCAGGTAGACATTCCTAACATAGCCCTCTTGATGATATTAGATAAGTCGATACTGATCAGATCACAATAAAAGATCTCAATACGAAAGTCCAGGTCCAAATGCAAACGAAGCGATCTCCATACAGGTACATTATCATCAAACTCTTAAAGCAGTTCTCAAATAAAATAGTACCGTCATCAAATCAAGTTTCATTAAATTAACAGTTATACGCGTTTACAGGTTAATTCCCATCCAGTAACACCAAAACGTGTAACAATGTAACTCATTGGGAATAAAATTCTCATAATTTGTCGCACTGTTATTCGATGACCATTTTTTTTACAACTACCTAGTTACAATTTAAAACTTTGATAACCTTACTGGGTGGGAGCAAAAAGTTTCATTCTGTCATAGTTCACAGTGTTATGAGATGGAAATTTCCAAATAAACTCCTTTCATTTTCCACCACAAATTATACTTTCCACAGATTCAATCCAAGTTTCACTGACAAACAACTCAACAAATGATTCGTCATTACACAATTTCTCTCGCAAATGATTGGTGCCAATCTTGTTGAGAACAAGCTACAGGGTATCACAATATGTGGTCTGGACCCGCTATTCGCTGCAACACGCGGCAGGAAAGCCAAACAAATGATACGCTTGCTGTAACTAACAACATAATCTTTGCGTGATAAAGGTTTGTTCACACAGAATCAAAAACGGGGGAATCTATTAAAGATTTTTTGGAATTGAAATCGAAAATTGCTATGAAATTACGTCCTAAAATTTGAATAAAATCCTATTCGGTTGAAAGAGTAGGTAATAGAACTAATAACGGCGGAGAAGAGTCTATAGAGCATATTTATTTACTCCATATGCTACTGATGAAAAAAAATCATTTTTTGATTTGTTTTATCTTGTAAAACAAACTGTAACCCGTCTGTTCGATGCTCTATGCTGCGATTATGTCAAATTACTGTTTCCACAATAATATCGTGTCATTACATACGAGTATTATCTCCAGTCTCTAGTAGCTGTATCAAAAGCGAGTCTGCATTCCGATGACTTATTGTTGCAAAAATGATTGTAGAATTTTTAGTGTTCGTTATGCAAATTGTACAAATTAGTTTGTGTGTTATGCAAATTCTATAAATTAAAATAGGCAAAAGTTGGCAGGTAGTTCCCCCTAGTAAGAGTCTGGGGGGTGTCGAATGTTTCTAATTTAAATACAGTATAGTTACTGTAATTTTAAGACTTTTATGTCCATTTGCTTATTACTTCTATTTTCTTCGAAGTCACAACTTGCTTCCAACAATTTGTTAAGTCAATTCAAGATCTTTCTTAATTCTTTATTGCACACAAATAGCACAGAGATATACATAAAACAGAAAATTACAAGAAACATACAAAGGCGAGCTTAACTCAATATGAGTTCTTTTCCAGCAAACGTTTGAGTAGCAGAGAAGTAGTTATAGTAATGAAGGGATGTGTATTCTTAGAATCTTGGATCACCCTAATTTTTAATATTCAGCCTATCATTTGACCACACTTTACTGGGTGGTAAGAAGCTAGGGTGAATGTCTGAAAAAGCATCGTCAGTATGATGCCTTTTTGAACCGCAAACTTGATAGCTATCTTCGTGTTAGCTTTAGTAACAAACATCTAAAACAAATAATAAAACTGATATTGAAAGTCACACAAGTCCTCCAATGATGATAAGCACTTTTTAATTCTCACATGGCATAATCACTGGGAGACCGCACTTTCTTGTATTACGCAATATTGTCACTTCTATTCATTATGTCCGCCTTTTGAGATGTACATGTACATTTGTACATTCAATTAATTGAAGCTACACGCGAAGACATTCGAGAGTTAAGTGCCTGCTCAATTATTACGAGAATTGACTCGACTTCATCAGTCATACGTTTCACAAATTATCTCCTTTATTTTTAGTTGCATTATTATATCGATAGGTTATAGAGAAACGTCTACGAGACGACATCGAATTTAGTCGTAGTTTGTAGGGAAGTTGATGATCACAATCAAACGTTTACTGTGCGATAGTGTGTTAAAAAACGCGAAAAACATCGAAACTATTATTTTATATTAATACTGAATCAAGTTTCGTGGTAAACCTACCACAATGTTAAAAAGACGAAATCAAAAAGACAGAGTTTGGTGAACAAAGGTACTAGACTAACAAAAAGACATGAAGTACCCTCAGGAAAGTGCTAAAAATAGTGATGACGTAAACTGTCGTAAACATAATGGAGAAGAAAGAAACAACGTTCAAGAATGAAACCTTTAGGCTCACAATGACCACTTCCCAAATTGATATAGCAGTGGATAAAGGAATTGCATTCTGCGTAGAAAACGTCCTGACGTAGCATGATTAATGAAAACGCTATAACTTCTAGAGAAGGAAATAATTAGAGCACAAGTAAAATTAGCACTCTTCATCCTACATCGAGTTATGTACAGTCAGCGTCATAAATATCTTGACGATGAAGTCTCAAAATTATCTTAAAACTCTTATAATAAGAGCATATCAAAGTGTTTTATTAATTTAAATGGTATTATTGTCCAAACTAAAGCTGTGCACCAAATATCAGAACAATCAGTCAACTGAAAGGGAATAAAAAAACGAAATGAAGATCATTTTGACTACTCTGTACGTCAACATCTTTCTGATGCTGACTGTACCTAAAGAAATTAAACATCATAATAACATTAACCTGGGGCATTTGTAAGCACTTGTCAATATTTATTTTCTGATTTCATTGATTAACAAATGTCACTTACAAAGGTTCAAAGTTTGAATAGGTATGCCTCAAGGAACAGAGCTGGGTCCAAGAAAAGATACACAGGTTAATTGAAAGAACATATATGACAAGAAAAAGAAGAGGCATATCATTAATACATGTTATGTTGCACCGGTCCCAAATAATAACAAGGGTAGCTAGATCTACACTTTGTTACTGATACTAACGTAGGTATTATTTTAGACAACAGATTCTATTAACATCAACTCACTACCTACATTTTTGTCAGTAAAAGTAATTGATTCGGTCATTGCATTGTTTTGCTGTTCAAATATAAGTTTATGTGTCCGGTCGACACGACATTCACACCGTATATCACGACAGCATGACAAGTTTGTAAACATTCGTTGTTTTTATATGATCTCGAATAATTTACATCTTTTGGCAAGAACCCTAGGCTTTGTGCTCTCTAAAGAAATGTGTAAATATGAGAGATGACAGAAGTAAATGACATTCGCGTAAGCTTATAAGGTGTAAAGACAAGCCATTCAAAGCTGCTCTCCACAGGTCATTCCCGTTTGTCAATACCCCGTAGCTAATACTGTTAACCACTGGGAATGTTTTGTTCTACTGGTTATACCCTGACTCCTAATCTATACTCAAAACGAAAGTATAAATAACTTGGAAAAATATCACGGTTTCAACACTGTTATCCAGTGAAACAATACATTTCCAGTTGTTAAGTATTGACCTGCGGGAATTAACCCGGAGATCGAAAATGTGAACAAGTAGGAATAATATGTCGCATTCGTCAACACTATTAACCAGTAGAACATAACGTTCCCAGTAGTTAACAGTGTTGACCAACGGGAATGCCCCTCTCCACTACTCCCCAGCATTGGTGGCGAAGACCGTTCTGATATTTTGAATGCCCTCGTTTAGGTGACACTTGAAGGTCGAAATAATACTAGTAACAAACATAATAATGATGACATAACTTGGACGTAACAGTATTATGTGGTATTATAATGCAAGTGCTCACCCGCTCGGAATGCGTTACAGTAAAATGTGTTACAAATTGACATTATTGAGCTATCCATTACACGCGCTGATATTGAATGGATCGAAGATTGTGTCGTTTGCCAAATAAGCATAAGGTAGCGGACTGGGTTAGGAAGTAAAGCGGGTGCTCAAGCGAGTTTCAACGTTTTTGTCTCTAAATAGTACGGTTGGTATAGGTGTACTAGAGTCTCATGGCAAATAGCAAATTAGTAAATTGTAAAGTGCAAGAAATAGTCGTACAAGAATTTCACCTCTACGAGATCGACTAATTTGACGTGATGACATCAACAGTGCCATATGAAAATCGTAATTCTTTTTTTTTAATTCTGCCATGAGATTCTGGTAAATACCCTTGAGGCATTGTAGATAGATCTTCTGTTTCCATTTTACTACCTTAACGGGAATGCATCTGATTATCCTCTAACTCAGACTAGCTTGAACAAAACTAGTTACCTCTAAACAGGTGGAATTTGATTTTATGGTATATTATTTTTTACGTTGGTAAAATAGCTACACAGTACGTTATTCCTAATAGGAGTGAACCATCTAAAGCGCCAAATTATTACTATTCTGTAACGGGCTTTACGGGAACGAAAAAGGTTTCGTACGTTTTGTGACACTTTCAAAGACGTTCAACTCCAATAGGGATTTATCCTTTTCAAGTCGGTATATTTGTGTCAGAATTAATTCAACAATTTTTGGTGTTTGCGTACCCAGTTGTACTTCGATTCTGCTACAGCCAAACCATAGCTGTGCCACCGCCACTGCAAAAAACAGCATTAAATAATATACTCTATAGCGATATGGTTATAGTTCAAAATTAAATTACATTTTGCAGAGTAAATGAAAAAGTGTAATGAAACTGTTTTCATTTCATTTTGAACTTTAGCCGTATAGAAATAAAGTCTAAAATTTAATTTAGTTTTTTGCAGAGACAGCGACACCGCAATTGTTTAGCTTTAGTAGAATCATGGGCCCTGAGCCTTTACCAATCAACTTGTAATCTCGCTTTTCTACAACCACCATACTCGCATCCCATAGGTCAATAATTCGACTACCGATTCGGGCATTCACCTCGCTAATTATAGGCCTCGGCGTGCGCCAAGACGAATGGGTCAATCCACTAATTAATGGCTACCAAGTATAATATCAGGTGATGCCTGGTATAATGTCAGGAGAACCGGGAACTACGGGCTATTTAAAGCTGGCGTGTATGCGCAAACTGGGTTACGCTGACATAAGAGTATCAGATTAACTCGGATTAGAGCGTGGGGTGATCTGACCTTTGAAAGTAATTTGATTATGTGAAATAATCTTGAAATATCAGTTGGTTTTTATGACTGAAACTATCTATAAGTTTTATTGCTTTTGCCGTTAGCATCAGCACCCTCCATGCGCTACCCATTCAGTAATGAATGATATATGAATGCCCGCCGTAAGAATGGTAAAAAATGGACTACTTTCTTCAGATTTATTTGACAACTAGCTTTTGCCCGCGGCTCCAACCGCGTGGATGTCGGTTATCGCGACCAAACATAGCCTATGTCCTTTCTCATAGTCTAATCTACCCCTATACCAAATTTCATTAAAATCGGTTCAGTGTTTTAGGCGTGAAAGCGTAACATACAGATAGACAGACAGACCGACAGTTCCGTTCATATTTATAATATTCGTATAGATACGGATCTACTAAAAATCTCAAAGCTAGGCACAACCTGTTTCCTTCGATTAAAAAACAATTAACAATCACCCATAATAATAAATTATTAAAATATCCTTGACTAGTATTCAACAAAAAGAAAGTTAGTGTGTAGCTGTGACAATAATTAGGAAAAACTTAACAGTAACAAAACTCATTTGAAAAAAAAAGACAAGTCATTTTTCGCAGAAATATGTTTTCCCTGCCAAAGAAAAGTTTCCCTGAAAACGTGCTTCTCGCTATCAATCCCTTTCCATTTACCCTAGCAATGTATGTTTATGTGTTTGTTCGTCCAGAAATATCCGCGTGTGACGTAGCTCTGCGTTTGACTAGTCACCACACGTGGTGCGCCTGCGCATCTGCCAACATTGTGGTGTGAGATGCGGAAACTATCTGGTTTTGTTATAGAAAGTGGCCATTTTAACACCGTAAATACAGTGATTTATTAAAACATTTCCACTTCACTACTGCAAATATTCTTCAAAATGATTTTATGGTGTCTATATTTATCCCTTATGGGCATGCTTTTTCAGAAGCGTCAGTGAATGTGTAGCTAATTTCATAAGAGTTAAATTAGCAGTTGTCTAGGCAAACAAATTTTTATTTCGTAAATATTTTAGTGTCCACAGTCCACTAATGGACATATTATATGCCCCTTTTCAATATTGGGAGGCTTTCCACGCTAGCCAACCGCTAATTTCGAGCTCCCATCTTTAGCAGGGATATCGACTGCTTATTTCTTTTTGTTACTTTCATTGGTAAATGTTTATTATCCCTGAGATGATTTCCTATTTACTTTATAGTGCTGTAATATGGGGTAATTTAACTAAGACCTTGGCCATCTTTTTGAGAATATAGTGTCGTTCCATATATAGAGAAGAGGGAAGCAAGACGGAAGGTCATTAGCTTGTCGTAGATGCGCAATTTGGCACGAGATCAATGGAGGCACGCTGCGCACACGCTTGCTCCTTTTTGGTCAATTGTATTTTTAGTAGACTGAAGACGGATGATTTGGAGCATTGTTTTCTTTATGTTTATATTATAATGCATGATATATTTACGTCTAATTGTCTCTGAAGATCTAGTTAAAAGTGTATTTACAGCCATATGTCGATACATCAGCCAGCAGAACACGAGGCAAACCTGTTGACTGTTTCCGGACTTTTTGTTGCTACATAAACATACATACATATACTCACGCCTGTAAAGTAGTATCCGAAGAGATAGGCAGAGGTGTATTTACACTTGCCAACTATGATTTTCGTTCTTACGTACTTATTAGAAGACGACCTACATAAAAACCCAATAATACTTTTCTCCATCATAGGATTCGCACTTAGCACTCCTAATTACATAACATAAACTCACGCCTGTATTCCCTGAAGGGGTGGGCAAAGATGCTACCACCCACATTTCGCCAGTTTATGTTTAAGTACCAATGTAATAGGTGGCGAGCCTATTGCCATTAACCGGGCACTTATAAACCTGCGATAAATGCACACATAACTTCGAAAAGCATCGAAAAGTCATTGATGTGTGCCATGATAAACCTGGGATCGAACCCGAGACCTCGTCTCAGCAGTCCATTACCCAAACCACTAGGCTACTGCAGATTTCCTCGGTCCGCACTCCTAATTGCTTGACTGATATAAAGGAAAGTCACTTTAGGTGGAAGTATACCTCTAGTTGCCGGAGGTATCGCGCTAAATTGAAACAAACCGACAAACTTCACCTCCTTTTTTGCTTAAACAGGAACACTGCTCTAGTCCAGTTGTACCGGCCATTGCTTATGTAGCTTTTTTGTTGGATGTACTTTCTACAGGATATGTGAACTAATGTGGACAATCAATAACAGGAACTGTCTGTACAGTACAGATAATACTTTATTTTTATCTGTAACAGAAATTTGTACCTTATAAATACCTGAGTAAAGTTAATTTTTCAAGAAATATGGTTGATTTTCTTCGGATATGTGAACGTATGAGATATATGAAGCTTTTAGTCTTTAAATAAAAACGCATTGTCGTTTACATTAAGATATTATCTAACAGCTGAATAAATGCAATTACATCTACAAGACAAAAAATATATAATTACACATCAATTCAGAAAGCAATTATACAAAAATGTCTTCATTTGTTTTCAATAATTATATTGTCATCACTGCTTTATATATATGTCCACAATAAACCTATTTCGGATGTCTGGTAGTGTCCATACAAATAAATTGGAAGATTCACACATACAGTCAACTAATTAATGCACTGCATAGACCTCTCCCAATGTCCGCCATGGTACACGATCCTCCACCTTCCGTATCCAGACTAAGCAACTGCTATTAGTATTTAATTAAATAAAATCTGGTCTTTGGAATGAAAACACATGCCACTTTTTACCCGCGACGGAATGGAGTCGGTATATACGTTTGGAGTGAGAAGATGTTTGTACAAAGACATGTTTCTATTTTCCCGTGGTGTAGAATGTTGTAGAATTTCTACAAAATTACTAGTACGATTTTGATGCAGTTTTCATTAGAACCGTGCGCACTGCCTCTTCTAGCCTGTCATACAGGTAAAAAGCTGCCCTGCTTTGCTATCCCTGGTTCGCCATACTGTATCCTGGCTATACTGATGTATCTACGATATCAGTCTCCTCTACTCTGTTCGATTGATTCTATTACTATAATATTCAACCATCAAAAAGACAACGCGTTTCTGTCCCCTCTTAAGAAGCATATTACGACTAATACCTATTAACAGTTAGACAGGCTTCTCATTCTTCGGTAACACGTAACGATCCTTTTCAAAAAGTATCATCATAACAAACGAGAACAGTAGCAGAACAGTAGCAAACAGTGCGTGGTTACACCAGCCTATACTGCTAAACATTACACGGCATACTTAAGAACAAGTTCATAAATTAGCCAAACGTTACGCGCCGGTTACAACACAGTTCACATGTTTATTAACAATGTAACCTAACAAATAATTACGTACGCATTCCTAACATACATACATACGTGTGTATATCATACACGGTAGTGAACATCGGTTCAGGTTTCAGAGGAATTGCATATCTACTAAATATTCATGTTAAAAGCATTGTAATTGACGTGGAACGACGATTGCGCGTCAAACAGAAGCACTTATCATTAAAAAATTGCCATTAATTTCTATCAGCTTGTTCCAAACATTGGTTCTAAATATTGTTTTGTCCATATTTAGGCCAAAACCAATACGTATAAAGTCTTAATACAATATTTTTTATAGCATCAATCAGACGGCTGGATTAGTACCATCGTCACACAGGAGCTTTTTTTAGAGTAGGTACCAGAGTGCACACTTCATCTTTCTTTTTGCTCTTACCTTTGTTTTGCTCTCATTTTCATCTCTGTTACACACGAGTGTCATCTTTTGCGTCGAAGCATTTTATAAGTCTTGGTAAACAAATACGTCGTATGTTGTTTACGAGCAAATAACATTACTCTGTGCGATTGGTTGCTGACAAAGTGACGCATGAGAGCACGACGCTAATATGCCCTGTCACTGTGGCGCATGAACGAGGGTGCAACCCCGTTCGTGCACATTTAGTCGATATAATTATTCCATAAGTACTTTATATCCCTGTCTAGATGAAAGACTCAAGTCGAATACGCTGTTAAATCGCCCCGGGTCAGCATCTGTCCCCCTAATGACCCACTTACTGAAGTAACCATAGCAAAAGCCAAACCTAGTGTCATGACAATGATAATAGAAGTAGCAGACAAAATACCAGTACGCTAACATTTAAAAGCAAAAGTTCATCAACCTTGATACAAAAAAAATACAACAATAAGATTGTAGGTAATTTAGACGAAATTATAGCAATTTCCACTAGCAGCTCGGGTCTTCTCACCAACGAAATTAGTATGGATTCACTAAATATCGTCGAATTGTGAACGTATGCCAACAGCTCTTTCAACGTTTTCATATTCTCGTTTGTATATTTGCTTCTGTTTATAAGTCGCTGATTTGTTTAGTCTCATGTCTTTGTGACTTGTTACCACGGCTTGCTACTGTGAAACTCAAGATTGAACCTTTTTTTATCCGTCTGACAATATCACTCACTAATGTACAAACATTCACTCTCTTATTCATAATATGGTGATATGGTAGAGTCCTCTTCTGTCTTATTTGCATTTGATAGTTTATTTTTTCGGCCACAAGTAGTAGATAGCCATAGCTGGCATCATTTGAACGTAAATAAATCTGCTAGCCACCATTAATATATTTTTTTATTCTTTGTTATATAAATTTAAATAAAATTTCTACAACATTCCATACAACGCTATCTAGACCCATGCTAAGCTTAACTAGCTTGTGTTATGGGATCTAGACTGCGGATAAACATACTTTTTTTTTGTAAATACGTACATATTATACATAGAAACACCCAGACCAATGCAAATAGCCAATATTCATGCGTACAAATATTTACACTGAGCGGGGATCGAACCCGCGCCTCCTGCGTGGCAGTCGCATTCACTACCGCCACGCCACAGAGGCTGTCGTTATGTACATTTCGTAATTGTGTAACACAAAAGGTATCGATCGATATTTTCCGCCATCCGCCACTTTCTCCGCGAATTACTTGACAGTCTTGACACAAACTTGTTTAGTTTTTATCGGCTCACTGTCGATCATTCTTTTCCTGTTGATCGGAGTTCAGTTTTCACGTTTGCTTTCAATTTCATTATTTTGTCGAATCTTTATTTATTTTACAACCTCTTCCTTTTATATATTTATTTTTAGTGTTTTTTTTTGTCTTCTAAATCGTCTTTAAAAAAGAGGAATGTTTTTAATTCCACTAAAGATACCATAAAATTACTAGCGGTCACCTGCAGCTGTGCCCACGTGAAATACTGATCTAGTTTTTTTTTTATTTTTTATTTATTTACTACAATATAATACAAATTAATCTTACAATGTGTACACACCGTAAACCACTGTGGGTTTGTCTGGTGCACCAGTAAACATACAAAGCATTTGCAAAACATTATTACAAAGTATAAGAAATACAAAAATATATTAATTTAAATAGTTAACATAAGTACTTAATGTTTTAACATTTCATTCACACGTATGTATATTCCCACGTCTTCATGAAGAAAATACCAGGCTCACAGAAATACTGATCCCGAAATCACGAGTTTCTATGAGCCTTGCCTTCTTCATCAATAACTTTTTCGTTTTCCTCCATTTTCTATCAATTAGGCTTCACAATAGATTTACAAAAGATTAGGTACTAAATATGTCCTATGGCTATATCTCCATAACTACTGAATTTTATTCTACTCAACATAACAATATCAAATTGGTATGGCACGCGCTGTAGTCGGCGCACGCGCACCTAGTAACCGAGCACGGAACGCATCACTGCGCATCGCGTGGATCTTTTTCAACACTCGACTACTGTGAAGTTATGAGTATTCAGTATCTCGGTAAATGGACTAGAAAGAAGATGATTTTAATCAGAGATATTTTCTCCGTACATGCACATATTCATTTGATTGAACATGAGCAAGTCTGAATTTTTCATTTGAGATTATTCTAACCAGAGAAGTCAAGATTAAGTAAATACACATAACAAGCTTAACATAATAAAGTTATGATAGGTTCTAGAATCGGATAAAACACGGTAAATAATAGAGCCTTTTGTTTTTACTAAAAATACAGGCAAAGTGTAACCGTAATAGAAAGAACCATTTTTCTTGTGGATCGCGGGAACGAAATCATTATTCCATGTGGAAGGAGCTGTAGGCAAAAGTTAGTAGGTATAGTGATATCGAACGACGACGAATCAAAAATGTTTATAAGAAATTTTATCAAATCAAATCATTTATAAGTTTTAAAATCATGCTATAACATGCTTATGTGCATGCGACATATATTAAATATATTATATAAAATTATGTCCAACGTGTTTCACCGTATTTATGGTAAGTAAACTAGCTTTTACTAGATGTCGGTTATACCAAACATAGCCTATTAATCTACCCCTATACAGAATTTCATCGAAATATGTTCAGTGGTTTAGGCGTGAAAGCGTAACATACAGACAGACAGACAGAGTTACTTTCGCATTTATAATATTAGTATGGATTACAACTAGATTATAGACTATCATGTTAAACCACATTTATTTATTTATTTTTTATTTATTTCTTTTCGGAAAACTTACAGCTAATACAGGTGCATATATAGATAAGTTAATAGTAAGAGAAGGCCACTTAGAAGTTTTCACATATAAACAAGACAATGAGTATTAAATAATAGTAAACAGCAACAAGAAATAAGTACATAATATAGCGAAAGATACATAGGATACATACCTACATGGATAATACATAAGACACAATTTTTATTTTTATTTTTTAACAAGACCAAGTAGAGAAATATTAATAAAAGAGAAAGTCTAAGTGCAAGTATTAGGCCAAAGCATCTCCAAAGAAGTGATTGCAGGAGATTCTTTTTAATTTAGACACATTGGTATTAAAAATATCGATGTCAACACACCGGCATGCTTCGTTGTACGTTCGACCAGCTCTGATTACATACGAGTTCTGGCGATATGTAGTCCTTGCTATGGGAGTATGCAGCAGGTTGGACCTACGCAAGTATGTAGATGGAACACCTAGGCCAAATTTGCTCACCAACTCCGGCGTATCAACCGATCCGTTCATGATTCTGAACAAAAAGGTCAAATCTGCAATTCTTCTGCGCTCGTGAAGTGGGAGAAGGTGAAATTTTTTGCAACGACTATGATAGTTAGGCAGATAGCATTGGGATTTAAATTGTATGTACCTTAAGAACTTCCTTTGTATGCCCTCAATTCTATCGATATACGTGTCATAGACAGGATTCCAGACCTGAGAGCCATACTCGAGGTGGCTGCGAACCAGTGAACAGTATAAAATTTTTATAGTTTTTATGTTCTCAAAGTCTGCGGACGTCCTAATTATGAACCCTAACGCTTTTGAGGCCTTGCGGACAATGTTGTCAATATGTTTGTCAAAAAGCAGCTGTGAGTCGAACGTAACACCAAGATCCTTCATCACATTGACCCTGGTCAGGCGTCTGCCAAGCAGCTGATAGACGTAGCTTATGGGATTGGGCTTGCGAGTGAAGGAACAAACGTAACACTTAGTGACATTTAGGTCAAGCTTGTTACGGTCACAATACTCCTGAAACCTCTCCAAATCCTCCTGCAGGAGCTCAGCGTCTGTGGTCGTTGATATATTTTTCATAATCTTCATGTCGTCTGCGTATAGTAGCACTTTTGAATGAAGGAAGCACCGATTAATATCATTGATGAAGATATTAAACAGGAGCGGGCCTAACAATGATCCCTGGGGAACGCCTGACGGGAGGTATATCGCACTCGACGAGTAGCCGTTCAGAACGACAGTTTGACACCTATTTTCAACATATGACGTGAACCATCTAAACAGGTTACCTCTAATGCCTATGGATAGAAGTTTTTTCAGTAGGGTTGCATGATGTATCCGATCAAAACATTTGCTGTAATCGGTATATATAACATCAACCTGGGACGGTTGAGCCATTGATTCTGTTAAGAAGTCGCTACAAATAATTAAATTTGAGGTGGTGGACCGGCCTTTCAGAAATCCATGTTGTTGTTCACTAAAGTTCTGCTTGAGGGCTGAGTAAAGTTGCCTGTGAATGATTTTTTCTAGGACTTTCGCAAACACACATAGCTTCGAGATCGGTCTATAATTTTCTACCGAATCTTTTGGCCCCTTTTTGTGGATTGGTGTTATATATGCCGACTTCCAAATAGATGGCACTTGACCTGACTCGAGGGAACGCCTAAACAAGATTGAGAGGGGGACAGTGAGACTCCTAGCACAGTTGATGACAAAGATTGGTGGAACGTGATTTGGCCCAGCCGACTTGTTCAAATCTACCTGCTTAAGCAGCCTGTAGACTTCATGCTCGCATATTTGTATGGAGTGTAAATCTGTCGTGGGATGCTCCACCTGCTCAGTAAGTGCTTGAGTCTGTACACAATACGCCGACGAGTCAATGTCCGCGTTCGTGTCCATTAAAAAGTTAGAAGAGAAGTAATCGCTGAACATGTTAGCAATTTCCTCGCCGTTACTGGAGGACTGCTGTCCAAACTTAAGCACTGCAGGATAGGAGCTAGATTGTCTTCTCGACTTGACGTAACTCCAGAATGCTTTTGGGTTATTACAAATGTCCGCTTCTATCTTGGTTATGTAGTCATGAAATAATTGTTTTTCTAATTCTTTAGCCCTCTCTCTCAAAATAACGAAAGAATGATGATCAGAAAGGTTATTGTACTTTTTGAAATTGGCATGAAATTTAGATTTTTCTTTCAATATTTTTATTAATGGGCTTTTATACCAAGGTGGGTATTGGGCACGTGTAGCCACTGTTTTAGTTGGTATGTGTGTATTACGCAATCCGTCGATGGTGCTGTAAAAGTATGTAACTGCATCATCCAACGGTCCACGATTCAACTTGCTCAGCCAGTCGACCCCAATAATTTCATTGTTTATTGCATCAAAATTCCCCGAAGAATATTGAAATTTAACGTAGGGACGTGTCGGCAGGCTATGTAGCTGAACAAATTCACCCGTGATAGACAAGGCTTTGTGGTGTGGATCCTCTTTGACCAGCGGAGTCGTGCTACGAGCCACCGAAACATAGTCATTTGATAGCACCAGGTCCAATAACCTATCATTCTCGTTGGTATGATAGTTGTACTGATGCAAATTACAAAGAATGAAATTGTCGAGGAAATCCTTCTGAATGTCACCCTGCACATTACTTGGAAAGAACGTGCCGTCCCCATCGTTAGGATGCCAGCTTAAATTGGGTTGATTGAAATCCCCAACAACAATAACCTTGTCCGTAGGATTTTTAAGTACAATATCCGTTAAGTTATCAGAGAAATGAGTCAATTGAGCCGACAAAGTATTCCCACCCTTTTCATCGCAAATGTAAACAACACAAATATGAATGTTGTACGTCACTCTCGGATTGCTGAGATGCAACTTCAGTGTGACCCAGAGGTCCTCAGCTGACGAACACCACTCATGGCGGACGACCGCTGCGAGTTCCCGTCTAACAGCTATCAACACACCACCACCCATTTTTTGTCCAGTAGCTACATAATCTCGGTCCCGGCTCCACACCAAATATCTATTGTCAAACAATTCACTGTCAGAAATGCCATCAATAAGCCACGATTCACATATGCAAATAACATCATAACTAGCTAAGCCAATATTTCTATAAAAAACACCTGTTTTGGTTCGCAGTCCACGTACGTTCTGATAATAGATACTAATAGGAGGCATAATAAATCATTGAGATAACGTTAGCAGTTAAATAGAAAAAATATACTATAAGGTATACACAAGTCGAAGCAAAAAGTATTAATTTTAAAGCAGGGTACATTATTTGTGCAATTTGAGCAAGTAAGCGAAATAAGACTTTAACTGCATAAGGATTAGATACGTAAATATGAAAGCAAAAAGAGCAGATGAAATAGAAATTAAGTCTAATATAATTTACAAATATAAAAACAGATAAGCAACTCGCATCCATATGCTGTTTAACATAGTGTTCAAAATCACAAAAAACTACGGCAGGTAAGCGGCCGACACCCAGAGATAAGAGAACAAAAGGCCGGTGAGCATTAATTGAATACAAAAAAATAGTACCTGCGATTCTCAAAGTTGTTAGGTCACAGTAACCAGACAACATTCCAGTGCGTTGAATCGATATAGTTAAGATAAAAACTTTTTGATATCTTGTTCCGTTTTTATGTGATGTATCGGAGAGGTTGAGTTTTTTCTTATAAAAATTCGGCATCCCTTAACCCAAACGTATTCAAAACCGCGTTCTTTGGCTCGTACTTTGGTCTTGTTCAGAAGAGATTTACTCTCTAATGTTAGGTGGTCGTTTATATATATCCTACTCTCTCCTGTCAGTCCCAAATCAGTTGGTTTGATGGTTTTATGCTTCTTCGCGGCTGCCACAAAGTCACTCTTGACATAACTATTGTACACCGAACATATTATATTTTTGGTGTTCTTGTCGCCTCGCATTGGTACTCTCGCTATATAATTAATCTGCTCTTTCGGTATAGTGCATTTTATTATGGATCCGATTTTAGCCACTATAGTAAATAGGTTTTCTGAGTTGGACATTGGCACTCCCTTTATTTCTATATTATTCATACGGGCCCGTTGCTCACTCTCCCGCTGCAGGTTCTCCAGCTGTTCAACACGAGCACTTAGACGTGACACCTCTTCTTTGGATCGCTTCATAACATCAAGCTCATGTTCCAATGATGTTATTTTGTTCGCTAACGTAGCTACAGAATCATGAACATATTCCATGGACGATTTCAAATCCGAGAATTCCGTTCTAATAACCTTGAGTTCCGAGAGCTCCGCTTGAATAGCTCTGACGCTGTCCACCAGACCTGGTAGTACCTCCATCTGTGCTGAGACCCTTTTAAGCTCGGCCAAAATGGTTTCCGATTCAGTTGATGACACCTTGGGGGTTCCGGTACGAGGACTAGCGGCTGCTGAAGATTTGCAGCTACCGCACTTCCAGGTGGACTTTCTGTCTCCGAGCTTTCTCCAGCCAGCCTCGGTTATGCCTGCACAGGGGAAATCAAACTGTCCCATACACAGAGTGCACGTGACTCCATCTCGGGCTTCGGTTTTACAATGCTTGCAGATGAACATTTTGCAAATAAAGTTTGAGATACACTGAAAATTGTCTCTTAACGAGTGGCAAGCAGTGTATGTGCGCGAACGGTTTGCTGTCTACCGTCGAACTGAAAACACATACATCGAAAAAGAGTACTTTATGAGACAAAAGATTACCACGTTTTAATAAACTCTTAAACAAAATGCTTTCATTTCGTGTATGATATCGTTCAGTATATCGACAGTGGTTATTACCACATCAGCTTCGAGATTAACATCTGCTTGTAAATAATTACACGGATTACGAACTTTCTTTTTAAATATTACACTCTCCTTATAAGGAAAATTACGGAATTGTATGAACGGTTACTAATAAAATTCCCATATTCAGATATTACTTGTGATAATACACGAAAATTGTGGTCGACTTAAAAAAATAGTGGATCTGCCACCCAACATTTTTAAACCCTATAAGTAATATTTTAGAGACAGCTTAAATCACAATCTTACTTGCCTGGTAGAAATTGCGTAAAGCGATAAGGCAGCCCTTTGTACTGCTCTTGTGTTCCTAATTTCCATACTATGAACATTGCAACTGGCGTAAAATAAAGTATATTAAATAAAATAAATATGTAAATACTTATTTTTGATAATATGAACGTTGTACGCATTTTTTCGAAATAAAAATAGGCGATTGGCATATAGCGATTGAAGCCATTCTGTTTACATTTATAGCTATACTATCGCTAAATCGGGTCCGGCCGTTATGCTCCCATTCCGGTTTGCCCCCGGCCGGTATGCCACCACATTGAAAAATTTGTTATTCCGTTTTGCCCCCGGCCGCGTTGCTCCCATGCTAAATCGTTCCTTCTACGAGTACTACGATGGATCGATCTAGCCTAATTACACTAAATCTACCGTTCTACATTAGTAATATGCCATTTTGAACATCCCTATTTCGTATAATCAAACAACTAAACCACTCCATTGTCGGCTAGTACGACTATAGATACAATTTTAGCACAATTGGGTGTTATCCTATAGTTATTATAATAAATTATCTAACCGAGTTCATTAAATGAAGAATGGTAAAAGAGCGGTAAAAGTTACGTCTGTTCTTATTTTATTTTATATTATTATTTATTTATTTTTAATCATCCATCCAACCTTTAATAGTATCTGATTTGACTATTAAATTTTATGACGTCTAAGGACGTATAACTTATCGTTTTGACTTTTAGTAAAAAGTAACTAATTTTATTAGTCAACAGAATACCCAATTGTCAGATGTGTCCACCACTAAATTCTACGACACTTACAACTTCCGCAGACCGGTCTACCCGGCTACCCGATGTACTCCGCGAAAACGCTAAGAATTTCTTCATGACACTTTTCCGAGAGTCGAACCTGCAACCTCTTATACAGCAGCTCCATCAAGCGAATTATCCTCTCATCATGGAGTTACTTATTCTTACATCTCCATAATACAATCCGCAATAACTTGTCCAGTAGTATCATCCCGTATCTAGTCGAGTATGTGGAAGCTGCGCGGGCGCATATCACGTTATTTTTACATAGCGCACGCTGGCGTCAGCGCGACCTGCCAAATATGCGGCCCACTGCTCTTCTGAAACATAACGCGGGACTATTATTAATGCTAACGTGCCGATGTGATCCAATCATTGTCTCTGCGACTTGCATTCTGATACTTTAGTACGATGATCTTTGCAAAGGTCACAGAAGTCAGCTCATTACAGCGTAGCGCTGTGTACTGCGATTTCATCTTAGAGCACATCCTTAATAGTGATTGTGATTGGTTGATCCACGAGGATGTCCACATCGTTGAGCTACATCCTAGAACGAAAATTAAAGAATTGCACTGCTGATTGCATCCAAGGCCTTCTTCCAGAAGCCGGGGATCGGTTTCCGGCTTTTCTTCATTCAGTTCGTGGGGTTTTGAACATCCTCGGCAGTGAGGCTATTGGCATGCATCACCTTCTACGATAGCAAGTCAAAACTTATTGGGTTTCTCTCGGAAGCCGGCAGAGTCCATGTAGCGTAGCGATTGTCTCAAAGCATCGGTCTCTAAGATAGGTACTTACTAATAATTTTTCTATATGTTATAATTACAAGGAATAAATTAATGTAGGTATTATTAGTTATTTCACACTTGCTGGACCGTAACGACGGTTGATATTGTATAGAATATTAATTGTGCGATCTAGAATCATTTAGTTATCAGTGAATCGTTACATCTACATTTTAAATTAATCCAAATTACATTATTTTTCCCTTTAACTACTTCAGCAGTCAGCTAAGCCCGCAGAGGTCGTTTCTCAATCGAAAATCCGATGCTTTGCCCACGAAACTACAGATAAATAACCAAACCACATAGTTATTTCATTACGGAAGACAGAAAACCTCAATTCAATACATCCGTATCATATGCTCGGCGCCTCGGGCAGTCTAGCCACATCAAAGTAGATCACCACCCCGCATATTGGCACGCCCGACGCTGACGACTGATGATGCTGACTCACATCGGCACAGAGCATGTCAACGCACGCCCACGAATGCGATCGTCGGCGTGCTTCTGTCAATCAACTGGTCGATGACTTGATATTCTGATGATGGATGCCTATATATAAGACTGGTATTTTGTAGTGGCATTGTGATGGTTAATTGGACATTATATGAATAATACGCTACTCAGTTTTCTATTGGATGTGTGGGGCCACACTTAGATTGGCTGAATCCTTACTAATATTATAAATGCGAAATTAACTCTGTCTGTCTGTCGGTCTGTATGTTACGCTTTCACGCCTAAACCACTGAACCGATTTTCATGAAATTTGGTAGGTATAGGGGTAGATTAGACCATGAGAAAGGATATAGGCTATGTTTGGTTGCAATAACCGACACCACGCGGGCGGAGCCGCGGGCAAAGGTTAGTTCAAGATAATTTTACCTGCTGGCCGGGTAGGTCAACCTGCTGATTGATATACATTATTGGTGGATGTGATGTTAATATTAATGTCTTCGACTGTCATCATCATCGTCGTCCCGAGGCCACAGTATAAATAATAGTACTCCGAGGCTTTGACTACCGAACCCAGGGTCCAATTACTCTTTCTCCTTTTTAGTGTGCCTTTTACAGCTCTTTACTTTACTTACTTTTTGATTGAAAATTTGCAGTAAAACGTTATTTAAAAACTGAAATATTTTCGGCGGAATCGAGAATAGGGGAAATCGCGCCTATCCTGAGTTGGGTTACATTTTCAACGCGATTCAATTAGTTAAAACTCTCATCGAAAACAACTAAAAAAATCCAGGAATTTGAACCTATTGCTTCTTTTGCATTCTCTGACAAGGCCACACAATATTGTGCTTGAATTAGACTCGAACCTGAGCCCCATCAGTAAGGAATGCAACAAGAGTTAGACGCGGGACATACCCGGCAATGACGTTTGACTCATTAGCTCAATATAGAAGAGTAGTTACCGAGAAAGGAGTTTGTTGATGCAGACGCATGATAGACTGTTTGACAGAGATGCACGGAAATGGGGTAAACACGGAGTATAAAATCAACAGGATGTATCCTTGAAGGTTGTTAATGTTACTAATTTGTGGGTGTAATGTACCCCGAGGAGGGCCAGACGGAAGATCGATTATGACATTATTGATGGTAGAATACAAAAAATATTTTTTTTTATTTCTTTTTCAAATGAATTAATGTTAAATTGCATGCCTATCATGGTAAAATATGGCGAAATTTATCATTATAATATATATAACAACGGTCTACAACCCATATTTGCAATTGTATTTTAAATAAATAAATAAATAAAAGAAAGGGATGGCCCTGGGTCAGCCGGGGTGCGAGGGATATGTCGATGACAAGCTCACCTCCGGCCTAGCACCACGACCCACAGTCGGCGTGCGGTTTTAGTCGGTTCGAGTCCAACATAACCTCCCCTTCCGGCTCCGGCAGGGGAGGTATCCAAGGGGATTTACGCACGAAAAAAAAGGTGTATTGTACAACATCCTCGACGCCCAAGGTAATCTCACCTGGAAGTCGATGTATTTGCTATAACGGATTAGAAGCTTTCTTCTCGGGATTGGAAGGAAGTATTCGCTTCCGAAAAGGCCAACATGCCAAGCAAAAACAAAACAAGGAACCTCGAAATTTAAAGGGTTAACTTTGGAGGCAACCGGGGAATGATCATCAGATGTGGCTTCGCTCTGCATCTTCTATCACCTATACTATGGGAGTGCTCCGAGGAATTGTTCGGATTGATCCCGTCGCCTCTTTCTGCCATCATTCCACGCGACAGCAGTTCCACACTCACCATCTGGACGTTTGGCAGTCCACAACTGTGCGTTTCTCGAGAAAATTTCTGCTTCGCACATCTAAACTATAGAATGAACTGTCGCCAGCGGTATTTCCGAACCAATACGACCTTCAAACTATCAAGGAAAGAGCGTACTCTCTATTGAAAGGAAGGCAATGCACTCGTGACTCCTTTGCTGTCCGTGAGCGGCAGTGATTGCTTACTTTCAGGCGATCCGTCAGCTCGTTTGTCTAGTTATGGAAACTAGTAAACCTCGCGTATTACCTAAGGACACATATCTTGGACCAAGATATATGTGTCCTAAGGTAATACACGCCACGGTCTCGTTGTCTCGCGAACTCACGTGAGACAACGACACCCTGGTGCGCGTGGATTGTTTTGTTATAACCTATGCTTGGTAAGTTTAAGCTTGTTCACCGTTATAGCCCTGTAGCACCCCGGGCTAACCTCCAAATACACCCAAGAAACGTGTACTGCGCATATGTTTGCGCAGTTTAGCACATTTTAATTCCAAGATAAACGTCCAAGGAATACCTACTGTGCCTACATAATATACATTCAAGTCGAACATATAACCCTGAACTCTTGGCTACACCGCAGTCAGAAACAACTAGAACTGAACTAACATCTGTTATCAGCATATCAAAACGAATATATCAAGACGCAGTATCTCGTAGTTGCATCTATTTTCATACATACATACATACATACTGGGGCGTGTTCTCCCTGAAGGAAAGCTGTAGTAACATTAATATTATGAACAAGTTCCGCGTTGGAGCCGCGCCCGCCGCCGCAACGTGTAAATACACTACTGCAAGAGTAATAAACAAATATTACACTCGCTATACCCTACGGTTTCACTCGTAGTACCTAGTTCTATTTAGGTAACCGTTCATAGTCTATACCACCTGCCCGGTACTGTCTTTTTTAGCCTGAAGTACAAGAACTGGGCTATAAAATACAACAAATATTTATGGTGGCAGATAGTTTCGGCTACTTCTCGTTTTGTAACCCTCATTAAATAGCTAGTAGAACATTCAACTGATGCATATGAGCATCTGAGAGCTTGGTACCCACTCAGTGACCATCGTCCGAAAAAAGAAGTACCTTCTAACAGAATGCTGTATCTCGTTCGGTTCCTGAGAAGACAAGAAACCTTACCTTCTTTATCCTATTTTCTAGTTTTACCTCTCCAAGTTCGTTGGTTTCAAGCGCTTTGTATATTCGGAGAAGGCATCCCCGACCCCAACTTGCTTGCCCTTACTTGACTTGGTAACCACATTGCTAGTTACATCTTCAAATACAATTCGTGTTATTCCATTTGACTAGATTTCCTACTGTTCTTTAGGCAATCGGAAAACATCGACAGCCTCCTTGGCGTAGCGGTAGTGATCGCGGCAGCTACGCAGGAGGTGCGGGTTCGATCCCCGCTCAATGCAAATATTTGTATGCATGAATATGGATATTTGCATTGGTCTGTTCGTGTCTCGGTGAGCACGTTCAACCGTCGGTCCCGTTTGCCTTATGAACATCTATGACATTAGTTATGGGTAGTTGGAGCCTTCAAAAGTCCAACCGGTCAAGCTGCAATGCTTCGATATCACCTTTGGGTTGTGGGCCGTTGTGGAGGTCAGATGGCAATTGCTTCACAGAAAATATCGAAGTTCAGCCAAATTCGCAGTTAGACTGGTAAAGCGAACCCCAGACTCCAAGCTGAAAGCTACGGGTGCGCCTGGGATTAACGATAAGATGAAGAAGGAGAAATCAATCGGAAAAGGTAGTGAAACACCATTCCACTTGCCACGATCCTGACATACCCCTATAGGTACCTACTATGTTTAGTACCTACATAATTATTCTAAATAATAAGTACATCAAAATATCACAAACATTGTATCTCTTCTTTCATGTTAAATAAATAAATTGTTTAGTTAATATCAAGAAAAATCGTAGCGATATGTCCGACGGCAACGTGTGTCTTATTGAATTATCTCTCCGACTTCTCTGAGAATAGCTACATCGCCCGCGGGACCAAAATACGGCCCCGGTAGGGCTGTCAAAATGATTCACTGCCCACCGTTGTCTCTAATTACTTGTGATGAGTTGTTTTATACCTACAGCTTTTGTTTGTATACTGTCGAGATGTTTGTTTTGTTCTTTTGGTGATAACACTGATAACAGTTTATTGGAAGACGTACCTATTTTGGTTTCCACACTTTTTGATTTAAGTTATTAGAAATAGCAGTAGTCTATCACTTAACTATTGTAAAATAATTATTAGGAGTTTTTAACCCAATTACAGGTATGTAATATTTATAGATATTTTAAGACCTCCTGGTCAAATGAAGAAATCATACCGAAAATTGCCGACAAAATTGCCGAAATTATTATCATTAAAAAATATTATAAATTGAAACTAAAACGCCATTATTTTGCCCATGTACCTATTACTCGGTAATTTTTTCTATTTGTTCTAAATACGTTAAAAAAGTGATTTCAAAATTCCCGTTACTAATAGTCACTCCTGTTACAACTTCAAAATTTTGTTCTAAAAAAATGGCAACCCTATTAAAAATTACTGATTCAAGGTCAAGAAGTATGTTTATGTACTGAAGCTGGCAAGTGAGCCGCCTTGACCAGAGCATTCTCGCATTTCCCGCGCTTTCCTACGCCTCCACTGTTAGCACACCATCAATGAATTTTATTATGAAAGCGATGTTATTTATCGAGAAATTTCGCAACAGCTGCGTTTTTGCATAACAAGAAACAAAATAAACCACTGATTTCATACTTCCTCTTAAAATTAAAGTTGTATAATTTTCACAGCTAGGAATTACATCGTGAATAACTTTTTTGGAGTGCCAGTATCAATAAAATGTCTGAAATGTAATTTTTATTGAAAAGAGCACGCTCTTTTTCATTTTTCTAGATGGTGAACAGTTAAAATAGTATTTTCTTTCATCTTCCAATCAAAGTCGAGAGGGATTGATATTGATCTGTAGCTTGAGTAAATGGTAACATTTTATAACTACTGTGTACAGTGACTGTAATGCATACATTCAGAGTATTGAGACGCTCAAATCGCTCATTGATTGAAAAAAAATACAGCTGACAATGCTATGTGGTTTTTGTAAAACATCCATTTTATAATTGACCATAAGGCGCGGTGGCAATGAAGATTTTGATACTTACGTACAACAAAATTACGAAGGACTGCAATTGTGAAAGCATTCAGGATGCCATGAACACTCAAAAGTAAAAAATGAGCACTTACAAATCGTCAAAATAAATATTAAAGACTAGTTTAGCAAATGGATCTGGATACCCTATCTCCAAGTTAACTGATTCATGTAGTAAGAAGTTTAATTTTCATGGTTTTTATCAATAGTAGAACATTAAAACATAGAATACTTATACATAAATATCAACCCGTTTAATGTTCGCAAAATATATGTACATATAGTGGTCGAAAAGAATGACATAATTAACGTACTACAACAATACTAACAGCAAGAATGCACTTTAAAACATATTTCATGAAATCTCTCAACTTTTTTCAACACGAGTGTAAATATCCGCTGAGAGACGAGTGAACTCTTGAGCGAGCGGCGCCGAAGGGCGACCTTCTCTACAAGGTTTTCTATTTTCACTTTTACAACAAGATAGAAAAGAAAATATCTTCGTCGAAATGAAAATAGCTCTGTTGGGCAACCGAGCAATCGATTTGTGTGTGAAGAAACGTCTGACTAAGAGATGAAACTGCATATACTTACCTAGTGCCGGCGAATGCTGTGTCGACTCAATTTGCATGTTTTGTTTTCGTTTGTATTGTGTAATGTTTTGTTCTGTAATCCTTACTCAATCCCGCCATGGTTGTTAAATGTCATGACTTCGTGACTAACCGTGTTGATGGGTTCGATTTGGAAGATATTATTGTTATAAACTCCAGAGTTAGATAAGGAGGATAGCACTAATATTACAATGGAAGCAAATGACTTACGGTCAACTGAAAGTGACCTTGCACTACCGCACATAATCCACACGTAATAATTATTCGCAATAATATTCAGCCGGTTTCAAGTACATATTACAATAATTTTTAAATTTAAGAAAAGAAGCTACGTGAGGGCAAAAAACTGGCGTATCCAATTTTTTTATTGATGACTAAAGCTCGTTAAAAACTCATTAAGTACACAAAATAATTATAATAAAAAATAATTTGTATGACTGTTACCTTTTCACGTAGACTGTTGAACCTATGTAGTTAATATTCAGTAGAAATATCCTACACCTAAAAAGATTTCTTAATTCGGCAAACAATATTTTTTTGGCCTTCTGATATTTTCACGGAGAGCCGTGGGTAGCAACTGGTTAATATAACATGAGTAATGAGCAAGCAATGTGTTCTTACACAACGTGTGTAATTTAATAGTAAGTTGTGTAGTAAATGCTTCGTAGTTCGTACGTAAACATTCTAAAAATTCAGCGATTCCGTCATAGGCTTGTTGTTAAGAAACGCCATTGATCCAACATTCTGTTCTTATTCTTTTGACCTACTTATGAAGGTGTGTTCACAGAGAAAAAATACAAGCACCACTACCTAATCTTATCTAAAAGGTATTGTAAGAGGCGATTAACGAAAAAATACGTAAACAATATCACTGCAAGAGAAGGAAAACTCGAAATAAAACATTGTATCCACTCAAAAACTCAACAGCAGGCTAAAGCCTCCCAACATTAGGAGAATCTATGTTCAGCAATGAACTGCTTTAGGCTAACTGATTTGTAAACGCCGTTAATCCTGAGTCTAACGTACGTTTTGGTTGTCTCCAGGAGACAGTGCGCACCAGCAGCAACCACGGCGGGAAGGTGAGCAGCTCGCAGACCCGCAGCGTCCAGGAGTACGACATCGACCAGTGCTGGGACGAGCGACTCCTCAGGAAACTTGTAAGTTTTTCCATCGTCAATCGACCTTGTGCCTATAAATATTTGCCCTATCTTATATTTTTTGCAGTTACTAATTTCACGAAACTAAGCTTTGTCTGAATAATAAAAGTCTATTCATGTTGGACTTTTGTTGCGAACAAAAATTTGCCAAAAGGTGTGCAGGTCTTTAAAATTTTCTCAAAATATTTTGATTATAGGATGGTAAGTGCTAGTTAGTAGGCGCGTCTAATGTTACCATTTACTAGGCACTTTTCAACACAAAAGAATGCAACACTAACTCAACTCGGCAATCAAACCAAGGACTTCATGATTTTTTTATACCACTTAAGTAGGTGGTAGACAAGCACACGGACAATCTGAAGGAAAGTGGTTACCGTGGCAAATGGACGTGTGCAACACCAGAGGTGTCACGCTGACGCTGATCATGCGGAAAAGTAAACACAAAATTGTGTCACAGGACTAATAAAATATTTATATACTTAGTTATCTGCTCTGCTCATAGACTCAATGCGGCAGTTAAGCGTAGGAAGGTAGGCAGATACGATTGTGTACGTAGGCCTATCTAGTGTACAACATCGTAATTGTTTATTGTCTATGCCAGGAAGGCTTAATTGTTTTCACGATTAACAATAAAACAAAGCTGGGAAATTCGTTGGGGTTTTTATCTGATCATTTGTGACCAAGTGGTAAAGCCTAAAACTTCCCTGATAGAGCCGCCCAATCCCGAATGAAGGCATTTCTGAATGCATCCTGAATAAAGCGATTCGGGATGTCATTGTTCTGGAACTGGAATGCCTCTCCAAAGGACCCAGCTTGAACTGAGAAGATTAACTCTCTCGCTCATTAAAGAACAGTACCTATATTTTGAAAACCGGGATGCATCCCGAATGAGCGTGCCTAGTAAGGAACTCTAGCTGTAAGTAGTAGTATACTGATTTCGTATCGGCTTGAGATCACACTTCCATTTTGTCATACTCCTCTACCCTATAGATAGCACGAATCACTATACTTTTTTCATGTGCGCAAAATCCCCACGGATAACCGCTACATAATTATTTTTCTTTTAAAAAGAATATTATTATCGAAGTAACTAATATTCCATCTAATCCCTCCAACTAAGCTAAATTACTTGTGTTAGGAGTATGTTCACGTCGGTAGTGTAATGGCCAGGATTCGAACTCGGGACCTCTCGATCGTAAGGCCGACTCCTTAACCAAAGTACCGACGCTTCAAAGCTGGCCTTTCGAGCTGGACCATTTGTGGTTGTAGGGACCACAGTGCAACCATATAGCCCACGGGTATGAGTAACATATCTATTGCAATAAGCATTCATAGGTCATGATAACCGTTCCCTATCAAACAGGCAGAAAGCTTAACCATCAGTACCTACTCAGTAATAAAAAGCCTTAAGCCCTTTCATTTGATACCATACACGGCATATTTATCTCAAACTAGCTTTTGCCCGCGTCTCCGCCCGCGTGGATGTCGGTTATCGCGACCAAACATAGCCTATGTCCTTTCTCATGTTCTAATCTACCCCTATACCAAATTTCATCAAAATCGGTTCGGTGGTTTGGGCATGAAAACGTAACACACAGAGTTACTTTCGCATTTATAATATTAGTATCTCAAATTTAATTTCTAACACAGTAGGTACCTTATGAGCGCTAGAGGGCGCCACACAAGATTGAGTGACACGTCATATAGCCTATAACCATCGGACGATCAAGCCGCTTGTAACGATACCTCATTTGTCCAGTTCTAATAAGCAGTTGAGGAGTTATGAGGGAACAAATGAACATACTTAAATAGCCTGTCAAAATCATAACCTTCCTTTTGGCTTCGCCGTAGTCGGGTAAAAATACAATCCTGTTCAGGTGCAACTTTTCAATATTATGCAATGATTACACTTCATAACGTATTGAAAACATTACAAGGCATGTTGTGAGAAGTTAATGCGCGATCGGATGCGCGTGAGTCATCGATAATACAGTTAACGATCGGACGACTTTCATTCACAAGTTGTCCCGCGTTGTGGCGGCGGGCTTGCCTACTACACCGGTTACACTAAGATGACCAACCGTCCGACATACTGCGAGACTTTTAAATATTTGGTCTGTCAATTAGGTGCAAGCTGCTAAATGATAAAAAACTGAGATGCAGTCCAAAAGAAACGGACCAATTTTTACAATGGCTTTGAAATGGTGGTCCTTGATAGATGCTATTTTCACACCTGCTTGAAGAACCCGGGACTCTAACAAGAGGGAAACACGCCTTGATCGTTTCAGTACCGCATTGCAATACAATTGCACCCCTCAATGTGTAGTTTACTTCTCTTCGGGCGTGACTCAGTGGCGTAGTGGTTAAGGCAATCCCTCTGTAAGGGAAAGATCGCTGGTTCGAGTCTCGCCCGAGCGGTTCCCTTTTCCTGAAGTATCAGATTTGTATAGTTAGCATACTTAATGCATAAAAAAATCTCTCAAATATATCTGTATATGTACTTTTCGATGGTACAGCGGTAATAAGTTCCACCGTAAAGTACTAGGTCCCTATTTCACAATCCTGAAATCATAATTATTTGAGCCTTTTCCTAACTCGACTTTACAGTCTAACTGTGACGCAACTGAACTTTGATATTTTCTCTGAAACTAATTGCCGTCAACATAATTGTTAATTATTCTTGTTAAAAATATTTAAACAACAACTACACCCAAGAAAGAATTCATTTTCTGTCATTATTTATTTATTTATTTAACCAACTACTAGCAGTAGCCACGTGGTTCCCGGCAGAATAGAATTTGGCCCACCCCATCTCATCCCATGCGGTGTCGTACAAGGCGACTGAGGGGTAGGGCTGTTTAACATCAGACAAAATATATTCAGCCCACACTCAGCCTCGGATGCACGGTTTGAGTCAACAATAGTGCCCGGAAGGAGGCAATAGGCTCACCTCCTATTACATGGGACCGTATCCGAATGATTGGTGGTTAATTCTCCTTTGGCCAACCCTCCGGGAATAAAGGCGTGATTGTACCTCATGTATAGGTATTCTGCGTTACGTTCTACTACCTCATTTGTCTGAGAATAAAAAAAATATAAAAATTAGTATGTGTGTATAGTATTATGTCTGCCTAGACTGGAGACTAATCTTCTCTCAAAACGCCTATAAATAACTCAAAGCCAGCGTGTGGAAAGTATAGCACTGTGAGGCTTTCTCGCGACGAGAAGCCACTCGCGTGCGTGTCGCTGCGAGAAACTTCCGGCGAGACTAACTGCGGGCTCGCACACTGCAGTGCAAGTCATAAGCGTACATACGCTTAGCTCTACTAGTTTGATTATCGCGAGAAAACATAGCCTATGTCCTTTCTCAAGGTCTAATCTGCTCCTCCACCAAATTTTTCAAAATCGGTTCAGTGGTTTAGGCGGGAAAGCGTTACATACAGACAGACAGACAGACAGAGTTACTTACGCATTTATAATATTATATTAGTTTTTGCACGCGGCTCCGCCCGCGTGGATGTCGGTTATCGCGACCAAACATAGCCTATATCCTTTCTCAAGGTATAATCTACCTCTACACCAAATTTCATCAAAATCTGTTCAGTGGTTTAGGCGTGAAAGCTAACATACAGACAGACAGATAGACAGACAGGCAGAGTTACTTTCGCATTTATAATATTAGTATAAAGGTATGGATTTAAATATTTATTGTTTACTGCTTAAATGTCCATGCTAAACAAAGGATCTATTTAGATTACCCACTACTCCACTATTTGTTTTCCTTTCTAATAATTTCATTTCATTATAATTACGTTTTACTGTGGTGGAGAAAAACTCTTCTATACTATTTCTTAAAATATTAAACCACTTCATAGTTTTTACATTCTTATTTAATGTAACTGGCAAGCTCCCAAATACATAAATTCTGATATATTCATCACATCGCAAATAGACGAGTATATTACACAACATCTATAATATTATTAAAAAAAATATTCATAACACGTTTTTATCGGCAGATAAATAAAAAATCATCATCTGCTTACCCTTGCCCCAATTATTTGGGGTCAGCACAACGTGTCATTAGCCTCCATACATTTCTACCAGATGTCTTTTTTTTTATCTTCGATATTTTCCGTGGATCGACTGGCATCTGCCCGTCAACCTATATCGTTCTATAACAGGATAGTTGTTTTTTTTTAATTTTTATTTACTGGTCTAACTTTCAAACATCCTTTTATTATGTTCGGCAGGTCAGTACTAAAAAATCGTAAATTAAAAATTTAAAAACCCTCCGCCTACACTCCCCGTCACTTTAACCTCCATAACTTTTAAACAGCTCAACCGATTTTTCTGAAACATGTCTAAGTACACTCGCACATAAATCACCTTTAATTAAAAAAAAAATTGAAACCGCGTCATCCGTTCTGGAACTTTTTTTTTTTATATTAGACACGTCAATTTGACTTCACCTCGCCTGATGTTAAGCTAAAGGCAAAGTTTCGGAAAGAGGGTCACCATCGGAAACATGTACCATGTTAACACTATGATGCCACAGACAGAGACACGTTAAACTTATAACACCCCTCTCTTTGCGTCAGGGGCTACCTATTAAAACCGCTCTCCGCTTGTGGCTAGCGCAGCTTGTACAGATCACTTTCATTGCAAATGCGCAAACGCATCATATGTGCTGGTCATTGTCAGCTGTCGATTAAGATTTATAGGCGAATGTCATAATACGATACAACTTCAATTGAGGAGGTCCGGAACAAAAACCGATAAATCCACTTTTCATATTTTTACAGGAAACAGAAAAAACTGATTATAATATTATTAGTATATTAATTGATAAACTAGTATGGTGTCAATTTGGATTGCAGAGAGAGCTTTTAAATAGGTAATATGAAAAAAATCTAATGTTGATAGCTTACCCACAATTTTAGTTTCAAATTTGGAATTATCGGCTTTTGGCCCAACCACAATGCAATTATCGGGATTTGAACGGCTATGTTGTAATTATCGGCTTTTGTCCCGGAATTTTGTAATAACTTAGTCAATAAAATACATGCTTTATTGCATGAATCATTTTTTATTACAACAAATTACAAATTCTTACACTTCTTCGAGAGTATCATCAAATCAGCCTCGCGTAAACTCGGAGTCCTGAACAGAGTGAGACGTTTTTTCACGCCGGAGCAGCGGTGTCTTCTATATAACACCCAAATTCGTTCCTGCGTGGAATACTGCTCACATCTCTGGGACGGCTCCGCAAAGCACTTACTAGATGCTCTCGACAGGTTGCAGCGACGTGCGGTCCGCATTATTGGGAATCCTGAGGTCACGAACACCCTCGAGCCTTTGCAGATGCGTAGAGATGTTGCGTCTTTGGCAGTTTTCTACCGTCTCTACCATGGTGAATGTTCTGACGAGCTCTTCCAATTAGTCCCACCCTCTCCTTTCCTACACAGGGTTACACGTGCAGGGCTAAGATGCCATCCATATACGGTGCAGAGTATACCAGCAAGAACCAAGCGTTTCAGCGACTCATTCCTATGCCGCACCATTAAGACCTGGAACTCCCTGCCAGCTCACGTGTTTCCTTCTTCCTACAGTCCCGGGTCCTTTATGCGGGGCGTCAAAAGGCATCTAACGAGGCCGTCAAACTGAGTGCCACCACTGTTTCCGATGGTGACCCTCTTTCCAAGACTTTGCCTTTAGCTTAACATCAGGCGAGGTGAAGTCAAATACTAAAACATTGTTTGTTTATTGTATTCCAGTCGTCACCCAGTTTTTTAATGTCACCGTGCTGTCTGTATATGTCGTAGTACTCTTCTTTGTGAATAATAACTGGTTTTTTTCTTATGTCCTTTTCTACCCTACCAAAGACACGATCAGCTGGCAGAACAGGCAGTCTTAAGACAGGATGACTGTTAATAAACGATTATTACCACAAAACTAAAAAAAAAACATTTGTCGGTAAATGCTCCGAACAGGAAAATATTTCGAAGAATTTGTATAGCATTTATCGGTATTAGCTCCAAAAATTAAAAAAATATATGAATATTTTGTCGGGTAGTGGTATTTATCGGCCTTTGGGACGGCTGTCCATGTTTGGAGTCATTTTTAGTACGGTTTTAACGGTTTTTGATGCAACCTGTTTGATGCATGGTATGTATAAGTACTATGACCAACAGAAAAATGAATAAAAAATGCTTAAGCCAAAAGTGGATTTATCGGTTTTTGTTCCGGACCTCCTCAATTGCTTTATTAATATGTTATTATAACTTTTTTTATTGCTACCGTGACAAATGGGTTTAGTAGTTTAAGTGCCACCCGCGTGTTGATTCCGATGCTGGAAAAGTGTTGGTGATAGCATGGAATTTGAAAAATGTCTAGTTGACAGTAACAGGGTTACCTGTAATGAACTGAGTCGTAATGTTGTGATATATGTTAACGTCTGCATATCCATGAAACGGTAGGCAGAGGTGTTACACGCTAATATCTGTTTTTGTGTCACGTAATTGAGACATTTTTTTTGTAGTTCTCCTTTTATACGAGGTGTTTTTATAATATTTCGGAAAAAAAGAATTTGGCCACAGTTTCAATAGCAAAATCATCTGTAAGTATTGCTTTGGCGAAAGAATTTCTTTTTTAATGTTTGGGAATAATGTTCAGGTGAAAGGCAAAATGTATGGGGTTTGCAAAAGTTTTTTTTTCGCTTTCACCAAATTGTGTGCCCTGTGTTTCTGTTATTATACTGTATCGATAGAGAACAGGGGCAAAATGTGAACATTTATAAACCTCTGCTTGTGATATCCAGGATTATCTAGAGTAGGAGGGCCAGACCGTAAGGGATGGCCCTGGGTCAGCCGGGGTGCGAGGGATATGTCTATAACAACCTCACCTCCGGCCTAGCACCAAGACCCACAGTCGGCGTGCGGTTTTAGTCGGTTCGAGTCCGACATAACCTCCCCTTCCGGCTCCGGCAGGGGGGGTATCCGAGGGGATTTCCGCACGGGAAAAAAAAAAGGATATATCAAGAGTAGGTTTATCGCTTACTACATTGCCACTACACTACGATACACAAAAAGAGACAGAAAAAGGGCAATGGATATAAGAAGTATAACGAAGATTGAAGATGTTGATGTCAAAACCAAAACTCTTAAGTGGAGATGGGCAGGCCACATGATGAGAGAGATCAAAAGTAAATGGACAAAAGACATAACGGAGTGGACACCCAGGTTCCAAACAAAGAGAAAAAGAGGAAAGCAAAGAATACGATGGTCCGACGACATAAGAAAGATCGCTGGGCCACTATGGCCTAGATTAACGGCATCAAGAGCAGACTGGAAAGAGCTGGAGGAGGCCTTTGTGTCGCAATGATACGCTGACTCGTCATAACTGTCACTTAGCTTTTAACAATATTTTATAAAAATGTATATAGAAGTTAGCAATAAAGGTTTAATAAAACATTGCCACTTATTCATTTTCAAATAACGTATGGGAATCTGTCAGATTGTTTTAGGATTACTGCGCCGCTCCCTATAACCGTCTCCGATATACGGACTATCCTACACAAAATATGATTTTCAATTCGAGCCAGTAGTTCCTGAGATTAGAACATTCAACCAAACAAACAAATTTTTAATCCATACTAATATTATAAATGCGAAAGTAACTCTGTCTGTCTGTTTGTCTGTCTGTCTGTCTGTATGTTACGCTTTCACGCCTCAACCACTGAACAGATTTTGATGAAATTTGGTAAGTATAGGGGTAGATTAGACCATGTGTGTTTGATCGCAATAACCGACATCCACGCGGGCGGAGCCGCGGGCAAAAGCTAGTATTAAATATAAATTACGAGCCACACTTTATCGCGGCAACACAAAACATATAATATCACTATATCGTCCGTCAATACAAACAGGCTCTTATAAAATGAAATATAAGTACACATGAATTGTGAACAAATAATCAAATTACCAACAAATGAGGTTTGTCATTCGTGCCAACAACAAAGCGGCAAGTCACTTCCTGTTTCCGGTGAGAGAGCACTTCCGGCCGGCGGTTACAAAACGTCACTTATTGACAACTAGATCGCTCGTGCAGAAACATTCGGTTGCATCTACACTCGGGTATTAACTACAAATTGTTTTTGAAAGTACCTATTTTTCTTAATTATCAACTCAAGCAGGCAAGCTTCAGATTTTTTTCTTTTTTATATGCGATACGTCAATATGACTTCACTCCAACTGAAGGTGAGCTGAAAGCAGTCACCCACAGGAGTCACTATTAGATACAGACATCAGTAATGGTTGCCTGGCAGAAGTCGTTTAAGGCGATAAGGCTGCCCATTGTACTAGTTCCGTAGTCATAGTTCGTTTTTTAATGGTATACAATAAAATCCATACTAATATTATAAATGCGAAAGTAACTTTGTTTATCTGTATGTTACGCTTTCACGCCTAAACCACTGATCCAATTTTGATGTGGTATAGGGCTAGATTACACAAAGGCAATGTTTGGCTGCGATAACCGACATGCATGCGGGCGGAGCCGCGAGCTAGTTCATGTTAGGTTTTGCCCGCGACTTCGTCCGCGTTAGTTCGGAATAGAAAGATATAGGACACACTGCTCCTGTTCCTGAGACCAACATAAAGTTCCTTAAAGTTTCTGTGAGGTACTTCACGCAATGCACCAAGGTCACAGAAATGCTGATCTCGTGACCGCGACACACAGGAACCTATACCTGGGATAAAATAAAGGTCGAACAAGTTCAAAAGTATCCTTTTTCCGCCTCCTGGTTCTGAGCTACATTCCCACCAATTTTCCACCAAATCGGTACAGCCGTTCTTTAATTATTAAATAGTATAACTAACACGACTCTTTTAAATAATAAATCTAACAAATGTTATGTTACAATAATGGTCCTTAACTCGATGGCTTCATCAGATGCTTGTTCACTTGTCGTTTAAAGGACCCGGGACTTGAGGAAGAAGGATATCTGCTATCTCATACATGCTGATTGATGACGAGGCCCTGGTGCAAGCTATCTTCTCATGATTGAGGGGTCAGTCTGTCTGTAAAAGTCGAAATAAACCAAAATTTTGATATATGAGTACCCAGTAGAGAGTTTTTAAGTTCAATAAACTTTGTAACAACAGAATCTGCATCATTTTCGCTCAAAATATATACAGCTGCATTAAAAATAAGTTTCTAACAGTGTGTACTGGTCCGTATCTTATTACCACAGCCGCAATCCCAGGTGCAATTGTACCAGACTACAGTACCCCACAGTAGCCGCCGGTAGCGTTACTGTGCACTCACGCGAGCTGCGTACGCGCATGTCAAACGTCAATATTAGTATCGTATTATGTTATAGTGGTTTGTGTATCGATTTCTTGCGGTGTACTTGAGTTTGTTGAATCTATCGCTATGTTGAAAGGGTTCCAAGAATTATATGTGAGTTCGTAGTTTTAACTTCTCGAAATTGTTTTTGACTTTAACTTTCGTAGTTGGGAGTGAAAGTATACTAAAAATAATAATTAGAGAAATTAAAAAATACACTTCTAGTCTTTTACCTAAGTACTGATGAAATTCTGGGGTTTTTTTTGGTAAGGCTTCAACTTATCAACCTTCTGCAATAGGAGGTAATTTTCAGTTTTATTTGTCGTGGGTTTCTTCAAAACAGTTAATTTTAGTATGTTTGACTATAAATCTAGTAGGCATTTTTGTAATAACTGTAGCGATATGGTGTTTCAGTTGGACGAGAGCAAGGACTACGAGCAACGCCGTCGATTGCGCGCGCGAATTCGTGCTCTAATGGCTGAACAAGAAGGTACTAACTCCGTTGTTTTATAAAAAGAATAGACCTTAGTCCCCTAATGTTACGTGTATTTAACTTCCCTACAAATTCCCCCTTAACAATTTCTTGTAAGCGCTACTTTCTTTTATGTGTTAACTGTTGATATAAATACGTAGAGTTGTTCCTCTTGCAGCATGCGCGAGCGCAGTGACGGAGGCGCTGGCAGCGGCCGGCGAAGCTCCAGAGGACACCAACGAAGCCCGCGGTGAGTCTCTACTGTTACCGCTGCTGCAGGGTCTCCTGGGTGGCGGCGGCGAGCGGCTGCTGGCCGGCCTGGGGGCTGCGCCCGCTGACGTGGTCGCCGATGTGCGGCGCTCCCTCGCCAGGCTCCGGGCGGCTCTAGCGCCACCCGCGGCACATCCACAAGCTCGAGCCCTACTCGCTCTAGCTGATAGACTAGAGGACGCCCTAGATGCTGCCGATAGACTAGATGGGTGCAGGCAGCGCCGCCCACGGAGACGTTCCCGCACCGCCAGACACACAGTCGGAGTCACTAGAGGTGAACTAGACGAAGCGCGGAGACTGGTAGACAACGATCAACTCGCGCTTCCCGAAGACCGAGTCGGCTCCAGCGCCACCTCCACTGCCTCCGTCAACACCACTGACGAAGCTCTCACGCCTGAACGTAAACAAAGTGTTGATGAGCTCAGTTACCACGAGGCTATTCCCTCACAGCAGAGGCCTAATCCCATAGCACACTCTATCAGCTATGAAGTTACGCCTACAGTTAACAGGGACGCCGTTGTAGTCGAGAAACGCGCTCCCACTCAACGTAAACCTGACTTTTATCGCCATTCAGTGGCTGACGTTGATACACAACGTCCCAAGCCACTTCAAACTCGACCCGTGCAACAAATAGCCCAACCGCCACAACCAGAGCAACCGCCACAGTCTCAGGCCCAGCTGAGGCAGGTGCAACTGCCCCAGCCCCAGCCTCTTCACCAACCGCAGCCCGCGTTCCCTCCGACCCCAATGTACCCCTCGCAGCCACCGCATCAGCCGCCTCCATATATGGACCGACGCCCTTCAGAGTCTAAAAGTAGTATAGCTGCAATTGCCAACAAATTTGACTCCCACGCTCGAGATTCATCGAGCGATAGAAAGGAAAACGTACCGCGACGCGCACCCATCGATTTTCCGGTTCAGCAAAAAGAAATAAAACGCGAGGACAAACACACGTATATGCCTCTTCCACCCACGTACAATTTTGCAGCACCTCCAACTAGCCAGGATGACTCCAAACCACTCAATAGATTCTCAAATAATAGTAAACGGTTACGCATGAAACGCGCCAACACCATAGACATAGGACGACCGCTCGCCGGTTACCGACTCGACAGCGAGGAGGACGACAGCCCAACGCAGCCAAAGGTGCCAGAGTTCCGGCCGCAGACCGAGAACGACCGGAAGTTTGTCGCCTTCATGAAAAAGAATGAGGCCGCAGAACGGGAGCCCGCGGGCGGCGTCCAAGCGAACTGGAGCAATCGATTCGGCAACATTAAACACGCGTTCGAGAACCGCGAGCGTGAGGACCACAGCCGCTCGTCCAGTGCGTCGTCCGCACGGCGCTTCTGGCGCGGCGCCGATGAGACCGCTGTGAACCCGGCGGTCGCGCGCCCGAGGAAGTTCCTATCAGAAAACGCGGTTAATATAATTAAGCCCCCGTGGGTATCAGAGCGGCGGGAGCCGACGCGGGTTAATTACCCGCGACAAGTGCAACAGGCGCCGGCACCCGCCCGCGCACCCGCTCCGCTACCCAGTCGCAAACCCGTGTCCACACATACACCCGTGCTAGCAGCACCAGTGCAACCACCGGCGGCACCTGTGGCACCTCCGACACATCCACCAATACCACAATCTCCTACTAAACCGCTGGTCGTTAAACCGTTCGCGACGCGGCCCATCCCCGTGAATCAGTTTTCTCATGCGCCAATGTCCGCCTTCAAACCGCCAACGAAAGTGGCATCGCCGACGACCGCGCCCGCAAATGTCTGGAGCCCACCCTCCGTTCTAAACAATATTATGTCTCCAACCAAGGATATCGGCCCCGTGTTTCCGGTTAATTCCTCACCCACCACAGCGCTCAGCCCGACTGTGTCTGACGCCCCCTGGGCTGCAACCCCTGATGTCGATAAGCCTAGAAGAGTGGCCGCTATCGCCACCACCAAATTCAGTCAGGACGGCGGCGCCAAACAGCAAGTGGCCCCGTACAAACCCTCCGCGTTCCACCCACCCCCGCCACTGACTCACGCGCTCCCGCAAGTACCAAACTATCCAGAGAAGATCATACCTACGCAGTACGACCTATCCGCTCCAGAGCTAGTGCGTAAAATAGATGACACCAAATACCCAGCAGAGGACACATATGTGCCAAAGGTCGATGCGCAACGATTACAAATTGAGTTTTATGAGAAGCAGATTCGTGAAAAGAATCGCCGCGAAGCGATGACAAACGGTCACGCGGAGCGCAAGCCTCCCGCTCCTCCCGCCTACACCATCACGGATTACACGCCGACCGGCAACGTATCCACGTTCGTCCCGCTGCAGCGCACACCCGACATAGAGAAGGCACGGGCGCACAAAGTTGACTACCTGCCGGACGTCGTCACCAATGACACCGACCGACAGCGAAGTGGAGCCTCACCCCACGCCCCCCGCGCACCCGTTAGTCCCCTGTCACCGAGGTCTACCCATCCTAGAGAGTCACCACACGCATACCAGAACGGAGACGTGCCTTACACGAACGGAGTAGACGACGGAGTCACCACGGAGCACAACAGTGTGGTGACACGCGTCATGCGCGGCCCCGTGCGAGGCTCCGCGACCATCACCACGGGTGTCAGGACGCGCAACGATGACGGTCGCCGTGGCTCCGCGGCCGACAGCCTCCGAGGGGCACTCGACAAGCTCGCATCTCCGAAACACGACGTCATCGCACAGATCGAGAGGAAAAAGCGAGAGACAGTGAAGACGCAGGTACGGGCCCCTGTACACACCGGCCGCTCCCCTCTGCCCGCGCCCGCACCCCCGCACGTCCGCCCCCCCACTATAGACCTGAGTGGTGCCCCCCCGTCCCCCGGCGCGCTCGTCGCGTCCCGCGAGTCCGTGTCCAGCGAATCCGTCGCCAGCTTAGGCTCCAGCCCGCTCAGTCGGTCCGGCTCCTGGCAGCATATAGCCGTCAGTCCCAAGGCAACGTCGCCGCGACGCGTGGTCGCACGCGCCAAGTCCATGCACCTCCTGGCCGTGCCCAAGTTGTACGAGGGTGGCATCGCCCGCGAGGAGGTTACAGAGAAGAAGCGCACCGTGGAAGCGTACTTCTCCCGCGAGCAGCAGCAGGCCCGGCCGGTGGGCGCAGGCCGCGCGCGCGCGCTCCGGCCCGCGGCGGGGGCGCAGGCCTACTCGCTGGGGCGCAGCCGCACGATGCCTGCGGTGTCGGAGCTGCAGTTCCTGGACGAGAGCAACACGGACGACGCATTCGAGGACCTGGTGTCGGCGCTCGGTTAGCGCCGCGACACATTCCACTAGTTAGGAGCGGGAGGCGGCGAGACGCGCGTGAGTCGAGTGTGTGTGACGTCATGTCGCTTGTCCGCGCCTGGCTCCCCCCCGCGCCGCATGCCCCACGCCCCCACCCCGCGCCCGTCTGTACATATGTGCCGTAACATCCGACCATCATCGCCCCGCGCCCTGTAACCGTGTTATTTGACTAATAGCTTATAGGTATCGTTGTACTGTCTTGCTAATTGTGTTCCAAGTGTTTCGAGTTAGTGTTTAGTCATGTGCGACCCTCGCTCTTGAAGGTAACTCATGGAATGTTTCACTTGCAGAGGAAGAGGAAGTAACTGTGACATCGAGCGTGAGGAGGAACTCGTCTGAGAAAACCGTTAGCAGTAGCACCACAACCACTAAAACTTCTAAAGGTTAGAATAGCATAAGTACTGCATTTTTACGTAGCTATTAGAAAATGAACGTTATTTTTAACGAAGTTAATGCCATTTCCCAGTGATAGAAAGTATGACCAGGCCAGCGCCTAAGCCCGTGTCGCCGTTCGCAAAGTTCCGGCAACTCGAAAAGCAAAACTCTACCAATAGTCCCAAGTAAGTTCTATTGCATACCACACACACACTTCAAACGAAAACGAATCAAAAACATAAAGATTTCATATTACCTATATCGAACATCAAAGTACTATATTCTATGTATAAGATCCTGTCGCTTGATAAGTAATTTAATGCAGTATATTTTATTTATTTGGCAGCAATATCTGTGGATACGAATAAGGATAGTTTCAAGTAAATATTCAAGTTCAATTTGCATACCTATAACATGTATACTAGACGCTTCTCCGAATCATTTTCAGGGCCAAGTACGTACGCGGGTAGATGTGAAAAACGCGTATGTACTTGTCCCGCCATGGAACATTAAATCACACAAGAATGATTTGAACCTAGTTGACATGACTTGGCACGCGTTAATAATAATAATATCTTGTAAATAACGAGACCCATTAATACATAATACATTCTGCACACGCGTTCCGTAGCACACGACGATGTGTCAAACTAATCCCAGTGTGGAATAGGGCGAGTAACTCTGCGTTTGTACGCCTGCCCTGGGCCCTATTCGGCTTGACCAACCGGTACCATAACTACGCGCGTTTATATCAGCGACATATTTAGGGTAAAGATATATTTATCGACGGCATTTCGCATTTAGCTGTATCTCTGTCTCTTTCCTACGCTTTCAAAACATCCGTAATCAGAGCGAGATACATAGCACAGCAACCACGTTCGCTACGTCACATCGATCTGCGCGTACGCTATCTTTGTAAGTATAATATATGTCGCTCTGATCACAACGATTTGATAACGTAAGAATCGGACAGAGTTACAGCCAAATGTGAAAGGTCATCGATAAATGAGTCTTATCTCTTAACCGAAACATTAAAATTAATAGTTTGGTTTTACGCCAGATATATTTTCTATCTTAACCAATTGAATTCCACCGTTTACTCACGTTACGAGGGCGTTTAAATCTCATTGTCAAGTAGAATAATGCCCCTGGTACAATACAACAGCCAGCGCCTGGTCCGTCTGCCGCTGACTAACCTTGCCCCCCGTTGTAGCTCGGCCAGTCCGAAGAGCCCGGGCTCTCCGGCGCCCTACTTCAAGTTCACGGAGCCCGCGCTGCAAGCGAGCGCCGCGACTATAAAAGAACGGTTGCTGCAGTGGTGTCGCGACAAGACCCGGGACTACGAGGTACACACACACCTCCGCCCCTCCGCCCTCTGCACCCACCCCCCACTGCGTACGCTGTTGTCTAGACACACTTGGGTCCAAAACCCACTAAAAGAGTAGCAACCGGTAGCAGCTTAACCATTTTGAATCTTATATGGGAGATAAAGTTCATTGACATTAGAAGGCAAAGGAGACTTTTTTTTTGCGGCTGCCCGAACCTTCTAGCAATAATTTTTTGTAACAAATTCCGGTTGCTGCCGGCCACTACTCTTTCAGTGGCAATTGACCCTTTCAGATAAGTAGCTGTATATTTTTTGGCTGCAAGTGATTTTTGTTGATAAAAGTTTTATATTACCTAAAGACACGTATTGGGGTGGTAAAGGTTGCATATAAATAGACAGATGCATATTTTTTTAAAGTGAACCTAGATTAAAGTGTGCATCTACTTCCGGGGCGTTCGGATGTAACGGACTTAACGCGTTGTCGAGAGGCATGTTGTTAGCGTTCGCTGCGCACGCGCACCTCGCATTAACACACACGTCACTGTCACTGTCACTGCCGCTCATTGTACACGCTTCACTTATTGCTTCACTGCGACTACTACCTCTGTATATATGTATAGGTTGTGTATTATTATAACCCATTTGTGTACGGCCAAATTGTATTACTTTGGTTGCGAAATATATACCTACAATACTTCTCTATAAGTACTTACATTATTTTATTATATATTTTATACTTATGATGCCTTAAAAATGACTTACACATATAATTATTACAAAAAAATAACAGGAAATTCTTACCGTAACTAAAAGAAAATTTAACAAATTTTTTACTTAAACCTTTTGTTAAGATATGAAAGCATGAATTTGGTATTTTTTTTCAAAAGTGTTCCTTCATAATAAAGTCTACACTGACTGAATAAAAACTTGAAATAAATTGCATGATTTTTGTGTGTCGATAACATCTGAATAGCAAGTACTACAGCTAGTTTTGTAAATATTGGTAAATATGTGTTTGTAATGTCACAGTACCTAATAATAAAATGGGAGCTCAATGTTAAGAGATTGTAGACCTACCAACAACTTTAAGAGCAGTCCGCACTTTCAATTTGTAAATTATCTGTTCATTAGGGGCTTGTAAACACTAGCGTAGCACGTGACTTGTTGCAATCGCCTGCTGGTCATAGGTCTCTCCAATGTGCATCATAGCACCGGCCTTTCAGTCTGGATGTGGAAGATAAAAGAACCCAGTTACTAAAATCACTACATAAGTATTATTGGAAATGTGTACACTACTTACACATATCAACCTTTCGAGTGTCACTGACCACTGTTTACAATTTTATATTTTATAAAAATCTGTGAACGATTTTAACGAGAATTGACCACAATTAAAACTCGTCACAAATACCGCAGTCCACTGCTGATACGCCTTTTCCAATGTGCGCAATATGCGATCTTACCCAGTCACCTTATTCAGTCTGTCTGTCTGTTAAACTCTGGATCCTTCTACGTGGTTAAACTTTCAGTGCAACTAGTCAACCATGAGGATTTTTTTTAACAACCCAATATGTACAGTCCCACAATTAAGTGCTTGTTCAGGCTTGTTAAAGCCTCACAAAGGCTCCAAGATTTAAAGCTAGTCAGATCCGTTCGCTGAAAGCAACTTTTTGGGATTTTTCCCTGTCCTCCGATCGGAACTCCGATTGGTAGGAGGAGCGGGAATATTTTTTCCATATCTCCGATTTAAAGGCGACAGGAAAAACCCCACTTTTATTAAATTTGCTTCAAAGACTTAAAATTTCTGTATCGATTGATCTTAAAGACACAACCCGCTTCAGAAATGGTTCTTAGCTATTCTTCGCGTCGATATAAGACGTTGCAATGGGGGTTATAGCACCAGGCCGCTGATGTCGCTGATGCCGCTAATATAACGTTTAGTAGAAGGTGTCTAACGTGCGTGGTGGGTGATTGTGCAGAATGTGAAGCTGGAGAACTTCTCGACGAGCTGGGCGGACGGGCTGGCGTTCTGCGCGCTGCTGCACCACTTCTTGCCCGACGCGTTCGACTACTCGCGCCTCAGCGCCGACAAGCGGCGGGACAACTTCACGCTCGCCTTCAAACTTGCCGAGTAACTATTGTCTTTTGTACTAATTGTCCTTATACTTAGGTGGCGAAACCAACGGCCTACCTGATTGGAAACAGTTATCATAGCCTATGGACGTACACGGTACACTTTCAACCAAAGCATCTAGTCATGCATCACGCTCGCAAAATGCTACTGGATGTTGGTTATCCCATGTCCTTCCCCAATTTTTAGTGTATATCTGTACCTAACAAAATCGATTAGGTCGATCGAATCGATTAGGCGTGAAAACTGTCAGTTTTCATGCCTAAACCACGGACTCGATTTTCGCACCGATCCCACTTCTGACCTTTTCTTATAAAAGAGTTTGGGCCATTCCCCACCCCACGAAAAATATCTTGCAGTTTCAAGAGCCCGATATTTTTGTAGTTGTGCGTTGTCACATTATATACTCAATCAATATTATATTATATTCGATAGTGATTAAACAATATTTCCTTTTCTTCCAGTGAGAAGGCGGGCATCTACCCCCTGCTAGACGTGGACGATATGGTGGCGATGCGCAAGCCCGACTGGAAGTGCGTCTTCACCTACGTACAGTCCATCCACCGCCGGTTCAAGGACGAGTGACGTCGCCACATCGACCCCTCCCTCTGCCGGCGTACCAGCCCCCCACTGACAGACAAGCCTCGACAAGTAATTCATTAGCCTGGTCTAAGATCGCGATTATTTCTAGAGAGCTTAATTAAAATTCTCGGTAAACAGAGTCAATTAAGACAGTGGTACACTTTCAACTTAAGCATCTAGTCTTGCATCTTGAGTATCATAAAAAATATTGATCGGGTGAAAATATTTTTAAAAGACAGTACCTTCATTAAAGCTAATGAAAGATACGCCAGGAAAAGTACAAGTAAAATAGATTTGGGATAAGATTGGGGTTTTCGTACGTTTATTATAGGGGGCTCTTGTACATTTATGTGGGGTTTTCATACATTTGTGGGGCTTTTGTACATTTATGTGAAGCTTTTTATGCATCGCCTCTAATCTTATAGTACTCAAGTTCATAACAACAGTACCTATAATCTTAAGTGGAAATAATGCCACTGATTTGATTGTCATCCTGTGCTGTTATAGACGAGGTAGACAGAGAGGGTGCCGGTGGTCGGTACGTCGGTATGGCCGCAGGAATCGGTAGCGAGCAGTAGAACGTTGTAGTCACAAATAGTTGTAGGTATGAAGTGTTACAAATAGTGTTGTATGAAGTGTTACAAATATTTGTATCAAGTATTACAAATACTTATACAGTGTTACAGATATTTGTATGAATTGTTACAAATATTTGTACAAAGTGTTACAAATCCAAAGAGTGTATGTTGTTGATTGTTGTTGTTATGTTACGTCAGTGTCCGCCCAACTCGCATCTCCAGCGCTGTCTCGACAGTCCTCCTATTTATTATAATCTCAACATGTGATTTTTTTCTACGTTTAGCTTTAAGTACTAACATTTATATACCGACTGTAGGTCATAGAACATAGGTATGGTCTTAGAGCAGACAGGCAAAGAGTCGCTTGCACTTATATCCGACATAAGTTAGTAGAGCCCTTTGCCACTCAGTGTACAGACCGTTTTGCGAACATTTAACATATTAGGATTTGACATATTAATATATCTACCAGCGGCTTGATGTATTCGCAAACTGATTTTATAAAATTTGATATTATTGATTATTATGTTAATTTATATTGATAATGAAATAAATATTGATTAACAAAACTGTGGTGTAATTATTGAAACCTTTATTTTGTAAGTTACAATGGTGGCTGACCTAACCAAGAACATGATTTTAATTTAATTCTAAATAACATTTATTGAAACATATAAATTTCAAAGCCATGATTTTTTGTACTTTAATAACAATTAAATAAATAAGTTAGACAGAAATCGGGCTTGAACTGTGATTATGTTGTTAGAGAGGTACGATACCTTTTGTTTCCCCGACGTTAAAATTTACGATTGGTCACAAGGTACCGTACCTTCATATATTATCGCGGCTATATCCCGATTTTTATCTAATTCTAAGTTTAATTATATTCAAAATCAATATGTTATTGAAACATTCATCATTACTATACCGAGGAAGTATATTATGACCGCAGGTTTGCTATTGTGTTGCACACACGGCAAAGGACATAAGTATAGTACCTTTCATATAATGTTGTATGTAAAGATGTAACTTTTATATAAAGTGTTACAAATAGAAAAAGTACAAAGTGTTACCTATACTTGTCTTCTTTGCTGACTGTACCTACCACACGCGTAACAATATCGCCCTATCTAAGTATCTAATTATAAATTATATAAAATACTTATTAGTTATTCTAGACTTAATTTTAACCCGAAATTTCGACCAATTGCCCAATGCTGGACTCGGCACTAGATGACATGGCTCAAAGAAACGATCTATCTACACCAGGTTTATGGCAGTACTCCTGAATTTACAAAACAACTAGAATAAGTATAAATTCAAATAAATCTTCAAGATTAAAATAAAATCATTAAGTTCAAAGAACTAGTTCTCTGTAAGACATCTGGTGGTTGTATTCGTATTTTCAGATGCTTTAATAAAAACATAAATTATCAGGATGACGAAGGTGATTAAAGTTGATGCCAAGAATACTATGAAGGAAATCGCCATGTTGTAAATATTTGGAATAGCTTAGTGGTTTTCACTCAATAGAGATAATTCACCAGCATCTGAAAACAAAATTAACACAGATGTAGGTTCGTCTTCGGTCTTCAGTTGCCGGGGTGTTTTTTGACCCAAAGTACATGTACCTCGCACCCCTATTGACCCAACGTCATCTCTGAATTTGAGATAACCCACTTCTGTGTGGGAAACACAGATGTGCCTGTAGTATTTTCCGCAAAGAAAACACCAATCGTGCTTCATTAGTGTGTATTTAGTAGAAAGGTAATATTAAGTTAACACAAAGCAGTCAAAGAGGTGGTTCGTTAAGTGTCCGATATAAACTCACATATCTTCCACGTTAAAAATACACAAAATAGGTAAATATACAAGTATAAATAGTGGTGAAAAAGGTATTTTACATGTCAAGCTCGCACCGGCAACCACTGGATTCAATAGTTTGATGATGGGGCAACATCTAGACAATGGGATCCAGTGGATGAAAAATCCAAGGAAATCCCTCGAGGGATAGAGATCCAAGTGGATGGAGCCAAACTTTGCAACAGTTAAATCGTTGAGCCTAGACAGGAAACGAATGAAAGAAAAGAAGGAAAAGTAAGGTAAGTTGGGCAAGAGATAGTCTTTAGCACTAAAGCATCTTATAGCTACATATATAAATCTAGCTACCTAGCGATTTCTAATCCTACGTTCACGTGCCATAAAAAAACAAAACTTCATACCAAGGATCTGGCAGCATGTAAGGAAGGGCGACCATAAACGGGTCAGCTACATTAGTGCTCCTATCAGCGGTCGCGTGTCCCGTATCATCGCCCACGACGGTGGTGTCGGACGGGTGGGGGGTTAGCGTATTCTCCTCGTCAGCCAGGGTCACGTGCACGTGGAGCGTGCTGTCCCGCCACGCCTGCCAGGACAGCTGGTGCTCTTGAATCTTCAGCAACATCCAGGTTGTCAGCAGGCCGTTCAGCGCACCTGGTGTGTTGGTCATCACGAAAAGTTGAAACAGTGCGCTATCTAGATAACCAGATACAAGTACGCGTTTTCAGTCATATTGCAAATGGTATCTCTTTCATAAGATGAGTTTTGGTCGGCTGTTCTGGTGTCTTGTTGGTTCCATTATCATGCATCGTCAATGGGAATATGCAGACTGGCGTGATATGAAGATATATAAAAAATAAGCTAGGTATAAACTTAATGGATAAGGAATAAGCCTTGTGACCAAATGGTTTTGGTCCCAGTGTTGAATCCTGAACGACGTGAACTTAGCTGGAGGGTCTGGGGAAATAACAGTATTTATATAAAGAAAAGAACAAAATTAACATACAACAGAATCATATATTATTTTCTGTGTTTGCATGTTTTAGCTGGAGACACAAATGCTACAATCAAGTTTTAAAACATAGACACAAAAAAAAACTCCGGACCCAAGATCAGCCGGACCCAAGAGCAAGGACAGCCTCTGTGGCGTGGCGGTAGTGCACTCGACTGCCACGCAGGAGGCGCGGGTTCGATTCCCGCTCAGTGCAAATATTAGTATGCATGAATATGGCTATTTGCATTGGTCTGGGTGTTTCTATGTATAATATGTATGTATTTACAAAAAAAAAGTATCTATTTTTTTTTTTTTTTTTTTTTTTTTCTATGTATGTTTATCCGCATTCTAGATTCCATAACACAAGCTATAAAAGCTTACCTTTTTTTTTTTTTTTCGTGCGGAAATCCCCTCGGATACCCCCCCTGCCGGAGCCGGAAGGGGAGGTTATGTCGGACTCGAACCGACTAAAACCGCACGCCGACTGTGGGTCTTGGTGCTAGGCCAGAGGTGAGGTTGTCATAAACATATCCCTCGCACCCCGGCTGACCCAGGGCCATCCCATACGGTCTGGCCCTCCTCAGGAGGGGGGACAACGGTGTCCCCAACTCGCCCCCGGAATGGGGAGGCGCGCTATTCAGCGCACCGCCGCCGGCTATAAAAGCTTACCATGGGTCTAGATAGCGTTGTGTAAAATGTTGTGAATATTTATTATTATTATCCTCTTTATTCATTTTAAAAACTTATAAATTATATTTTTAAATACATATAAAAAAAACATATATTTAAAAATATAAAAAATAGTATCCCACCGGCATCGAGTACAGGGACCAAGCTACCGGTGGTCAGGGCTCCAGAGAGAGGAACTTCCTCACGATGCGCGCCGTATCAAGGAGTACTGCCTTCTGCATCTGGCCCTTGACCCAACCATCCAACCCGAGCCTCTTCAGATGTTGGTCGAGGCTCTTTGCTATCAATCCGTTGACTGATACGACTATCGGTACAATGATTGCTGAGTCAACATTCCACATATCGACAACCTCGTGGGCCAAGTCCAAGTATTTAACTTGTTTATCTTTCTCAGCTTTCACGAGATTCTCGTCATGAGGAATGGTGACATCAACAATCAATGCTCGGCGTTCGGATCGATCTATCACCACAATGTCAGGCTTGTTAGCTATAACAGTCCTATCAGTGATGATAGATCGATCCCAGTACAATGTGATATGGCTATTTTCTAGAACTGGCTCAGGAACATACCTATAGTACGGCACCTCAACTTCCACAAGGTTGTATTTCAGAGCAAGTCGCTGATGGATTATCCTGGCTACTTGATTATGTCTGTGCAAGTACTCGCCGTTAGCAAGACGAGAACAACCGGAAGTAATATGCCTGAGGGATTCACCAGGTTGGTGACACGCTCGACAAATGTCAATTGTGCCATCCCTCATGATATACTTCCGATAGTTATTCGTCTTAATAACTTCATCTGCAATTGCACAGACAAAACCTTCAGTTTCCCCAAAAAGGTCACTGAAACGTAGCCAGGACACGGACGCTAGTAGATCTACTTCGGGCCTGTGTAGGGCCCGATAGAACCGGCCATGTAGCTCCATACTCTGCCATACCTCCCTGCGGCTGTCAGTGCTAACTATTGTAGGCCTGCGCCTGTTCTCTTTAGCCAAACTGAGCGGGGTAAGCCCGGTATCTACGTTGACTACATCACGATGCATGTCCATGTTCGACTTAAGAAAGTAGTCTCTGAGATTGCACACCTCGCGATTATGAAGGGTCTTAGCATTTAAAAAACCTCGACCCCCACATTTCCGCGGGATGTACAATCTCATGACTGACGACCGTGGGTGGTGCATTCGAAATGCAGTCAACTGAGTCCGGACTTTCCTATCGATGGTATCGAGTTCAGTCTGAGTCCACTTGAGTATGCCAAAAGAGTACATCAAGAGTGGCATGACCCAACTGTTACAGGCACGCACCTTGTTACCACCTGACAAAAGACTGTTAAGTACCTTTTTCAGGCGGCCAAAGAAACGTTCCTGTAACAGTTGTTTCATGTCGACCTCATTGATGCATAGCGCCTGTGACATACCCAAGTATTTATAGGTCTCGGTTACGAGGAGTGATCTTAGGTTAGTGGAATCAGAGAGCTGTATACCCTCCGACTCCACCACCCGCCCTCGCTTTACATGAATGACTGAAACGCCATTTTAATAGAATTACTGAATGTTTCTGTTACCTTCAGTAAAGCTATTAATTGAGAATTGGTGTGGGCAAATAGCTTTAAATCATCCATGTAAAAGAGGTGGGATACCATCTGACCCTCTCTTCGTAGCCTATAACCTAACCCTGAATTCACTAGTAAAGCACTAAGTGGGTTCAGGGCTAAGCAGAACCAAAGGGGACTCAGACTATCCCCCTGAAAAATACCCCGCTCTATTGTTATCGGCACGCCGCCACCCAAAGCCTGACGACACCCTGGATAGAAAAGAACCGTCCTCCATTGCCACATACACGACCTTAAGAAGGTACATAGAGTTGTATTCACTTTATACAACTCCAGCACCCTCAAAAGCCATGTATGTGGCACGGAGTCAAACGATTTCTTGTAATCGATCCAGCATGCAGTCAGATCTTTATGATTGCGGCGAGCTTGTTGGCTAATAGCCATATCAATCAGGAGGAGCTCCTTAGTACCCCGGGCCCCATTCCTAGATCCATTCTGAGAGGCACACATAATAGAATTATTGTTTATGTGATTGTTAATCTTAGCTCTCAGGATGGATGTAAGAAGTTTATAGTTATTATTATTATTATTATTCTGACGACGATGAGGAGAAGGTTGTTACTTAAATAAGTACTCAACAAGCTGCTTATACTTAGTAGGGAACATAGATGATAAGAGATCATCCAGGTGATCACTTAACAAGGTCTAATCAGACCATAATGGGACTTACTATTTTAACTATCCTGCGACAACCCCAATACGTGCAACAGCTCGTCAATGATTCCATCAAGGTGTTTGGAAACTGGCATGACCATCAGCAATGAAGAATACGAAAGGGATATTAGACTTTCAAGAGCTTCTTCGTTTGAAGTACCAGGAAAGTATGAGCACTGAATTTTAAATCATATATTTTTCTTACAAAATTTTGTTGATTTGTTAATATACTGCCCTGGTACCTGAAAAAAACAAACCCTGTTTTATTAAAGTCGTATACTTATGCCACACAAAAAGGTAATAAAAAGGTATATTAGCATAACTGTTTTAGTCTTTATACGGTTATAGGTTAAAGGAATAAGGGAAAAAATAATATTTACATCATCTACACAATGCGTGTTTATGTTCACAATGTCTTACCTATGCAGTGACTATAAGCGAAAACTTGTTACTGGCTTTCTATTGCCTAATCCAACGCTATTCATGTTTTGTGGCTGTAAGTTTTCCATGTAATAAATAAATAAATAAATAAATAAATAAATAAATAAATAAATAAATAAATAAATAAATAAATAAATAAATAAATAAATAAATAAATAAATAAATAAATAAATAAATAAATAAATAAATAAATAAATAAATAAATAAATAAATAAATAAATAAATAAATAAATAAATAAATAAATAAATAAATAAATAAATAAATAAATAAATAAATAAATAAAAATCTAACTATTGAATTACTCACAATAATAGAACTATATAATGGAACCAACAAGACAACCCTTTTGAGAATCATTTAAGATTATATGGTGGTTTTTTGTCTTTTCGGCTTTATTGTCTGTGTATACTCTGTGTAGGTATACCCGAAAATCCATCTTCTTTTTTGGCAAAAAGATGGATTCTCGAGTATACTACGATATATTGCCAAATTCTCCAAGTTCCTGCTGATTTTATTACTTCAAAGACATTTTCACTTTCACTAGTGGGATACGTCCCGAATGTCATTACTCGACGGACTCTGCTGTTGCTCCTTATATTCAAGAATTACAAGAAGTAAGATAATAACCAATAACTCCAATAAGCAGCGAGGAGAAAAGGTTTGCAGCGATGGCGGCACCTCCCCCCCTCCTGGCTCCGGCCTGGAGTACCGCATCGCAGGCGTGCAGCGCACGCGCCGTGCCGAGCACGCTGGCCGTGCCCAGAGCCAGCGCGCGCCACACATCGGCTGCCAGCGCACGCCCCCGACCTGACACCGCCCACTCGCCCATCGAGCGCATCCATGACCATCTGGGGAGCAGCCCGAGGAATACAAACCTTTAGATCTTCATCATTATTATCTCAGTGTTCAGCATCGTTCGTGACGAGATGACGTCCCGCATGTCATCCCATAGAATGTCATGCTAGCATTTCTTGGATTATATTTGCGTTTTGTGTGTGCTATTCCTGCCTGCTCTACTTCGTTGGAGGATTGCTGTTAAGGTAATCCTTCATGTATAATTACTGGCAAAAACTGACGAAAAAATAAGTACTTTTTCACAACTAAGTAATAGATATTTCAATCTCATTTTCAAGAATATCATTCAAATCCCGCATAATCTTAAGTTTAGTATCGAATGGAAAGTAGCCAATTTTTATGATACAGAAAATAAAGGGTATCTTTCACTTCTGTTTCAATGTATTTTTAATTTTATGGCCAGTTTGCCTACCAATACAGACAGAACTTACTTATGACTCCTGGTGACGACATAATGGTGTCGGCATAGCTCGCAGTACGATGTGGCGGCCTGCAGCAACCAGCGCTCGAGACAGGAGCGGTGCACCGCCGCTATGGTCCCACGACAAGAGCACGGCCGGACCAGCCGCTCGGCAGACTCCCCTCCGAAGCAGATTCGACAGATGTTGTCCGATCGCAGGCTGCCCGTGAAGCTAGTTACCTCCTTCGCAGCTTGCGGGCCCTTTACACAACACTTTGCTCTACACAAATTGATTCCAAAGCAAAAATCTTATTCCCAATTTCAATAGCGACCGTCCGATGCTTAAAACATTGCTTGGTAGAGCTTATTTCCAGCAGTTAACTTGGCTAATTGGGTTGATTTGTGTTGTTTCGATATAAACGAATTAAAATGTGAGATATAATTCTTATCTTAGTCGTGATAGTTCATATTTAAAAATGTACTAAAATAGACAATAGCTACCTGCTTATTAAGTAGCAGGGCACACACCGAGCCCAGGATAGACATGGACCTGCCCCCGCCCGACTGCAAGAGCGAAGAAGCCGGTGACGAGAACGTCAGGGAGTCGGCGATGCGCGCGCGCATCACTCTTTGCTCCTCGCTATCATTCACGGTTGCTGGAGGATTGATATCAAAAATAGTTAAATTTAAAGTAAGAAAGATAAACTCAGTCCTAATCCTACTAATATTATAAACGCGAAAGTGTTTGTGACTCTTTCACGTAAAAAGTACTGAATGGATTGTCATGAAACTTTATAATAATATATCTTATACATCAGAATAACACATAGGCTACATATCATCACGCTATTACTCAAAACCGAGCAGTGATCATTAATGTCAAAAAATTCGGCGGCATTGTTGTGTTTTTCTACGCCACTCTAATATAAGCTACTCGAAATACAAATCCTGCGCAGACGAAGGCACCAACTAGTAGTTAAATAATTTTGCTCTACTTTGGGAAAAGGAAAACACTAGAACACGTTATAAGAAGAATTTTTTTTCTCGTGCGAAAAATCCCCACGCATACCGCCCGGAGCCGGTGGAGGCGGTTATGTCGGACTCGAACCGACTTAACGCACGCCGTCTTGGGTTTTTGGTTGCCGAAGGTGAGATTGCTGACAGCATATCTCTCGCACCCCGGCAGACCCAGGTCCATCTCTTTCGATATGGCCCCCTTCGGGTTGTGGGGACCATCATAGTGTCCCCATCTAGCCCTGGGTGCGGAGAGGCGCACTTTGCGCCGCCGTCGCGGCCTTCTTCTGCTTGGGTGTCAGGCAGCTCCACTGATCACCCCCAGGCCAGCGCTCAAGGTGGTTCTACGACCTCCGACGTCCTGTTTGCCTTCACTCTTCGCGGGCTTCTCAAGCCCGGAGTCTAGTCCGGACCCGACGGACAAGCGTTCGCGCATCGTACCTTCGCTGTGAGCAAAGTGGCAAGTGTGAGGACTCCCACCCCCAGAGCCACCACTAGGATCCGCCTCGGCGTGTCCCACGCCGGCCACTGGGTCAGGGTGTGCAGCACCGTGTCCTCGCTCGCATTATAAGAAGATCTTAAGGTTCAGGGTCGATTACCGGAACTGTCCTGAGTTGTACTGTATTGTCTAGAAATGTATTGTCCAGAAGTATTCATTCATAAGTAGAATTAGCCCTGGCACTAACGTAGATTTTTCAATTTGTCCTGACCTGGCAAACAATGGTTATATTGCAGAAGTATCTATTCTTCTTCATCTTGTCCAAAGATTTCACACAGCTCACTTCTAACTGAATACGAAATAATTGAAATTGTAGGAGTACCTGGTGAGGAGATGCCGGGGGTATATCGACAGCTGATGTCCGTCTGCTGAGCCGTCGAGCGCAACTCTTTCTCGCGCTGTTGAGGCGGTGGAGACACCTGGACACAGCGCGGTTAAGACTAATAACGATGCTTCAAAAGAAATGAGAGAAACACTACCATCAACAAACCTTTTCCCCGATGTATTTCGAATTTATAAGTTAGCAAAATAAATGCTATAAAAATTTCATTCAAATAACATCAACAAATTTCATTTTATTTCATTTATTTATAGCAGAAACATGGTTAAGTACATAGGTATTACAATTTATGTTCGTCCAGCACATTTCGCCGTGTTTAGCAGCATGCAAATTTTCTAAATAGTGACAATTTAAAATATAAAGAAATGGAGATTCAGATTGATGTGTCGCGTTATAATAGTAAATTTATATTATGTCAGTAAATACATTCATGATGATATTAATGTCATAATAATATAATGGCAAAAAAGATCCTAGTGTCAAGAATGAAATTATATAATGACTTCAAATAGGCACATATTATGTTATGTTAAGTATTTATTTAAATGATCAATAATTTATTATTTAAAATTACCTACTAATTACAAATAAAAATAAACGAAAACCAATAAAACTAAGACTAAAATTAAAACGCGTCGTAGAATTCTTCCTGGCAGCATTGCCACGTTGTATGGCAATGCTTATTCTCTGACCTAAAAAGAGGCCAGCCCTCTGGTCACGAGAAGCGTCGACCATACGCTTCGCAGTCTCCCTGAAAAGATTGCGAACGCTTGGGCTCCTTGGTCCCAACGTTTCGACTCCAAACGGCACAAATTCATAGTCTCCGATGAGATTGGAGTATTTGCGCCGTTTGAGAGCCTCTGCAGAAGCAATGGTGGCACTGGCACAGCCAGCCATGCCCGGTAAATGGGTAGGAGCACACCAGAGCCCAGAGCCCTACTCATTTTCCATGACATTAACGACATACCATCCGGTCGGGGTAACACACGGCGCGTAATCGGAGGCACGCGGCGATGCGGAAAGTGGTGTCGTCTAACATAGTCCCTACATTAGACAACGGAAGAGCTTGCAACCAAAGACCCGATTCCCACACTCCAACCGCCAGTAAACGGACACGCTCAGCAGCATTAGAGCAATTATTTAATAGATTTTGTCTAACTAAGCTGTAAAGCGGCCCGTCCCACTGACGCCGTGAGAAAAGGTTCCCTGGGAGATCAGTGTTTGGACATGCAATTTTCCAAGCATACACTGCATCGATCTTGCACAATACTTCAGAATTAACTACTGTAGGTGCAAGAATTTTCCTACTTAATTCTCCCGTACTGTAGACCGAAGACAGGAACGCTGGCAAGCTGACATCTGAAATTGTGCGATTACCGAGCCCACCTAAGCGAATCGGCAGAGACGCTTGTAGTGAAGCTCGGTCATTCAAGGCCACAATAGGTACATAATTTATCAATGTCAATATTCATATAATAATTAATAGTTTGTGTCAAGAAGGGAAATAATTATGAACTACCAATCACTTACTATATCCCATAAATTCATCAACTGAATAAAATACATTTTTCATTAAATATTGCTGGTAGCGCCGAGCGCGATATACCTAAGTCCCTTCGATAGCATAATTCACGATGTCACCAGTTACAAGGTATCGGATTAGATCTGGGATGGTTCGTGCACTCACCTGTGGCTGCTCGCTCGCGTGGACGGCGCACACAGTCGCTCGGGTAAAGGCCCACTACCGAGATTCCTCTCACGACAAGTCTGTACAGTTCTGGTATCACTCGCGAATCGCGATATCACGTCACCACTTTGAACAGCGGGAATGCGAAAGAGCAGGAGGAGGCGATGCTCCTGTCTTGTAAAAATGCGGAATAGAATAATTTGACTCCTTTCAACTCAGCGGTGGTTTGGGAAGTGTTCGTTTAGCACACGCATCACAGAAACGTCAATATGGCGCCATGGCCGGAGGTGAGGTTGTCATCGACATATCCCTCGCACCCCGGCTGACCCAGGGCCATCCCTTACGGTCCAGCCAGCCCTCCTCGAGAGGGGGGACAACGGTGTCCCCAACTCGCCCCCGGAATGGGGAGGCGCGCTTCTTAGCGCGCCGTCGTCGTGGCCTGCTTCTACTGGGGTGATAGGTGGCTCCACCCGTCACCCCCAGGCCCGCACTCATGGGGGACGGAGGTCAGTCAGTGCCCTCCGACGGCCGGGTTGCCTGCGCGCGCGGGCGGTGCGATTCGCGAGTCTCGCTCGTTCGCGCAGTCTCTCCCGTTCCGCCGTCTCCTTCACGACCATTACCTGCTCGCTGAAGGAGACGCCGGCCGCCCACGCGTCCGCACAGCGGACCATTGCTGTGAGCAAGGTGGCGAGGGTGAGAACTCTCACTTCCAAGGCCGCCACTACCTCCCGCCTCGGTCCGGCCCATGCCGGATGCACCATACTACCCATTGTTCTGCCGGCGCGGTCCTGAAAAACTCTGTATGTGGTTGGCCACAAATCACAATTCAGGCTACGGAGGTCAGACGGCAGTCGCTCCTGATCATCTTAAAAGTTTATATAGGCATACCCTGGGCTCTGAAGCGACAAGCTGAGGATGCAACCGGGATGAAATGCTAGGATGATGATGATAATGATCATTGTTCCTATCAACTTACTCGATTATCATGCCGTATTTAACCAAATAAGTGGTTCCACCTTTCATCAGAGAGAAAAGACCTCTTCGCATACATTGCTGGCCACTTGAAAATGTGTTAGGTATTTTGTGACTGTACTTTGAATATTTTCTATGCTGTTTTGTTTTTATAAAGACATTTCTGTATATTTATTTAGTTCATTATTGATTTTCCTTATTAGTTGTGTTCAGGGATAAAATAAAACAAGTTTCTTATCATAATTTTTCATCGCACAACTGGTCTGGTTGTGCCACAGGTCCATCGTTATAGAAATATGAAATGATCGCACTACTTGGTGTGCTATCGCCAGGCAGGCGCCACTTGTACCGTCGTACCGTGCACGAACCAATTAAATTGCGGGATTGGTTTGGGTAGGATAATGGTTGGCATCGTAAATATCAATTACTTCCGCTTTCATACAGAATGGCGTTACCATTACTCCCCCCCACCCCCCCCCCCCCCCCCCACCCCCCAAAGGAAATGCAAGCTCAATGCTTATCATATCCAATGGGCTCTAACTAAAGCGCCCGAGTCGAGAGACTCAGCGAACCAAAAATATAATGAAAAAGATGAAGTAGGTACCTCAGATTTAACTAAAACTAAACTAAGAATAAGGTAGATAGCAAAAGGTAGATAGGCATCTCTAATAACAATAGTTATGTAAAGACATAAACGCACGAACAGTTACCACTCGCGTAATTCCGTCCTTACCGGGGTGAACCCTTTCAACAACCGCCAAAGGCCAAGCCAGAGGAGGAGCATTATCATTGATAATTACGATTACAGTTCCAGGTGTAATGGGTACGGAATGCGTGTTCCATTTTTCTCTAGTCTGCATGTTATGTTACTCAATCCTCCACCTATCCCAAAAGGACTGACCCATGTTATCTAGAAGCGCGTGTCTATGAGTCAGACCGACAACATCGGTGGAAGTAATTCCAGCCGCCGCCGGTAGAGAGTACAATGGTGCAGTGTATAGGAAATGACTAGGGGTCAAAGCGGTGGGTTCCGACGGGCCAGAACTCAGCACTATAAGCGGACGCGAATTTAATAAACATTCAATCTGAGTAAGTACGGTAATCAACTCCTCGTATGAAAGAAGTTGTTGTCCTATCACCTTATTAGTATAGGTGAGTTTTAATAACCTTAACCATACTCTTCCAACAGCCACCGAAGTGTCCAGAGGCTGGGCAATTGAATTTCCATTTAATCCGACTTTCTCTCAACTCATCTTCGAGATGAGGGCGGAATTCATTGTTCAAAAATTTATGCAAGTCGCGTAAGTAAGAATTCGCGGCAACAAAATTGGTTCCGTTATCCGAATGGAGCCACTGCACGGGTCCGCGACGAGACAACAATATTTTTAGCGCAGCTAAGAAACTAGGCGTACTAAGGTCCGTCGCAACCTCTATATGCACGGCGCGAGTTGTTAGACAAGTAAATAAACGTATATAAGCCTTTAAACTTGTAACCCCGCGGCGACGGATAGGTGCATAAGCTATGGGACCTGCATAATCACAACCCGTATGAGTAAAGGCTTTAACTACCTGTTTCGTACGACAATCGGGTAGATCGGCCATAAGGGGATAAGTCGACCGCGGACGCATGCGGAAACAAGTATTACACTCGTGCACTATACGTCGCACTGTAGAACGGGCAGCCAGGATCCAATAATGTTGTCTTAACAAAGACATGAGCAGTTCAGGTCCTGCATGCATGTGCTTTTTATGATAATAATGTATGATCAAATCAATTATGTGATCATTTCGAGGCAGAATTATTGGGTGTCGCTGAGCAAAAAACCTTAGGTCTGAATTGACCAGGCGACCGCCCACTAAAATAAGCCCGTTGTGCAGAAACGGTCTCAATTTGTTGAAGACCAGCGAAAACGGCGCTTGATTTTTTAAGTATTCAATTTATTTAGCAAAGTACTTCTGCTGTAAAAATTTTAACGACAACATTTCAGCGAACTCCATATCACAGGACGTGATTGCAACGGAATCGCGACGCGATAATAACTTAGCAAATCTACAAATATAGAATACGACGCGTAGAAATTTACTCCACGAAGAAAATCGTAAAGAAGCAGTAATTTATAACAGACTCTTCCGTAGGGTCTGTAGTAGTAAGCGAAAGCACCTTTTGTTCGGGTACTTCGGTTGAGGAGAGTAAACCCTCGTTAAGGGGCCATTCCGATGGATCTTGGGATAACCAGGCTATTCTCCACGGATACCACCCCCACGGAGCCGGTGAAGGCGGTTATGTCGGACTCGAACCGACTAAAACGCTCGCCGTCTTGGGTCCTTGGTTGCCGGAGGTGAGATTGCCAAAAACATATCTCTCGCACCCCGGCAGTACCAGGACCATCTCTTTCGAGATGGCCCCTTAGGGTTGTTTGGACCACAGGGTCCCCATCTAGCCCCGGTTACGGGGAGGCGCACTTCGCGCCGTCGCCGCGGCCTGCTTCTGCTAGGGTGACAGGTGGCTGCGGCGGTGCGCTGAAAAGCGCGCCTCCCCATTCCGGGATGGGTCTTACCGCCGCTATTACGGTGTGCCCTGCGCATGGTCGCCCAAGTCGTAGCTCCCATTCCGCTACCATGTCCCTGTGGAGCTGAGACCTCACGGCCCGAATTTCTTCGGGCTCAGGTTCCCGTCCCTGCTCCGGGATCCGGCAAGGAGACTCGCCGCTTCCAAGGATATCGCCCTGATGGCCCTTCTGGCCATTGCACGCTGCGGACCATGCAGCAGACGTGCATTATGGACCGTCAGGGTCTCCGCTCATATTGGGCACCCATATAGGGCCATGCACCGCACGACTCCCGCGTAGGGTCTCCTACAGGAGTCACCCGGCCCCCTCATGTTGGGCAGCAGCCTCCCCAGAGTGGCAGCTGTGTCCTTCAATTTGGGGGCCAGTCTTCGGAGATGCTCCCCGAAGTTCCACCGGCCGTCAAGCACGAGCCCCAGATATTTCATCTGGGGCTTGATGCCGATGGAAATGTCTCCCACTATGAGACTGGAATCTTCCGGTGGCACGCGCCGAGGCCCGTGAAAGAACATGGCCTCGGTTTTATGCAGAATGGGATAACCAGGCTGGGCCATGGGGCCAGAGCGGGCGCGTTAACAATTTTTGCGGTGTAATACCGCGCGCGAGATAAACAATCAGCGGGGTTTTCAATACCCGCGACGTGGAAGTTATCAGCGGAAACATTTTCCGCGACCTCTATCACGCGGTTGGCGACAAATGTCTGCCAGCGATTTGCCGAGCTCTTTATCCAATACAGAGCCACCTTCGAATCCGTAAAGGCATAAACCGTAACGGGAAAACGAGAGCTATAATTTTCAGCTACCGTACGTAGCAGCTTGGACAGCGGGTTAGGGGGCAAGTCGTCCCCTTCGAAACTGGGACCTGGGACCAACCCCACCTTTTCTAATTTGATAATAGGCAACTGAGCCCACGACGACTGTGGTCACGAAAAAACGTGGCTCAGAAAAGATACAATTTTAAATGTTTTTACAATCAGTTACATAAACCAAATAATGCAGTTGAGGCGCAGAAAGCACGTCTCAATAAAATGATAAAACCCAAGTCAAACTTAGTAGTTCTTATTAAAACACTACCAAAATATTCTAGGATTTACTTTGGTAAACTGAAAAACGACGAAATATTCCAAAAAAATCCTCAGTGACATTAAATCACATAGACGACTGAAAAAAATACTTTGAGATCTGATCGATAATGAAATTACTTCAGGACATTGTATTGAGAAATTAATTGACTAAGATTTCTCCTGGAATGGTTTATCACGCCTTTTGTTTTATGATTTTTTTATATTGCTTTTAAGAAAAAAAAATGTACCCAACCCACTTTTGATTTGTTTGTTAAGAACGATGTTTTTAATTATGGAATAAAAAAATGACATGATAAGTATGAAGACCTACATAATAAATAAATAATAAAGTAGTAGTATAGTAGTAGTAAGTACTTAAATTAACCTGGGCCCATTGCCTATTATCAAATTAGAAAACATGGGATTGGTCCCAGGTCCCAGTTTCGAAGGGGACGACTTGCCCCCTAACCCTAGATAGCAACACAGCTGCACAAAGCTCCAGACGAGGAATTGTCTGGGGTGAGGATGGAACTACCCTAGATTTCGCACACAGGAGTTGCACGGTTGCATTGCCATTAGCGGAGCGGACATGCATGTACTACTCTGTCAAGAAAGTACCGGGAAAAAATCAATAATACACAAAAAAATTGTTATTCATCCAAATTTATTTTATCACCTTCAAAGTATGCTCCTTCAGAAAGGATACACTTACGCCAACGAATAATCCAATCATCAAAACATTTTTTAAACGCTGTTTCCGGAATTGAGTTCAGTTCACGCCGCGAATTCTCCTTTATGTCTTCTACTGATTGAAAACGGGTGCCACGAAGTGGTAATTTGAGTGTAGGAAAAATAAAGAAGTCGGCTGGAGCCATATCTGGTGAATATGGTGGTTGCTCGATGGTATTTGTTGAGTGTTTGGACAAAAATTCGTTCACAATGATGGCCTTGTGCGAAAAATACATTACCCCACAGTAAAAATGGGTATGTTCCCACTTGTTCTACTAAAGAGTAGAACTATAGAACAAACGTGACTTTTAGTTCTACTCTTTAGTAGAACAAGTGGGAACATACCTAAAAATGGCCACGCTAACAATACCGACACGACTCAACGTTTGAGTATTTTCTGTTCTTGTGGCACAAAAACTAATTGTCCCCATGACTCTCGTGTCTCACTAGTCTCTTTGACCAATTGGAAATTAGTCGTTTTGGTCACCATGATATAATTTTGTTTTGACACATACTTAAAGTCTAATGAGGAACAGACGCTTTGGTATTTCTAGCGTAAGTTACCTACCTACATCAATATTACGATACAATACTCACGGGCGTGTGCAGTGATGAACAGCTGGACGCAGACATACTCATGGTTGCTTTACTGTCGGAGCGTCCAAGGCCCCAGTACATCAACAGTGTCTCACCTTCTCCAACATCACATTCCTACAAATTAACCATGTTCAGGTACAATATTCGTCTATACACTACTGCTCACTTCACAGCCTAAGGTGGAAGATTGCTAGCCTCTGCTTCTTCTAGGAGCATTTCAGTAGATACAACTTGTATGTACCTATGTCTGAAGTTAAAAACGAGTAAGTTATATAGTGAAGACCGCGAAACAGCAAACGGAAGGTGGAATTAGAACGCTTCCTAGCCAAATGGACTGACGAGCTGAAAAAGGTAGCTGGGACATAGATATGGAAGCCGGAGGATCAGGATTAATGGCGCACATTGGGAAAGGCCTATCTCCAGTAGTGTATTGCAATAGGATAATTGATAAGTTATCAGTAGGTCAAGTACCTCGTATAACAACTGGTGACCTGAGTTGTTAACCGTCATTTAAATACTACACCAAAAATAACATAAAAAAATACCCTTATGATATTTGAATAACTGCAAGTCCTGTGAAATTTGAAGTTTATGTTTTGTAAGGCTTGCTGGATCCTCGGCGAAAACCCAATGGGAGCGAGCACAGCCTGCCGAAGCTTTTGGATTACATCGCTTGGAAATGGTTCCGTGTCATTACTGTCTACTAAGCAATTTATAGTTACGTATCTACGCATTTTTTATCAACATCGCGGAAATATTTTTTATTCTTTTCTATGTGATTTATATAAAAATGTCCTGTAACATGAGTTACTCAAAATAGTCCATTGCGTGACGTGTCGTGATCTCGATGGTTTGACAATTTTTGATTTGTCAAGTGTTAGATTTTTTTCTGTGATTAAAAATAGGCACATTTTTGCAATAATACCTTCTTTATAATCTTTGCTATGAACTATGAAGACGTGGCCGCGTGGTGGCGTGGCGATAGTGAACGTGACTGCTATACTAATAGGGAGTGCAGGTTAGATTCCCGCTTGGTTCGTCCCGATTGTCATACGAACATCTATGGCTGTCGTTACGGGTAGTTGGAGAGCTAAAACTACAATTGGTCTAGCAGAGCTGCAATACTTACTTCTATATCGTATAGACGATATAGAAGTAAGTATTGCAGCTCTAGCCATAGGGCCATGCCTACAGAATTACCCCACAATACGTGTAAAAATACATTAGGTACCCCTCAGTAAAAATGGCCATGCTAACAATACCGACACGACTCAACGTTTGAGTATTTTCTGTTCTTGTGGCACAAAAACTAATTGTCCCCGTGACTCTCGTGTCTCTCTAGTCTCTCTCAACATCTATGGCTGTCGTTACGGGTAGTTGGAGAGCTAAAACTACAATTGGTCTAGCAGAGCTGCAATACCTACTTCTATATCGTCAATGGGTTGTCAGATGGCAGTCACTTCGTTGAACTGGAAAAGTGAAAGCTTCGGAAGTGACGGATTTAGTGATAACTCTAAGATGGAGAAGATAGATGAACAATAAATGCAATGTTTGTTACAAAGCTCTTGGTTGGTTAGACTCGTATTTGATTAGGTACAATTTGTTGAATCGGGAATCGGACGCGTACCCACAGTATAGGTAGCCTATACCTATATGTTAGCAACAATAGCAACACCCTGGGGATGTCACGTATTGCTGCTCCTTGGTACCTATTTAATGTCTCAAAAGCCGTTTTTGAAAAGCCGCCTTCGCTATAGTACCTAATACCTACTAAATGTAGAAAACACCCTCAAAAAGTTCAGTATTGCGCAATATTTTAAGTAGCAAAATATGATTGATCGAAGCATTGAAAATTGCACAATGATTGAACAAAAGTTTAACCGAATTATGTTTGTATTGCACCATATTTTTTGATGGCACCGTGTAGTGGGTATTGCGCAATATTAGACTGTAGACATATCATATATCATGATCTGAGACCATGTTCGATGCGGTCTATCTCCAAAAAAAAAACAGAAAGTTTAATGATAATAACGCATAGATTAGATTCGTTTTATGGCGAAAATTTTGAGAGAAAAATATGACTACTATTTTATTGATTTCTGCTTGTAAGTTTTTATACCTTAGCAATACTATTTTAATTTAAAAATCTGGTAACACTGATAATTAAATGTCACTTAGTCGTAGTCGCGTTCCAGCATTTTCTACTATATTTTGTTAAAGATTAAAGATAATTCTACCGCGCATGCTTTAAGAAAGAGATCGATGCAAGGCAAGGAGCATTCGAATAGGTTGAGGTGAGATAAACATTATAATAATGCAACAACATACAGTGTAAGCAAGGCTAAGTGGAACGCAATATCGAAATAAAACAGCACACATATTTGTCAAATTGACGTATACCGACCGGACCGATTATTCCGTGTATTTCTCCCCACGTGAAGCTTTTTTTGTTGTGAAATACCTTGCAATTACATATTAAACTGTAAAATCATGGCAGTCCGCGTTCAATTTGAAAATAATAATGAAGTGGGAGTGTTTAGTAAACTAACAAATTCTTATTGCCTCGTCGCAATCGGAGGATCAGAGAATTTTTACAGCGTGTTCGAGGCGGAGTTGGCCGAGACTATCCCTGTAGTTCATGTAAGCATAGCTGGTTGCCGCATCATCGGCCGTATGACGGTCGGAAACAAAAACGGACTCTTGGTACCATCGTCCACAACAGACACAGAATTGCAACACATTAGAAATAGTCTCCCAGATAACGTCAAGCTGCAGCGCGTGGAGGAGCGGCTCAGCGCACTGGGGAATGTCATCGCGTGCAATGACTATGTAGCCCTAGTGCACCCCGACCTCGACCGCGCCACTGAAGAGATTTTAGCAGACACACTAGACGTGGAAGTGTTCAGACAAACGGTAGCGGGCAACGTTCTAGTTGGATCGTACGCAGCGCTTAGTAACCGCGGTGGGCTGGTCCACCCTAAAACCGCAATCCAGGATCAGGATGAGTTATCATCACTTTTACAAGTGCCCTTGGTGGCCGGCACAGTGAACAGAGGCAGTGATGTCATTGGTGCAGGAATGGTTGTTAATGATTGGTGTGCGTTCTGTGGTTTAGACACAACGTCAACAGAGATATCAGTAATTGAAAGTGTATTTAAGTTAAATGATGCTAAACCTACTGCAATCACATCTACAATGCGAGCATCGCTCATTGACAGCATGTCATAACGTTCATTACTGTTGCTATGGCGGTAATGTGGTGGAGCAGACTGTTTGTGATAGTTTATTTTGTGACCCGCACACACTGCAAGAAAATATATGGAAAGTTACTATTTGTTGATTGGACCCCGAGGACTACTTTTTGTAAACAATAAATTGTGAATACCAATTAAACATGATTAAACAAACACTCTTAGTAGACTTTATTACATGAATCCTGGTAATCTATTATGTTGTAATAATAATTATGGTGTCACACTTATCATCAAAAGGTTCTAGGTTTGAGTTCATTCAGTACATGGATATGTACTCTGTCACTAGTTCATTCATGAACTTCATTGACAATCACAGTAAAAAAAAATTAAATCAATTGAATAAATAAGTTTGACCATGTGGAAGGACTCAAAAAAAGTGTTTTAGATCAATTTCAAAAAATATTTGAATGAAATTTTTATAGCTTGAGAATATGCTAACTTTTAGGGAACGTTCATATCTGACGGAACTTGTGTCGCGTATTATCGGTCGCGTAACGCCAGAACAGACAAATGTATAGAAAAACACTAGACCGTTCACACTCGACGTACTAACGTAACATTGGTTGAGTGTGAACGGTCAAGTGTTTTTCTATAAATTTGTCAGTTCTGGCGTTACGCGACCGATAATACGCGACGCAAGTTCCGTCAGATATGAACGTTCCCTTATAGCATTGAATATGCTAACTTTTAAATTCGAAATACATTGGGAAGTCACTTGGAAGAGCATTGGCCCTGTAAGGGAAAGGTCGTGGGTTCAAGTAACACTTGAGTTCTTCTTTTTCCTGATGTATTTTGATTCTAAAATATGTTGAAAATGAGTAAAATTTAAAAGCAATCAAGCTAACTTTTCCTATGGATTTAGTTTAGAAAAGAATCTACTTATAGAATAATTTTATCAAAGTACCGCAAACAGGACCGGACTGATAAGACAAACTCTATTTTGATCAATACTATTTAGTCTTGTTATTGAGATAAGGGTTAAATGAACACACGCTACATACTTATGATACATTTTATTTATAAACATTTGTTAGATACAATCCTTCTATCTACAGTTGCCACGTTTCTCTGGAAGTTCTAACGTTGCCATAGGAACCAAACAACAACAAAATATCCCACAAGTTTAGAGCCAATTTCAACATAGGAACCAAGATTTTTAAAAAGTATAAATCAAACTGCGTTTACATGTTTTACTTCAAGAATTTAGTAAAACAGAACCCAGTTAGTTGGATGGACTTTCACTGGTGACATTCAGCCTTAATGATATGGTTTTCTGCCAGAACATGGAGTGTATTTTATCTAGAGTAGGTCATATAGGAACCGATCATGATTACAGATTAAGATGAAAATTATTAAAAAAAAATTCATGTTTTCTCTTCATGTAATTTTTTTCTGAATGTTTTCTATCTATTTAAATAATTAAGGGATGGAGTTTTTTTTATGTAGGCAACCTAGTATAGGTTGCAATCCCATTCAGTTGGGCTCGTATAGGGTAGGGCTGGATCTATCTTGTGCAACATCTTCAAGATAATAATCACATGTTCCAACTGATTTACATGATGTATTAAAAATACCACCATTTCAATCGCATCCAGTAAAAATATTGACTTCCGAAAAAGTGACAAAAGGTTCTTGACCCTGTACATTTTTGAGGCACTCCGTATTTTGGCGGGAAACTCCAGTTCATTATAGTTCACTCACTCTCGAACTCATTCATGCATGAGTATCAAGGTAACAAACACATGTTGCGCAATAATATTATACAATCATCATGTAAATACAAGCAAAGGCTGGTTTGTATCAGATTAAATTTAAAAATGAGATATTCCTTATTTGTACACATTGATGAGTAATATAATTGAGTGATGTTATGTCATAAATACAAAATAAAAAATTGATAGACAGTGACTAATTTCTTTACGGTAAACTTGTACTGATTTTTACAATAATTTCATTGATAAAAAAACAATTATGAAAGCCGATTAAGATTGGAAAAACTTGAAAATGGTCAGACGGGGTGTCCATTACAATGGCGGGACCAAGTCCTGAATTCTGTCAATTCACATTACAGTGTTTAGTACTAAATTGGTACTATTTGCTACCTTTGGTAAAAAAATTAGTACCTCTTCTATTTCAAAGTTATATTTAAAACAGTCTGGTCCCGCCATTATAACGTTATAATGGCGGGACCAGACTGTACCACTCGTGTCGGCCATTGTTAGCTGTGATTAGTTTTATGAATATTTAGTACCTAATTAGTACTCTTGAAAAATGTGTAAAAAGTGTGGCTGGGTACAGCATGTACTGGGCTGTTGTATTAAAACACTGATCCCGCCATTATGTTTGGTCCTTTCGTGAATAACCGTGTAACGGTCTATTATTTGTAAACTTTATTAATTAGATATGTAGTACCTATTCGCTACCTTTTTAAGTCAGTCTTTAATTAACATTAATAATTCAATTTCGAAGTATTCTCCAATTCGGTTTTGTAGTTTTTGTGTTTATTCTCTACAAACATACAAATATTGCCTCTTTATGTTATTTCTTTATGTGAATAATTATTGAAACCTAGGAATAAATAGGAAAATAGTAATATTTATAAGGAAAAGTAATCAATGAGGTTCTATAACTTGACTTAAGGTCCTTTGGCCCCTAGCTGGGGCAGAGGGCGTCCACAGTGAGTTTCCATCCCGTACGGTCTTGAGCCTCGCGTTTGACTTCGCTCCAGGTTTTTCCAATGGCTTTCGCTTCGCCAATGATAGTCCGCCGCCAGGTCTGTTTTGGACGACCACGTTTGCGCTTTCCTTGGGGATTCCAGTCTAGGGCTTGCCTCGGTATGTGGTTTGGATCCCTTCGGAGGGTGTGGCCTATCCAACTCCATTTACGGCGTTTGATCTGCTGGTCGATCCGGACTTCATCACAACGTTCCCAGAGTTGCTCGTTGGAAATTTTCTCTGGCCAGTAAATACCCAGGATTCTGCGAAGACATCGGTTAACGAAGACCTGGAGCTTGTGCGAGATGTCCTTTGTGACCTTCCACGTTTCGCACCCGTACAGCAATACGGATTTCACGTTGGACCGGAAGATTTTGAGCTTAACTCTACGAGTCAGTTTCCGTGATTTCCATACCGGTCTAAGCTGCGCAAAAGTTGCTCGTGCCTTGGTTATCCGCGAAGCGATATCATCTTCAGTTCCACCAGTCTCCGACACGCTACTTCCGAGGTAGGTAAATTTAAGGACACGTTCCACTCCCTCTGTGCCGATGACCAACGGGAATGAACTCGTTGCCCCGCACCTCATTTCTTTGGTCTTCCCGGTGTTGATTTTAAGCCCTGTCTTTTCGGCTTCTCCCCGAAGGTCGTCCAGTTTGGCCTGCATGTCTGCGCGAGTGTGGCTTAAGAGGCATATATCATCTGCATAGTCCAAATCCTCGAGGATGTGGGTTAAACCCCACTCTATGCCGCGGCGCTTGTTTTCTGTGGTCTTATGCAGAACACCATCCAAGACAACAAGAAAGAGGAGTGGCGATAGAAGACAGCCCTGGCGAACACCTGCATGAACTTTTATGTCGATACGAGCCCATTATGTGTCACTTGACAGGAATAGTTCCTGTACATGGCTTTGACGATGCTAATTATCTTGTCGGGAACTCCAATTTTGTGCAGGCGGGACCAGATAGCATTCCATCTCAAGGTGTCAAAAGCTTTTTCGAAGTCCACAAAGGTAAGGTAGATCTCTCTTTGCCATTCTGATGCTTGTTCTAGTATGATACGTAGAGTGTTGATCTGGTCTGTACATGATCTATTCGGGCGAAATCCTGCTTGCTCACTGCGAATAAGAGGGTCGACGGCCTTCGAAAGTCTGTCCAAAATGATTTTGCAAAGCACCTTGGAAGGAATCGAAAGCAAAGTGATGCCTCTCCAGTTGCTGCATTGACTGAGATCTCCCTTTTTTGGCACAGTAATAAGAAGGCCTTTATTCCAGTCGTCCGGTAGTTCTTCCTCGTTCCAAATACGTTGTAGTAGTGGTGTTAGGACGTTTGCAGCTGTAGCTACATCAGCCTTCAGCATTTCTGCAGCTATGAGGTCGACACCTGGGGCCCTGCCATTTTTGAGCGAGCGAATGGCATGAATTACTTCATCTCCAGTCGGTGGGGAGCAATCAATGTCAAGGCTTTGCAATGGCAAGCATTCTTCTAGTGTGCTGTCGGGAAAGTCGCCAGGGACTAGGAAGATTTCCTGAAAGTATTCCTGCCAGCGTCGTAGTTGGCCCTCCGATGTCGCAATAAGTTGGCCCTCTTTGTTCTTTAGTGGCCTCTTCTTCGCACTTCGTTTACCTGCCAGTAGATTGGTAGCCTTGTACATCTCCTTCAGATTACCGGTGTCCGCTGCTCTTTGAGCTCCATCAGCAATGCCATCAGCCCACACTCTTTTGTCCCGACGGGTACTGCGATAGATAGCCTTTCGGATTTGCCGGTATTGTAGGTTGAGATCTTCCTGTACATGATCGACGTTCTGCGCTACAAGTCTGAGGTGAAGTTCTCGCCTTTGGCCGATGAGATCCCAAGTTTCTTGTGACATCCATTCTTCTCTCGTGTGTGTTTTATGTCCGAGAACGACGGAGCTGGTTTCTTTATAGACCATTTTGATGCGATTCCACTCCGCGTCCACACTGGTAGCGTTCGAGTTGTTATGGTCAAGGGTGGAGAAACGGTTTCGGAGTTCCAGTTTAAAATCACTAGTGCCTTGGTTTTTCAGCTTACTGACATCGAAACGTGGGCTAATTTTAGGTGCCTTGATCGTGCGAGATGTCGATACTTTCAGCCGTACTTCTGCAACTACAAGGTGGTGGTCGCTATCGATATCGGCGCCTCGACGATTACGCACATCCAGCAGTGACGTTCGCCAAGTCGAGCTGATAGCCAGGTGATCGATCTGGTTCTTGGTGACACCATCGGGTGAGTTCCAGGTGTATTTGTGGTGATCACCGTGTATAAATAATGTCCCTCCGATGGTTAAATCGTTTGTCTGACAAAACTCCAAAAAGAGCTCACCGTTCTCGTTGCTTGTACCCAGCCCGTTAGTGCCCATGTGTCTCTCACAGCCAGCGTTGTCTGTACCCACTTTCGCATTAAGGTCAGCAGGTTCTATAAGCACAATATTAATATGTACAGTTTGTGGTAAAACCTCTAGGTCGTAGTTTCCTTCTATAATTGTTTATAAAATTCTCTAATAATATTACATATTTATTTATTCATAACTGACCATTTTTACTCTGTATGTACTAGTCATACTCTGTATCAAAATCTCATTAAAAATGTAGGTAGTTCAAAATTTACTTATTATTGACAACGCTGCAAACATTATAATGGCGGGATCAGTGTTTTAATACAAAAGCCCAGTACATGCTGTACCCAGCCACACTTTTTACGCATTTTTCAAGAGTACTATTTACGTACTAAATATTAATAAAACTAATCACAGCTAACATTGGCCGACACGAGTGGTACAGTCTGGTCCCGCCATTATAACGTTATAATGGCGGGACCAGACTGTTTTAAATATAACTTTGAAATAGAAGAGGTACTAATTTTTTTACCAAAGGTAGCAAATAGTACCAATTTAGTACTAAACACTGTAATATGAATTGACAGAATTCAGGACTTGGTCCCGCCATTGTAATGGACACTCAGACGGGACTTAACGGGACCAGTACCTTACGGTTAAATGCTCTGGTCAGTGAGCTACCGAACCACGTCTTGAGCATTTCAAACTCTCCTATGGTGCAACCATCTTGGGGCGGAAGCTTCTTCAATTTAGGTGAATCCTAACCAATTCTCTGTAATATTTCTACATAACATGACTCATGCTTGTTGTATACAAGTTTGCAAGATTATTATACAACATTTATTAATCCCATGATCAACTGCAATAACAAAAAAACGGACTCTAAACAGTTCACAATTTCAGTTAGAGTTATTTACAACTAATATCCTAAAAAATAATCTACAAAGCAACATTTGAAATACAAATTAAGCTGTTTATATTTATTTTTCCAAAAAAAAAATCTGATTTATGCCGTATTTATGTTACAGGAGTGTAGGTAATCTATAACTAAAGATTATAAAGAATTCTATTTGATTGACAGGGTCAGTTGGCAGAATCATTTGTGAAATATTTTCAAGGGTCATTTTCAATGTGGCCTGGGCTATATTTTTAAGGCTCATTTTCAATGTGGCCTGGGCTATACATGTTATGTTATCGAAATATATACCTACTTCTATTTTGCAAACGTTTTTTTTGTCAAATTGAAATACCAAAGATATCAACAGTATATAGAGTTAGATCAGCAAACTACCAATGACTATGTCATAACTACTAGACGTACTCTGCACTGTGCTGTACTACGAAAAACCATTAATCACGCACCACTTTTTGTAAACATACAAATAAGCGCTCTATTCTATACAGATAGGTGTCAAAGTTCCTTAGATCGTTTATCTTATCTCCGCGTTCTGTACCCCTCCAACATTCCCACCTCTTTGTTGACGCTGTTGGGAGCATTTGTTCCAGTATGTTTAGTAGTACATAGAAATAAGTTCTAAAACCAATATAATTACGTTCTGCCATCTGCCCTGCATGCAGAACCGTTTCGAGCCTCTACCAATCACTATAACCAAAATAAATAACATCTAAAACTAAATTTATGCGTTACGATAACATGGCATCTCTCATCTCAGTCGAAGTCACTTGATGGCCATCGGCCTCACACTCGCCAAAACATTTAGGCACCAACAACAGATTTATTCCGTCACGAAGTCGCGCCATTCAATGAATGAATGATACTGAACTGAAGGATCATTCAATCAATGATCATTGTGTGTGAATGAATGTGTATTGTCTATTCTTACCTACTAAAGGTATGAAGTGATTCATGAAACTATTCTGCTTACTATTATTGCTATAAATCAGGCATGGATTTAAAGATCAAGATCGAACTCGAATTCTTTACACAACAAAAATCTATCACGTGATTGTTATATCTTACTTACTGTAAGAATTGAATCAGGATTGCAGTTATCTATACAGCAAATCACCTCCCCCCTCTCCCCGTTAATCCCCGCCTGTTTTAAATACTATCGATCTATTAAATAAATCGAGGGTTTACTAATAGGTTAGTCGAGTTGGTCGGGTAACAAAAAAACATGACATGTTTTTTTGTTACCCGACCAACTCGACTAACCGTTGTACTAATTACAGCAAAAACATGTAGTGATTGTGAAGCGTTAAGCGTATGTACTTATATGAATGATTACTATTAATCATTGTAATTATGAGTAAAAAACTGGTTTCGAAGTTTCGTGCCGCCGCCGCGGCGTTATAGCATACATTTGGTAATAATGCAGTCCCGAGGAGGGGCAGACCACAAGAGATGGCCTTGGGTCAGCCGGGCTAGGGATATGTGGAAGACAACCTCACCTCCGGCCTAGCAGCACGACTCTCAGTCGGCGTGCGGATTTAGTCGGTTCGAGTCCGAAATAACCTCCCCTTCCGGCTCCGGCGGGGGAGGTATACGAGGGCATTTCCGCACGAAAAAAAGGTAATAATGGAGTATTTTCTGCTTAGCATTCGTCGCATACGCTGCTACTTTAAAGAGAACTATACACATGTCGTCTACACGTTTCAAACGCACACAATGTACACTGATAATTATTTACAAATTGTCTAGTGCGAGTTTACCACGAACTCAATGGCGCGTAGACGAAGTAAACCATTTAATGGCGACCGCACTTGACATAGCTAAGTCGTGACTTCGTGACACAATAAATCTTCTCCCCACGACTTTTCAAACAGGGACTTCTAACAAATTACATTAGCCTGGCTATGTATATCCAAAAATCTATAAAACGAGCATTAAGTATAGAAAATCTGATTTTCAAGACATCGTAATATTATTTACAGAAGAGTCAATATTTAAAAATAAATGCAACAATAAGTACAGTGAAGCGGTTGCTCTGTTAGCCAACAAAAAATTACAAACACACTAACACATGCACATAAAAATTATACTTCATTAGACACGGTTGAAAGTCACGAAAAGACGAGTAGGTACTGTCAATCTCTGTTCGTGACTTTCTAGTAATAAACAACAGTATTTTCAAGCCTCTTCCCACCCACCACTTCACAAACAATCCAATTTAACTAATAATATGTTAACATACATACAAAAAAATATTATGCCATTATTATTTCAGATAAAAACAAATGCAGAATACCAGTAGCATATTGTAACATAGATATGGAACAACAGAATACTATTATAAGCACGGAATATACAATCAAGAGGAAATGCACTTAAAACACGACCAGTAAGCGCCAAACTCTGTTATGACCAATCACGCCACACAAAATAGTGACACTATTGGTCAATTTACAACAGTAAATATACGATTCGAAATACACCGGGAAAAAGAAGCGCTCAAGTGGGACTTGAACCCACGACCTTTCCATTACAGGGGGAATGCTCCTCCGAGCTATTGAGCCACACCTGAATCACTTCAAATTTCCCTTCTCTATAAATCCGTCTTTAAGGGCGCCGGTGGAGCCATCTACCAACTTTTTTACGAACTGTTGAAATCAATGAATAATTTTTCAACCATTTTTAAACATTGATCTTTGATGTCTCAGTTGGAGGAGCATTCCCCCTGTAAGGGAAAGGTCGTGGGTTCAAGTCCCTTCAGCGCTTCTTTTTCCCGATATGATTCGAACTTAAAAAGTTAGAATAATAAATGCTATAAAAAATTAATTCAAGTAAATATACGATATTATTTGACAGTCATTAATGGGATATTTACCATTCCATGACCACGGGTGTACCATAGCAGGTACATGAGTGGTCATGGTACTCGTAACAGTAACAAAATATCTGAAATTTGATCTAATAAACATAGTAAATATACCATTAATTAGTACAATAGTAACTTTAAAAATAAATGTTAAGTACTATGCAATCATATCGCAAATCGTGCCGAACATTCTTCTTGGTGTTATATGCCGTAATTATGAGCGTAGACTCTGGCCAACGAAAGATGGCGCGAAAAGTTGGCGTCAAATTTAAAAATCAACACGTTGCAACACTAAATATACACCGAAACGATACTAGTATCTTTTTCCTATTAAGCATGCATGAAAACTTGCCTATTATGGTACATGGCCAGAGTCTAATCAGTGTTGCAAATCGTATAGAATCCGTAAAAAGTGTTTTTATTTCAATGAGTGACATTCGCGTAAACTTTAGAAAATATCAAAGTGTTGCAACCTTTTTTTTGTAACCTTTTGGTTTTTCAAATTTGGCGCCAACTTTATGCGCCATCTTTCATTGGCCAGAGTTTATATAACAGAGATGGAGGTATAAAGTTTACAAACACATCGCCCGCCAAATTAGCATTTCCCTCCAATTGAATTACATACATAATATAACATTTAATTGTACAATTTCTAAAATATTTAATTGAAATACAGACATAAATTCGTGTTCTGTTTCTACTGGTATTTATATCAAATCTCTAGCTAATGGGACAGTTCAGGGTACTATACTAACCTATAATCAAAACTTCATATTTTTTCAATATATACCTGCTTTGGTCAGAGACAGGCTCCATTAATGCTGGCTCTTAGATTTGAATCATTGATATAAAAAAACGTACAAAAAGGTTTTTAGTATATCAATGATTTGAATCCATTACAGTATCTTCTATAGTGAAACATGCTTGCCATTTGTACCATTTGTGGTACGATGGTACATATTTAACGTAGAACCATTGTTGGTTGTACCATTTTATATCAATGATATTATGCTCAGGGCTCAATGTAGGTTGGATAGAACATTTTTGATTTACAATCTTTTCAACCAAAACCATTCTATTTTACTTTTACCAAAATTTCACACTTATAGAAAAATAATATTGCAATCGTAATAAATATGCAGTTCGATGAAGCCAGCATTGCATTAAGCAATACAATTGCTTCGCCAAAGTTTATAATATAATAGTAGTTTACAATATAGCTCTCATCCGTAGAAAGTTTGTGTTAAGGATAGCACATAGAATTAAATAGATTGTAAAAAATATTGTAAATAGTTTTTGTTGAGGAAATAACGACGAGACATAGTTTAGTGGAAAAATATATTATCTTTTATTTAGTTTGAAATGGTAATACTAATATTTTAAAAGGTGCTCATATTTGAGGATATAAAAGGACGTCTTAATTGGATTCATAAAAGTTAATTATTTATTATTTCAAAATCGATATCAACGCATTTTCAAGAGACAGTTTCTATCATGGACCGGTTTTCAGATACCGGAGGCCGGATGATCCATTCGAGACTTCTGCCAGCCATTTCAATCAAAAAACGGTCCGGTTTTGTCGTAATGGAGCCATAATGAGCCAGACTTATGATCGTACACGGATTCCGGACCCAACCCTGGCGAGAAACCATTTCGTGAAAGGTTAAAATATGCGGCAACTTTTTGTCACGACTTATTACCGAAATTGAGAAGACAATAACACACTTTAGCTAGCAATAGGAAGACTTGGACAAATGTATTATCATAGGAAATTATTGAGTGCCACTCTCGAAGTGGCCTCCATGGCATTCGAAGCAGAGTCTTTAGAGTAGTTCACAAATGACTAAACCAGCAGAGAATCCGTACTTAATATTATAAATGTGAAAGAACTCTGTCTGTTTACGCTTTCACGTCGAAACCACTGAACCGATTTTTATGAAATTTGGTATAAGGGTAGATTAGACCATAAGGAAGGTCATAGGCTATGTTTGGTCGCGATAACCGACTTCCACGCGGGCGGAGCCTTGGGCAAAAGCTAGTATTAAATAATTTCAACCCCCTATTGTCTGTAAGAGATTGTCAGTGAGAGAGAAGTCTCCATTTTTAAAAACCACTATAAATTGAATGTTCTTAGACTGTACACTAAGAACATTCAATTTATAGTGGTTTTTAAAAATGGTGACCTCTCAAAAAGACCAGACCTTTACATACAATTTTTATTGAAAAGTGCGACACTATTTCCTTTTTCGAGTGTACAATAAATTATGTTTTATTGTTAAAAACCCATAAATGGTTAAAAATCCTTCATTGGTTCCAACAGTTCGTAAGAAAGTTGGTAGATGGTTCCACCGTCGCCCTCAAAGACGGATATAAAGAGACGGGAAATTTGAAGTGATCCAGGTGTGACTCAATAGCTCGGTTGGAAGAGTATTCCCCCTATAAAGGAAAGGTCGTGGGTTCAAGTCCCACTTTAGCGCTTCATTCAGAAACCCATTTAATTTATTGTGATTGTTCTGATTATGTTTTTAAAAGGAAATTCGGCGGGAAATCTTGCCTTATGCACATCGCCACGGTGGTAAATCTAAATACGTGTCTACTTTATATTCTCAATTCATTTAGTTTAAATGACAATTCTAACATACTAACTTTCGCTATCTGTTGTCTAGAAGTATTTTTAGATTTTAAAACGTACCTATTTTCCACAAGATATGTAATTCTTAATTGGACGTAAGTAACTTCTATTAAAACTTCGGATATTGGACTAGAGTAACTGTAGGTCTAAAAAGGTCACATTGGAATCATATTAGTTAGGTTGATTTTTTTCATACAGCAATATTCACACAAAATTAGAAATGCGAAAGTAACTCTGTCTGTCTGTCTGTCTGTATGTATGTTACGCTTTCACGCCTAAACCACCGAACCGATTTTGAAGAAATTTGGTATAGGGGTAGATTAGATCATAAGAAAGGACATAGGCTATGTTTGGTCGCGATAACCGACATCCACGCAGGCGGAAGGGCACGCCGTAATAGCGGCGGTAAGACCCATCATGGAGGAATGGCTAGAGAGGCCACACGGCAGCCTCTCGTACCGGCTGACGCAGGTGATTACCGGACACGGGTGTTTCGGGAGTTACCTGTGTCGGATCCGGAAGGAGCCAACGTCCGAGTGCCATCACTGTGATGCGAGCGAGGACACAGAGCTGCACACGCTGACCGAGTGCCCGGCGTGGGACACGCCGAGGCGGGTCCTAGTGGCGGCTCTGGGGGTGGGAGTCCTCACACTCGCCACGTTGCTCACAGCGATGGTACGATGCGCGAACGCTTGGGGTGCGGCCGCCTCCTTCTGCGAGCAAGTAATGCTCGAGAAGGAGGCGGCCGGTCGGGTCCGGACTAGACTCCGGGCCCGGGAAGCCCGTGCAGAGCGAAGGCGAACCGGACGTCGGAGGTCGCAGAATGACCTCCGTCCTCCATGAGCGCTGGCCTGGGGGTGACCGGTGGAGCCGCCTGTCACCCTAGCAGAAGCAGGCCGCGGCGGCGGCGCAAAGTGCGCCTCCCCGTAACCGGGGCTAGATGGGGACATTTTGGTCCCCACAACCCGAAGGGGGCCATCTCGAAAGAGATGGTCCTGGGTCTGCCGGGGTGCGAGAGATATGCTTTTGGCCATCTCACCTCCGGCAGCCAAGGACCCAAGACGGCGTGCGTTTTAGTCGGTTCGAGTCCGACATAACCGCCTCCACCGGCTCCGTGGGGGTGGTATCCGTGGGGATTTTTCGCACGATAAAAAAAAAAACGCAGGCGGAGCCGCAAGCAAAAGCTAGTCTGTTTAACAAATGAATTATCGTGATTCTGCTCATATGAGTCACAATTTTACGAATTTTATAAGAATTTATTGAGATTTACTGTGAATTTGTTTGGTGGCCTTTTTAGACCCGCTGGTCAGTTGCTTAGAGGTCAGTGGTTTATGTTTGATGAATTACTTATTGTTTGAATGAATTTTATAGCATTAAGTATGCTAACTATACAAGTCGAATACATAGGGAAACTTCTCGGGAGGGACTCGAACCCTAGATCTTTCCCTTACATGGGGAATGCCTTGACCAATTCGGCTACCGAGACACGCCCGATTTGAGTCAAATTTCCCTTCTATTTATCCGACTTCAAAACGACGGTGGAGTCATCTACCGATATTCTTACGAACAATCGGAACCAATGAATGATGTTACAATCATTTTTAAACATTAACTTTTTAACATTTTAATTTTTTAACATAACTCCGCGCAAATACTTGAAAGAATGAACACATCGGGCGTGTTTCCGTAGCCGAATTGGTCAAACCATTCCCCCTGTAAGGGAAACATCGCGAGTTCGAGTCCCGCCCGAGAAGTTTCATTTTTGCCTATGTATTCGATTACTTATTGTTATTCGACTTATACTTATTTCTGAGGACGAACCTAAATGAGATATTTCACAACTTATATTTCACTATAATTTTCTAGGTTTCGAGACATGAGTTAAAACAATGTTAAGTCAGGCCATATTATCTCTTAATCCAATTGCCAGTACATTATGAAATGCCGGTAATCTTATATTAATACTGAAGAGAATGAGCGTTAAGTGATCAAATAGTTAAAAATGTGAGTGAATAATTTATTTACAATTTTATAAGAACACAGCCATATATTTATTTAGTTTCAATTGTAATTATTATTTCATAAGTCATCTTTTTTAAGTAATACCTCTTTGACGCGTGAAAAGACACCGGGACGGAAGTTGTATACGCCCATGTACAGATAGCAAAACAGATAAGGATACACCTATTCATGCAACTTTATATGGGTGTATACTTATCTCTTTTGTCGGGTGTACATATTATTGAGTTATTTGAATATCGAACATCATTTTATAGGATGATTTTATTTCAGATTTCGGATAAAAAGAATTTGAGCACAGTTAGGAAAGCAAAATCATCTGGAAGTATTAAGTTGGCGAAAGATTTTTTATTTTAAACTCCCAAACATATTTCCTTTCACCTGAACATTACAGCCTCCGTGGCGTGGCGGTAGTAAACGCGACTGCTACGCAGGTGGCGCGGGTTCGATTCCCGCTCAGTGCAAATATTTGTATGCATGAATATGGCTATTTGCATTGGTCTGGGTGTTTCTATGTATAATATGTATGTATTTATAAAAAAAAATATATATTTAACTATGTTTATCCGCATTCTAGATTCCATAACACAAGCTAGTTAAGCTATGCTTACCATGAAAGGATTGGCGGAGCAGAGAGAAGAGTGGCGATTACTCCACCGACAAGAGCGTAGCTCTTAAGTTCCAGAGAGAGACCATGGGTCTAGATGGCGTTGTGTGGTATGTTGGGAAATATAACAATAACAGTAACAATTTCCATACATTATAAAAAAAACATTTTTTCTTTCGCCAAATTTATATTTCCAGATGATTTTGCTTTCCTAACTGTGCTCAAACTCTTCATATCCGAAACAACTTTAAAATCACCCAGTACAGCCTGCACTAGGCATAATAAAAGGTCTCAAGCTCTAGCATACCTTACGACAATCACCGTGTTAAGTTAAATCACGGTACTATGGCTGACATAGGTAACCTGAGGAGGGCCAGACCGTAAGGGATGGCCCTGGGTCAGCCGGGGTGCGAGGGATATGCCGATGACAACCTCACCTCCGGCCTAGCACCACGACCCACAGTCGGCGTGCGGTTTTAGTCGGTTCGACTCCGACATAACCTCCCCTTCCGGCTCCGGTAGGGGAGGTATCCGAGGGGATTTTCGCACGCAAAAAAAAAGATAGGTAACTAAATTATTGATCTGATGTGTTTTATATCTTAGTCTTATTTATTTTTCACCGATTTTGTTGTCTTTAGCGATTTTAAATTAATAGGGATTCGATGATAGGTAGGTGGGATTATGTTTTTTACTGGAACTGACTAATAAAAAATTGCGGAGTTTCGTCGCTTGAGTCGAAAGTCGTTGAATGTTTATACTTGATTTGATATATATTTTAACAAAATGAGTTTGACTGGATTAAAATATTATCTTCATTTTTTTGTCTAAAGGCAAGACAAAGATTATTTATTAGTTTGCGGTTTCATTTTTGTAACAGAATCGACCTCATTTTTATCCTCCCCCTTTAGGCCTCATTTAAACTTCATTTTTATTGCCTCTTGCAATAAAAATAAAGTTTCAAGGCTTATAACGATGCTCTACTATGGGTGGATGTAGCTATATACAAAATATTATCTTTTTCCCATGATTAATAATGTCATTTCATGACCGTTTTAATAGTTGTTTTATTATTAAAATTTCGTTTTCTTTTTTTTACAAATATTAGGTGTCGCTTGACCATTACAGGGTACAATAATGGTCATGTAAGTACTACCTTAAGAGTGGTACATTATTTTTCAATGACTTTTGATATGCAATGCAGTCGCATTTGCTAACGTTTTACAATTTTTTTACACATGCTTCTTTGGCAACAAAATATGCTCAATGGTTCAAAAAACAGATCGCATTCCGTTCCAAATATTACTGTATATAGATGCCATCATATTGACATTTCCCTGTCATAGGGAGATGTCATAGGGCCCATGACATCTATACCTTGATAGAAACGGCGAGTACTGGCAGTTCCTGGTCGGGTGCAGTCCCGAGAGTGTTGCCTGGTCGGGGGCGGCGCTAGAAGTGGTGGGTGCCGGCGGCGGAGAGCTGCGTGTCGGGGCGCGCGCGCTCGTAGAACAGCAGGTAGGCGGAGCAGCGGAGCACCTCCTGCAGGGACACCTCGTGCACCAGCGTGTCCGACGTGTACCACCACCTGTGGTGGAATGTTACCACTTTCAGCTGTATACATTTTTTTCATAGAGTAGTGAAAACAGTTGGTGTTAATAGTAGATTGTATAACAAGGGAGCAAAGTAGTATTTTTACGGCGAGGGTGCTACTTTGAATCAAGAGCGAAGCGAAGGATTCTAGAATAGAATCCAGAGCGTAGCGAGGGATTTTAACGTAGAATCCTGAGCGCAGCGAGGGATTCAAAGTACACTGTTCGAGGGAAAAATAATTTGCTCTCGAGTCATACACTCTACTTTTCATCCCCGTTCTATGAGAAAATAAATTTCTCCCGAGATTTCGGACGTAACAAGTTTTGTACGGCGCTGTTAACTTCTATAATATCTAATTGTTTAAGGAGTTAATGCATTGTCACTTCCATAACTCGACAAACTACAACATAAATAGGTAATGTACAAATTACAAGAACAGAGAGGTAATTGGCGCAATTTTTTTTTTTTTTTTAGTTAGCACAGGTCACCTCGCGCTGTTCAGCCAACACGTACCAGCCAGTAATCTGTACAATTTGCGTTCGATTTCTATGAATGTTAATGTTCCAAATTCAAATCACTTTGCCGGCCCGCTGCTTGGCTCTGAACAGAAAAGAGCTATTTTGCGCCCCGCTACAGTGACAGTAAAGTGACATTTTTCGAATAGAAGGGATGAAAAAAATATAGTAGATATATTGGCAGGTGCACGTACCTCTTGGCCTCGAAGCCGTTCCCGCGGCGGTACGTGGCGAAGTGGCCCGAGCGCGGGCCACCCACGTGCACCACCACCGCGCGCAGGCGGTATAGCGCCGCGCCCCCCTCTCCTGCGCCGCTCTCCACGGCGTTCAGTGCCGACAGCCCACTGCGGAGCCGGCCCTCACCCACCAGGGACACCAGGTCCACCTGCGGACACAAACATACAGTAGAGGGTCCACGTACAGGTGTCAAGGCACTAAGGGAGGTAGAGTAGCAGTGGTGCGGACCTTGGGCTGCGGCACGGCGGCGTAGGGCGCCATGGACAGGCTCTCGGGGAAGGCCACGAACTCCGAGCGCTTGCTGAGCGCGCCGCCCGCCCACTCCACGCGCCCCACGTGCAGGCACAGGCAGCACGGCAGCTGCAACACGCACGCACGTCACTACTAGTGCAGGAGTTATGGGTACTTGAGTAGCTTACTTTGGGGGCTGGCTGACACCCCGAAAAATACAGGCATGTACGACAGCTGCAGACTAGTGAATATGTCACTACTAGGCGCTAAGGGTAGTTCAGTATGCAAAATGTGAGGACCCAGATACTAGTGCAGGCGCTAAGGGTAGTTCAGTATGCAAAATGTGAGGACCCAGATACTAGTGCAGGCGCTACAGGTAGTTGAGTATGCAAAATGTGTGGACCCAGATATTAGTGCAGGCGCTACAGGTAGTTGAGTATGCAAAATATGTGTACCCAGATACTAGTGCAGGCGTTACAGGTAGTTGAGTAAGCAAAATATGTGTACCCAGATACTAGTACAGACGCTACAGGTAGTTGAGTAAGCAAAATATGTGTACCCAGATACTAGTGCAGACGCTACAGGTAGTTGAATAAGCAAAATGTGAGGACTACAGGTAGTTGAGTAAGCAAAATGTGAGTACCCAGATACTAGTGCAGGCGCTACAGGTAGTTGAATAAGCAAAATGTGACAACCATCGCTACCCGAATTAAAAAAATATATATATATTTCACCCAGGTGTGGTTACTTCCCGCCTTTACATGATAACTTTTTTTAATAGTTGCGTTTAGTCTCTGACAGCGACAATATATCAGGTTACAGATAATCTCTTCACAAGTATAGCAAGGACTGATGATTATACAATAATTAAAATGCTCTAAAAACCTTTCATTTAAAAAGAACTGTGGTATTTCAAGAATGTGGAATTTTCACTTAAAACTAAAAAAAAAAGTGCATTTTGAACAAGACATATTTTTCACTTATTTTGAATTTCTAAATTGCTAATTCCTAATTTTAAATAATATATGTTGAATTTCTGTTATTATTGTCGTAGTATGTGACATTATTGCATGCCAATCTGGCTGAAATATGGTGGAACCCAATTGTATTTCCTGTAAAATCTTTGTATACCCGTATATCGCAATAAAATATATTTGAATTTGAATTTGAATACTTTTTATTTCCTTGAAACGTGTTTAGCCACTTTTGACACAACTTATAGGAGTATTGAGTTCTCTGCCTACCTTCCCGAAGCTGACGGTGCGTATGTGCTTGGTGTAGGCGTGAGGCGCGGCGGGCGCGGGCCCGTCCTCGGGACAGCACTTCACACAGCGCACGCCCTTCACCATCTCCGGCGCCGTGAAGGCTCGCAGGAGCCCTTGTAATTCAATTCACAAATAAAACATCAATTAGGACACACAGCCAGGGCCTCGATTCTACTAAAGCTAAACCATAGTTATACCGCAGCGACTGCAAAAAACGGCATGAAATAATAAGCTTTAAAGCGATGTGTTTAAAATTCAAAATGAAATGACTTTTTGCAGAGTGAATAAAAAAGTGTATTGAAACTTGTTTCATTTCATTTTGGACTTTAGACGTTTAAAAATAAAGTCTTAAATTTAATGTAATTTTTTGCGCTATGGCACCACAATGGTTTAGCTTTAATAGGATCGAGGGCCAGGTAAAAAGTAAGGGGGTAGGCAATAATATTATAAACTATAGATATGTTGTTCACGCTCTAAAATATCAACAAAAAATAAAGAACAAATGAAAAAAAAAATTGTATCGCGACAATGCGCTACCTAAAAAGAATCTTTGTAAACAAAAACGTCCGAACAGTTGCGAAAAGTGGCGTAAGACATGAAAATAATGCCATCGTGTGTATTTAAACAATGTACAAATCGCGCCAAATCTAAAAAAGTGTCATTTCATCGGTAAGTTTTAACAGAAATAATAATATTGTTCTTGGTTTGATTTACTTTTTCACGCTATTTCGACCCGATCTTGGCGCTCAACATAACTAAGGCTGTGTATTCATCTCCCTCTAACAACAGGCTTTTTCTTTTTTCTTTTCGTGCGGAAATCCCCTCGGATACCTCCCCTACCGGAGCCGGAAGGGGAGGTTATGTCGGACTCGAACCGACTAAAACCGCACGCCGACTGTGGGTCGTGGTGCTAGGCCGGAGGTGAGGTTGTCATAGACATATCCCTCGCAACCCGGCTGACCCAGGGCCATCCCTTACGGTCTGGCCCTCCTCGGGAGGGGGAACAACGGTGTCCCCGACTCGCCCCCGGAATGGGGAGGCACGCTTTTGTGCGCGCCGCCGCCGTGGCCCCTCTAACAACAGGCAACCTATGGCGGCATATACTATTTTCTTTCCCTTTTTGCACCGTTTCTGACAGTCAAAATGTTCCTAGATAACGCATCTAGTAATATAAAACGTGATGGGGCAGGCAGTAGTGTCACTCACCGGCGAGGCTGAAGGAGCCGGCGAGCCCCGCGCTGGCGTGCGTCATCGACAAGGAGATGCTGTCGAACTTGTCGTAGCGGATGGGGCTCTGCGGGAAACATTGTGTCAGTCAATGTGCTTTAGAAACTACACATAGCACCTACATGATACCTATATTGGATGAGAAAAGTTGTGTCGAGTGCTGGTTGGTTGGTTTTATATGTACAGAAAAGTAATAGTTTAAAAAACTAAAAAACACGCTTTTAGCATGCACTAAGAAATTGCCTGTCCGCCATCTTGGACGTCCGCCATATTGGATTTAAGTCACGTGACTATTTTTTTCGTATTCCTGACAGCAAACCCTTTCATTTGATACCCATATCATGGGAGTGGATTTCAAATAGCCAGTCCGCCATCTTGGTGAGGCCGCCATATTGGATTTGTAATGACGTTTCTTAGCTAGTCATTGTACTGTCATCAGCACTCAGAGCGTGTGCATAATTTCATCCTAATCGAAGACCGGTAAGTGAGTCAAATTAAGATTCCAAGATTTGCTTACATACATAGTTAAAGCCCGACCAATAAAATAAAATACTTCACCATATTGCGGAAAACTATTGGAACTAATTTCTTCATATGGCAACAATCTATAAGATGTCATTATGATCATCTGTCAATGTGGTGTAATTGTGCGTGTTAATTATTGTGAATTTGAGTGCGCTATATAAATGCCGAAAAGTATTAAAAGCCAGTTAAGAAAAAGTTATTTACAAAATAACTAAGTATATGTTGGATAAAAAGTCGGAAGGATCTAAATAACATCACGAACCTTGTTGTCAACATGACGGGTAGGTACATTATAGAGTACGCGCAATGGAAATTGCCAATTTTCTTATTTTACCTACTGTAATTAATTATTTAGATTCTGAGTTTGATGATTAATAAATATGTACCTAATAATAAACTTGTTTATTTTTCTACTAGCTTTTGCCCGTGGCTCCGCCCACATGGATGTCGGTTATCGCGACAAAACATTTCTCAAAAGACGTGTACGAAGTTTCATGCTTCTAACTTTGAAAATGACGAACTTTCATACAAACTTTCAACCCCGATTTCCCCCCTTTAACCCCCACGTTTCGCGACCAAACATAGCCTATGTCCTTTCTCAATGTCTAATCTACCCCTATACCAAATTTTATCGAAATCGGTTCAGTGGTTTAGGCGTGAAAGCGTAACATACAGACAGACAGACAGTTACTTTCGCATTTATAATATAAGTATGTATATGGATTTTAACCACACTACTTTAAAAGATATATATATACACTAATATTATAAATGGGAAAGCAACTCTCGTCTGTCTGTATGTTACATTTCACGCCTAAACCACTGAACCGATCTTGATGAAATTTAGTTTGGGAACGGACATAGTCTACCTTTTATCGCGAAAACGGGGGTTAAAGGGTGAGAAATCTGGATGACAGTTAATAGTATAAGACAGACAGATACGTAATTTTTAACGGTAATTGACATTCAAGCGGGCGGAGCCGTGCGCAACTGATAGTATTATATAAATGCCAGGTTCTTGTGTATGACACTTTCATAATCATAATCATAATTTTATTTGCGAATACAGGTACTGTAAGGTTTACATTTGAAAGTCACGTGATCATTCCATATTCCACCCAATGGGCATGCAAATTTTAAATTAAATTTCGACCTAAAGTAGTCAGAATCGAGTGAAATGAATTACACTCGATTCTTACTACTTTATTTCTGCAACAGTTTCTACATAAGCTAAGATATTTGTACACTAGCCATTTCACATGTGTATCACTATACTTGGTGTTGCCATAATCATAGACGTTTATAGCGCCCCCAGTACGAGTTTTTTATTTTATTGGTCGGGCTTTACAAGTGAAGCTAATAAAAGCGTGTTAGTCAATGCTAGAATTTACTATTTGCAAACCACACTAAGGAATACAGTCACTGACAGAAATAGTTTAACAAATTGTAATTTATTTATCTACACTAATATTAAAAATGCAAAACTATCTCCGGCCTGTCCGTCTGCTGTGCTTTCACGCCTACACCAGTGAACCAATTTTGGTAACATTTTTGGGAAAAGATATGTTTGGTCGCAATAACTGACATCCACACGGGCGGAGCTACGGGTAACAGTTATAGGGCGAGCCAAATCGATCGAGAATAAAGTAGTAACTATCCATACTAATATTATAAATGCGAAAGTAACTCTGTCTGTCTGTATGTTACGCTTTCACACCTAAACCAGTAAACCGATTTTGATGAAATTTCGTATAGGGGTAGATTAGACCTTGAGAAAGGACATAGGCTATGTTTGGTCGCGATAACCGACATCCACGCGGGCGGAGCCGCGGGCAAAAGCTACTCGTATTATAAGTAGTGACTTTTGTGTAATAAAAATAAAGGTTCACGCGGGCGCCGCGTGACGCTGCAGTCGGTATCGCTACAGTGTGAAAAATGTTGACAACCGGGAAAAAGAAGCGCTCAAGTGGGCCTTGAACCCACTACCTTTCCTTTACAGGGGGAAGCTCTTTCAACTGAGCTATTGAGCCATATCTGAATCACTTCAAATTTCCCTTCTCTTCGCAAGGTCAATAAACTTTATTCTCAATCCATTTGGCCCGAGGTAGGGTTTTTTTTTTTTTTATCGTGCGAAAAATCCCCACGGATACCACCTCCACGGAGCCGGTGGAGGCGGTTATGTCGGACTCGAACCGACTAAAACGCACGCCGTCTTGGGTCCTTGGCTGCCGGAGGTGAGATTGCCAAAAGCATATCTCTCGCACCCCGGCAGACCCAGGACCATCTCTTTCGAGATGGCCCCCTTCGGGTTGTGGGGACCAAAATGTCCCTATCTAGCCCCGGGTACGGAGAGGCGCACTTTGCGCCGCCGCCGTGGCCTGCTTCTGCTAGGGTGACAGGCGGCTCCACCGGTCACCCCCAGGCCAGCGCTCATGGAGGACGGAGGTCGTTTTGCGGCCTTCGACGTCCGGTTCGCCTTCGCTCTGCACGGGCTTCCCGGGCCCGGAGTCTGGTCCTTCTCGAGCATTACTTGCTCGCAGAAGGAGGCGGCCGCACCCCAAGCGTTCGCGCATCGTACCATCGCTGTGAGCAACGTGGCGAGTGTGAGGACTCCCACCCCCAGAGCCGCCACTAGGACCCGCCTCGCTAGGGCACTCGGTCAGCGTGTGCAGCTCCGTGTCCTCGCTCGCATCACAGTGATGGCACTCGGACGTTGGCTCTTTCCGCATCCGACACAGGTAACTCCCGAAACACCCGTGTCCGGTAATCACCTGCGTCAGCCGGTACGAGAGGCGGCCCGAGGTAGGGTCACCTTGTAAGGACCTACCTTAGACGATCCACGTTAATATAACGTATCGCGTAATGCCTAAGTAAGCATTATTGTCAACGTAGTCTTAAGTACGACTTTCTGTAATTTTGATGAGAATAAACTTACATTTCAACTGGAACTGACGTCTTATTGATACGACAATGCTGCTTATTCTGTTGTGACATCTCTAAACTTAAAAATCTCTAAAATTTTCAAATTGCATCTGTTTCTTTCATTATCATCTAGAAAAGGACAGATGATTTATATTAGTGAACACCTGTCAAATTAAGTCGGCGCCTTGACGGTACCCTTCAATTTTAGTCGACATCTACGAACATGCGACTTAACTTACTACGCACCAATAAGGCGCTGTCTTAACTGGACAAGACTTAACTTAAATAAAATCATCTGTCCTTTTTTATCTGATCATGAAAGAAAGAGATGCAATTAGATTTTTTTAGAGAAATTTAAGTTTTGAGATGTAACAACAGAATTGGGAGCAATGTGACCTACTAACAATCATAAGAACCCACTATTATATCTCGTACCTTGTGCGAGCAGACAGTGCACTGCAGCCTGGAGGCGAGGGTCCCGCGGAAGGTGGGGGCGGGCGGGGGGCGCGCCACGGCCGGCGTCACCCAGCGCCGCCCCACCGAGCTCAGGTGGCACAGCGAGCGGGACACGCCCTTCGTCAGCCGCGGCATCGTCGGCTCTGTGTCACCATCCCGGAAAACGAAATCATTTAACATTTAATGGAATTTCTCTATTTATCCTTTAAGCGGGGCGTGTAAAGGCATCTAATGTGGCCGTCAAGCTGAATGCCGCCACTGTTAACATGGTACATGTTTACGATGGTGACCCTCTTTCCGAGACTTTGCCTTTAGCTTAACATCTGGCGAGGCGAAGTCAAAATGACGTGTCCTATATATAAAAAAAAATCATGTACCATGTTTGTCAGAGAGATATGATCCTTATGAGTGTCAATCGTAAGGATCAAATCGAGTCGAGAAATCAGATCAAGTGTCGATTGATGTTATAAAAATACATAATGTTGTTTTTTTATTCGGTTTCTAGTCGGTTCGATTACCGGGTATGGCAAGTAAGTAGTTGCATTGCATTTCAAATAACAAATTATTGAGTAGGTATATAATAGACATTGTATGAATTTTCCATTTAATTTAGACTAATTAAAACTTCGTGAATAAACGTCAAAAAGATTGCAGTGGGTTCACGGTATTAAAATAGCCAGGATTCGATTGCTGGAACTCTCGTTCATAAGGCCGACTTCTAACCACTTAAGTTTTTTTTTATACAGGACACGTCAATTTGATTTCACCTCGCCTGATGTTAAGCTAAAGGCAAAGTCTCGGAAAGAGGGTCACCGTCGTAAACATGTAATATGTTAACAGTGATAGCACTCAGCTTGACTGCCTCATTAGATACCTTTTCACACCTCGCTTAAAGGACCCGGGACTAGAAGGAAACTATCGAATCTGGAAGGATGAAATATCGAATTATCTAAAATCGAAGGAAGTTATCGAATACCTGGCTCCACTAAATCTGGCTCGTCGGTAGGTGCAGCGGAGGCTGGGCGTATCGAGAGCGCGGAGGGTGTGGGCGGCGTGGAGTCGGCTCGGAGCGGGTGCGGCGCGGCAGGGGGGGAGGCGGGGGACGCCAGCGCCGACCACGCGCGGCCGCCGCCCAGTCCGAGCGCGTCCGAAAGACAGCCCGGCTGAAGCAAAGCCACATACCGATTTCACTTAAGGCCTAGGTACTGTCCACGGAGGCGTAGCTTTATAGGCGCGTATTCGTCATTATACGTTTGGTGTACGCTTGCTTGCTGCTTCCATACAAAGCAAAATAACTCTGTCGACGGAGTGTCGGGCTTGCGTCGCTGCATGCAAGCTTCACGACGCACGCCTGGCGTATCGCATGTTATACGCCCAGGCGTACTACGAGTGAACGCAAGTGTTTCTTTTCTTACAAATGGCGACAAATGAATGAAAAGTATGAAAACATACGCGTGCAATACGCCTCGTGGATAGTGTTCAGTACGCTGGGCTGCACAAGCAACAAATCGTATTTAGAAGCATCTATGAAGCCACGCCTCCGTGGACAGTGGGCCTAAGAGATTCTGACAGGTTAACTTATGATAGTTGTGGCCAGTATCCTGTCCCTCTAGATAAATAGCAATTTGTTGGCCGACGAATAGTAGAATAGAATATATTATACAAGGTGATTATATAGTCATTTCGAAAAAAAAAATTGGGCACAGTTTCGATAGTAAAATCATCTGGAAGTAAAAAAAAATTGGAAAAAGAAAAAAAAATTTACAACCCCCATACATTATTCCTTTCACCTGAACATTATTCACTCATCACATTACATTAATATAATAAAGATAACAAAATTAAATGAAAAAACTAATTATGAGACTACGTATGTATCAAAAAGACGTACTGTATCTTTTGGCGTTCCACAGAGCAGTGTACTGGGCCCCTTATTGTTTATAATATATATAAATGATTTACCAAAGGCAACAGATCATCAATTAACACTTTTCGCTGATGACAGCACAATAACAATACCTTGTACTAATGTAGACTCATATGAATATGAAGTAAATAAAACTTTATCTGAGATTATCGCGTGGATGAATAATAATAATTTAAAAATAAACCTAATAAAAACAAATATAATGTATTTTAGTCAAAGACGTCCCTCAAATATAATGAATATACAGTATCAAAATAACAAAATTCTTGCCACAGACAACGCTAAATTCTTAGGGCTAATAAATAATTGACAGAGAACTAAAATGGAAAAAACATATTGAGGGGCTAGCATCTAGACTAAATAGTTCATCATACGCACTGCGTAAACTGTCTAAGGTAGTAAATGTAGATGCTAGACTTACTGCGTATGACGGTATGGTTGCGTCGGTACTGAGATACGGTGTGATATTTTGGGGCAATTCCACAAATAAAGAAATAGCCTTTAAGTCTCAGAAGCGATGTATCAGGGCTATGTTTGATCTTAAAGTAACGGACAGCTGTGTACCATATTTTAAAAGATACAAAGTTCTGACACTTCCGTCTATATACATTTATGAAACAGCTATCTTTGTTAAATTGAACCCACATCTATTTCCACAGCTGTCTGATGTGGTGAATCGCAATAGGCGTAGGAATGCACTATGTATTCGGAAAGCTAAGTCAACCCTTATGTGGAGTAGTATATTTTGTTTAGCTCCAAAAATCTATACAAATAAATAAAATTGGAGTGTCTGTTTGTAATATTAAAATAACCGCTTTCTACTACATGCATATGAATGTATATACGGTACACATACCAAAATATATATTTTTAAATTTTTTGTCTGTCTGTCTGTCTGTCTGTCTGTCTGTCTGTCTGTCTGTCTGTTTGTTTTGGCTAATCTCTGGAACGGCTGGACCGATTTGGACGGGACTTTCACTGGCAGATAGCTTATGTAATAAGGAGTAACTTAGGCTACTTTTATTTTAGACAAATAAATAAAATTGGAGTGTCTGTTTGTAATATTAAAATAACCGCTTTCTACTACATGCATATGAATGTATATACGGTACACATACCAAAATATATATTTTTAAATTTTTTGTCTGTCTGTCTGTCTGTCTGTCTGTCTGTCTGTCTGTCTGTTTGTTTTGGCTAATCTCTGGAACGGCTGGACCGATTTGGACGGGACTTTCACTGGCAGATAGCTTATGTAATAAGGAGTAACTTAGGCTACTTTTATTTTAGAAAATATTTTTTTTATTAAGTACATTCCACGCGGACGAAGTCGCGGGCACAGCTAGTATACAATAAGATACCTGATAGCTGGAAAAAATTGAGTGTTGACATGTTTAAAAAGAATTTAAAGGACATGCTATATGATAAATGTTATTATAATATTGACGATTTTTTAAATGATACAATCTAATTAAACACTGACATCTTAATTTTAAATTGTACCTATTGCATGTGTTGATTTTTAATGATAAATAATGAGATGTATTCAATGTAAAATTTTGTACGCCAGAACCGGCAGAATATGAGATCTGAACATTATGTACCTAAACACCATTTGGTACCATATTCAACGAATAAAGACTTTGACTTTGACTTTGACATTATCGAAAATTTTTTTTTTTCTTTTGTAGAATCAAATAGATTGATCAATTAATAGGCTTGACATATATTATTATCTTGATGACTGTCATCATCATACGTCAAAGTACGTGGCAATCATCATTATATACTAAAATACGGCGGCTAACGAATTGCCACTTGTCTAGAAAGGCAGGATTGGTACCTACCTTCGCTGGTTTGATCAATAATATAGCAAAGGTAATTTATTCCGTTTATTCTAACTGAAAACAGAGCAGTCTATACATTCAATTATTTTTCACGATTAATTTGACCTTTCGTTTCTTGAAGTATAAAATATGGTATACAGGGTGTATTTTGAAACGAGGCAATAATACCAGTATTATTATGCTAAACAACAACCAATATGAAAAAAAGGAAACGATAGCGGAGTTGTTGCAAGTCAATCAATTTATCGATTAGTCTGTGACGTCACTATTAACTTCTAGTGAAACATTCTTGCGAGTAGTTGTCATTTTTGGTCATGTTATTTTTCATTCCGTTTTTTCACCCAAGTTCATTAGTAATTCCAAACAAGTTATTTCATTTAATAAATATTTATATTAAGCTGAATTTAAAATTGATAATAAAAACATTGAGCCATCTGTCGTTATAAAGCCAAATCATTTAGGGGGCCTCAATGATTTTGCTATAAGCCGAGAGATGGCCTTATTTAAAAACATGCCATCCCTAGGTATTTTAAATTTTGTTCATCAATAGAATACCTATAATATTCTAGTTATTCTGTGCAGCGCTTAGTGGCCAGTTATCAAACTACAATGACAATATGCATTGCATTTCTTATTAATAAGACTATTATGAAAGAATATCTAATATATAAAATTCTCGTGTCACAGTTTTCGTTGCCATACTCCTCCGAAACGGCTTGACCGATTTTGATGAAATTTTGTGAGCATATTGAGTAGGTCTGAGAATCGGCCAACATCTATTTTTCATCCCCCTAAATGGTGCAGCTGGAACGGGATCTGGCGCCACGGGTGCAGGGAAAAATTGGCGGTACGAAGTTCGCCGGGACAACTAGTTATAATATATTAATAAATAATTAATAATCACAGTATAAAAGACACTGTGAAATCAAAAATTTGATAGACATGTAACGTAACCATATCGTGATTCAAATAATTTTGTACAACGCCATCTATCCGTCTCTTTTTAACTTTAGCTGGCAATTAATGTATATGTATGTATGCAACTGTGTATTTGCTCGGATGGAATATTGCAACACCATTGTAAAGAGGATATATGTACTCAATTTTGCATACTTAACGAGGAGGGAATGCATTAAGTAATATAATAGGAAGGTTGCCATAGTAACTCTTAAATTAAATAAGCTGAACAATAACAAATCCGTGTATCATCAAGGGCTCATTAGTTAGGTCTTAATAAATTGATTGCATTTGATTTTCTATTTCTACTGGCCTTCCGCCATTGCAGGGGGTGTTTCGGCGTCGAGGAACCGTCCGCCCACGTTATACTAGACTGCGAGGCTTCTGGATGGAGCTAGACTGGCTGCTCTAGCTAGTACTCTTCACTTACAATGGCCCAAGAAAAGAGGGTAAGTGAGGGTAAAAATGTCCTATCGGACAGATGGCTCAATGTTTTTATTTTTAATCTTAAATTATATAAATAAACTATTTATTACATAAAATAACATGATTTTTTAAATAGTGACAGTTTAAATTATAAAGAAAAGAAGATTCAGATTGATGTCAGCGTTAAAAAAATAAATATAATGTCAGTAAATACATCCATGATGATATTAATGTAATAATAATGTCAAGACAGATCCTAGATTCAAGAATGAAATTATATAATGACTTTCAAACAGGTACATAATATATCAAACTCAATATTCATATAATAATTAATAGTTTATGTCAAACAGGGAAATAATTATGAACTACCACTTACTATATCCCATAAATTCATCAACTGAATATATATATAATACATTTTCAATTAAATATTGCCTTATTCTTTGTTTAAATTTTAGGTACGGTAGCCCTCTTATGTCTTTAGGGATTTTATTGTAGACCTATGCGATCATGTATCCACAGTTCTTTTGAAACAATATAGTTCTTGTAGTCGGGATAGCCAATTTTGTTGGGTTTCCTGAGATATCTTTTGTCATCTACGCATTTCCTGAATAAGTCTGGATGGTTTTTACGAATAGGCCTACCTCAAGAATATACATTGATGGCACGGTTAGTAATTTAAGTTGTTTAAACGTAGTCCTACATGATTGCATAGGTCCAGCACAACAAATGGCGCGTTTGCACTTTTTTTTGTACAATAAATACGTGCTTCATGTCTACAGAGTTTCTCCGTACTAAGAGACTGTATCGCAATATGGATGCGACATAACCATGATACGCAAAGAATGCAGTTCGCGAATACAAAAAATATATTTAGACGAGTATTAATAGTTGTTATGTGACGTTTCCCATTTTTCATCGACAGATATACCAAGGAACTTAGTTTATTGTACTTCAAGACCCTGGTAATGTATTATCAAGTCACGTTTATTAGAGTTGTAATTATGAAATTATATATGTTTAGTTTTTTTTTAATATTGGCTTCCAAGTTATTTCTGTTCAACCAACCAATTACGTCGGCCACAGCCGCGTTCAGAGTCCGTTCATAAGAAGTATTATAGTACTAATGAACTCTGGTTAAATTCTATTGTTGAACTTTACCAAAAAAGACAACTACTTTCAAGAACGTTTCACTAGAAGAAGTAAATAGTGACGTCACGCCACAGACATGAAGTGAGTCCATTTGACGTTTGGAAGGCTAACGACTCGATTCAATGCAGTCGTGGACGTGAGCCATGAGAGTCGATTGCCTTTTTCTTTTTTTTATCGTGCGCAAAATCCCCACGGATACCACCCCCACGGAGCCGGTGGAGGCGGTTATGTCGGACTCGAACCAACTAAAACGCACGCCGTCTTGGGTCTTTGGTTGCCGGAGGTGAGATTGCCGAAAGCATATCTCTCGCACCCCGGCAGACCCAGGACCATCTCTTTCGAGATGGTCTCCTTCGGGCTGTGAGGACCTCGGTGTCCCCAACTAGCCTCGGTCAGCTTGTGCAGCTCTATGTCCTCGCTCGCATCACAGTGATGGCACTCGGACGTTGGCTCCTTCCGGATCCGACACAGGTAACTCCCGAAACACCCGTGTCCGGTAACCTGCGTCAGCCAGTACGAGAAGCTGCCGTGTGGCCTCTAGCCATTCCTCCATGATGGGTCTTACCGCCGCTATTACGGCGTGCCATAGTCGAACATACAACAACTCCGCTATCATTTCTTTCTCCATGGATAATTGGATATTACTGACGCAGGACGCTACGCTTGGTCTCTGGGTACTGGGTAGAGCCTTTCCTGATCATATTACCTAAAAAGCAAATTGCCACCAAGAAAGAGAGACTAATTTTTAATTCGCTATGAAGCAAAATGCCTAAATCGCTAAACGTCTTATTTTCAGAATGCCGTTAGAGTAAATAGACTAACCTACTAGAAAGACTAAAACTTGAAATGACTACGTTATAAAATGACTTAAACGTAAAATGACCACTTTTAGACATTTTACCTCATAGACAATCTAAAAGTTAGTCACATATGCTTCATGGACTATTTTGGCTATTATTGACAATAAATCGGTACTTCAATACTATAATTATAAAGCTAAAGAAGTTAAGCTTTTTTGTTTGTTTGATTGAATTCTTAACTCTAGGAATAAACAACACAATTATCTGGCAGATTCACCATCAAGCCATAGAAACATGTTTTCCTGATTGCATCCGAGGCCAAGCTTAACTCGGAGCTCAGGGTCCAACTTCCGGCCCTGAGGAGGGCCAGACCGTAAGGGATGGCCCTGGGTCAGCCGGGGTGCGAGGGATATGTCTTTGACAACCTCACCTCCGGCCTAGCACCTAGACCCACAGTCGGCGTGCGGTTTTAGTCGGTTCGAGTCCGACATAACCTCACCTTCCGGCTCCGGCAGGGGGGGTATCCGAGGGGATTTCCGCACGAAAAAAAAAAAAAAAAGGGTTCTTCCGGCTTGCTCTGGCCAATTGTCGTACATTATTGTTTGAAAATTCATAAAGTGCGGGCACGTATGATTTAAAGGGGTGATACAGGTATCAAAGTATGCTACGGATGAAGCCGGGACGATCCGATAGTGTAATAATACAGTGACCGTGGCCTGCGGTCCGCCAGGCGCGTTCGGAAACGCGCCTCCCCACACCGGGGGTGAGTTGGGGATACCGTTGTTCCCCCTCCCCGAGGAGGGCGAGACCGTAAGAGATATAATATTCCACAACATTCCATACAACGCTATCTAGACCCATGGTAAGCTTTTATAGCTTGTGTTATGGAACCTAGAATGCGAATCTTATATACTTTTTTTGTAAAGACATACATATTATACATAAAAACACCCAGCCCAATGCAAAATAGCTATATATTCATATAACTATTTGCATTGGTCATAGTAACATTAGTAGTAGTACATATTAGTCATTCATATTCATGCATACAAATATTTGCACTGAGCGGGGATCGAACCCGCGCCTCCTGCGTGGCAGTCGCGTACACTACCGCCACGCCACAGGGCTGTCAATATGGGAATCCATATTGACAGCCAGACAGACAGACAGACACAAGGAAAAAAAAATGGGATGGCCCTGGGTTAGCCGGGGTGCAAGGCATATGTCGAAGACAACCTCACCTCCGGCCCAGCACTATGACCCACATGTGCGGTTTTGGTTGGTCCAAATCCAACATAACCTCCCCTCCAACATAATTTCCATACCTACATAACATACGGTACAAAATGTATGACGATAAAATATTATATATCTCAAGATGTGATATATATCCCACTAGCTTTTGCCCGCGGCTCCGTCCGCGTGGATGTCGTTATCGCGACAAAACATAGCCTATGTTTTTTCTCATGGTCTAATCTACCACTATACCAAATTTCATCAAAATCGGTTAGTGGTTTAGGCGTGAAAGCGTAACATACAGACAGAGTTACTTTCGCATTTATAATATTAGTATGGATAGTCAAAAGCTAACTTTGTCATTATTTTAGTCAATTTGCTTAGTAGGCTTTTTGGTTCATAGGCTTCTTATGTCGTAGGCAACTTGCTGTTTGGGCATACTGAGTTTTAGGCAATTTGCTTTATAGGGATATAGCTTTTTATACTTGACCTTTAGGCATTTTGCTTCGTAGTCAATTTGATTTTTAGGCAACATGATCAGGACTCTTAAGGTAGGCGGAGGTTACATAGCTTTAGTCTCTAGCACCTCCGGCGGAGGTGCTAGAGACTAAAGCTATGTAGGTACTAACTACTACACTGACGGACTCATAAACTGCATCAAAGTAATAGACGACTTTGAAATAAATATTTTAACCAAGTATGCATACTTTCTATACAGATTTAAATTGAAACCTCTAGATTGGTTCGTGAACTTTAAAACAGCATAGGGTCATATCTTTAAGTTTAAGTTTATGTACTGGAAAGGACCTTAAGACTTTTTTTGAAGAAAAAACAGAAATTTAAGAAAAATTGGTTTAATTAAAAAATTGGTTTTAACAATAGACACAAACTTTATGCAAGGGTTTATTTGTGTTTTAATAAGGTGTATTACCCCCACGTGCCCTTATTACGGATTCTAACCGGTTCCGCATAGATTTTATAAGGGTTTTTAAAAGATCTTGCGGAATATTGTCCCATTCTTCTGAAAGTGCTGTTCTTAGTGCTGCCACTGTCGTGGGCGAAGGGTTTCTCGCGTATACAGCTCTTTTTAAATTGTCCCAAACATGCTCGATGGGATTAAGATCCGGGCTGCGTGCTGGCCAATTCATTGTACGTATCCCAACCTCTTCGCAATAATGTTGAACTTGTGCAGCTGCATGCGGCCGGGCATTATCCTGCATTAAAGTAAAATTTTCGCCTATGAATCCCATGTAAGGCACCACGTGATCTTCTAATATCTCTGTTATGTAGCGATGTGCTGTCAAACCCCCTCTATTACCGTTTTGACGGACCATGTCTATGAACACAAGTTCTGTTCGCCCGTTCATCGATATGCCACCCCAGACCATACATGAACCGCCTCCAAAAGGAACACGCTCCTCAATGCAACTTTGAGCATATCGCTCCCCACGTCGACGATATACTCTTCTGCGACCATCTGCACCATATAAACATGTCCTACACTCGTCCGTGAACAATACAGAGGCCCACTGCTCTTCTGTCCAATTCAGGTGATGACGCGCAAATCTTAAGCGAGCTTGTCTGTGAGCTGTAGACAACTTTGGACCATTTGCTGGTCTAAAAGGGGTGATATCCGCTTCCTTTAACCTTCTTCTTATTGTTCGTGCACACACGTTTACTCCACGCACTTCATTAAGCTCGGTTTTGATGTTAACTGACGTGAGGAAACGATTTCGCAGGGAAGTTATAACAATAAATCGGTCATCACGACCTGTGGTTGCTCGAGTTCTGCCTGTACCACGTCTCCTCCTGTAAGAACCTGTCTCTACAAACCTTCTGTATATTCTAGAAACCGTAGACTGGTTTAAATTTAAATTTCTACCAATCGTTCGTTGATCCAAGCCCTCCCGCACCAATGCTACAATTTGTGCCGCTTGTTCGGACGAAGTATCCATATTATGGTTCAAAAACTCTCGATGTGTTAAAAAACTAACCCAACAATTATGCTGGTAACAATAATTCAATTGACAAAACAAAAAAAAACAATGAGAATCAATTTAAAACTTTGCTATAAATAACACGCAAATCTGATACTACAAGTAAATTTTCTTTTCCCGGCTATATTCATTTGTTTTACTGCAGATCTATTTTTAAATTTAATTTTTTTTTTAAGATTAAGAGCCAGTCTTTCCATATTTATATAATTTAATCTAAAAAGTTTGCATACTTATTATAAAAAATCCTTTTAGAGTAAACCCGAACTTTGATGCAGTTTATGAGTCCGTCAGTGTATATTGTTATATTTGTTATGTTAATAATCTATTTTAATCACAGTATCAAAAAACTGTGACATCAAAAATATAATCTAAATAATTTAGATTCGTTGTCAATTCCTTGTTTCGTCGGAGATAGAGACTTGGTAAAGTTAGCTAATGTAAGTATATTAACATGTAACGTAACCATATCGTGATTCAAAAAATTTTGTACAACGCCATCTATCCGTCATTTTAAAAGTTAAATCCTGGCAATAGAGAATACAGTCTACGAATTCTAAATAAATTAGATTGCTCCCAAGATAACTCTGCACGCGGAAGATATCGGAAATATTAATTTATTTTCTACTAACGATACCTAATTTATCCAGTTCTATTAAGTAGTTGATTAGCTATGAGGGAACAAATGAACATACATACATACATACGTACATTGCCTGTCAAAATCATAACCCTCCTTTTGGCTTCGCCGTAGTCGGGTAAAAAAAATCGAATTCTTTACGTTACATACCCAAAGTGTAATCCATAGTAATATTAAAGATGCGAAAGTAACTGTCTGTCTGTCTGCATGTTACGCTTTCACGCCTAAACCACTGAACCAATTTTGATGAAATTTGGTATAGGGGTAAATTAAACCATGAGAAAGGACATAGGCTATGTTTGGTCGCTATAACCGACATCCACGCGGGCGGTGCCGCGGGCAAAAGCTAGTCACCTATAAATTTTGTATTTAACTTTTTTAGGTTTAGTTTCGCTGCGAATCCTGGAAGACCATTTTCACCTTTAAAATACACCCCCGTACTTCATAGGCTTTTTGGTTCATAGGCTTCTTATGTCGTAGGCAACTTGCTGTTTGGGCATACTGAGTTTTAGGCAATTTGCTTTATAGGGATATAGCTTTTTAGACTTGACCTTTAGGCATTTTGCTTCGTAGTCAATTTGATTTTTAGGCAACATGATCAGGACTCTTAAGCTAGGCGAGGTGCTAGAGACTAAAGCTATGTAAGTAAAGTACTACACGGGCGCGATAACTTGACACCTGGCTTAAATGACGTTTATTTAAAGTACTGAGTGCAAAAAATTGCTTATTTCCATTGATTATTCATATTCCATTGTATAATATTCATCAAATTCATTAGTACTTTTTTATAACTTGTTAAAGTACATTATACATCTATACTATTATAAAATTGTAAAGTGGTCGTGTCTGTACATTGAAGATATTTGAAAAAAATTAGCAGGTTATGTTCTATGAACGATACTGAACATAAAAATATTTGTTTTTGGAATTCTTGTCTGTTTGTTAACGATGGACTCCGAAAGTACTGAACGGATTTCTATACGGGTTTTTTTAATTCGGAAGGTATTGGTCAGACATAAAATCTTACGTTTGTTTCATCTCAATCGGTTGTGTAGAACGGGAGATATGGACATAAATGTAGTTTTTTTCATGAGAATTTAGTCCACGGGTACGAAATTGCACGCGTGCGGAACCGCGGGCGGAAAGCTAGTTAAGTAGATAAAACAATACTGACCGCCTCCTCTGTGACGCAGTAGTCTATCGGACTGCGGTTCCTGAGGACCCAAGTTCGATTCTGGGTTGAGTCAAATATTTGTGTGATCAATGTTTGTCTCGGAGTTTGGGTCTCGTCTATGTATAATATGTATATATTTAGAAATATATATTATATAAGTATTTTTCTCAGTTGTCTAGCTTAGCTAGATCTCATAGCTTAGCTTAATGGCATTGTGTAAAAACGTTGAAAAAAATATTTATATATCCATCAATTTAAACTCAAATCCCACTATATATATCTATATTCTTCATACATATTTAAGTATAAGTGTTAGTGTATATTGTATGTTTATATATTTATATATATTATTTTATCTTTATATTTTGTATTGTAGCAAAACATGGATGCTGATGATGATCTGTATGTTTCTGCCAACGAATCCTTAACGTCGTCCGGTGATGAAAGTTTTTCCTCAGTTGATGGCACACTTGGTGACTTTGTGCGAGAAACTTTTAACCACCAATCTCAACACCTTATGAATATTTGTTACCTTAATACGCAAAGCTTGCCGTACCATTACTGTCACTTCATGGAAGCCTTTACGAACGCCGACGTTCATGCCGTTCTGATTTCAGAGAGCTGGTTCAAACCTCACCATCTTTCCACCACCTACCCTCTCGACGGCTTCGTTCTTATCCGTAATGACCGAGTGGATGAGACCGAGAGGAGAGGGGGTGGTGTTGTTATTTATCTCCGCAGGGATTTTCCCTACAAAATTATCGCTTCGTCCCCTTCTACACTATCTACTACGGCAGAGTTTCTTTTCTTGGAGGTTAGTGTCAGAGGAGAGAAAGTCATGCTGGGGGTTGTATACTGTCCCCCTGCGGTAAATTACTTCTCCAGCATAGAACCAGTCCTGGAAGCGTTGGGGTCGGAGTACAAGCACCACATAGTCATAGGTGATCTCAACACTGATCTCCTGGCCCCCCAGTCACCGCGCTGCCGTAAGTTGCTTGACATTGTCGAGTCTGTTAACTTGCACATCCTGCCTCTTCAAGCTACCCATCATAACACCGATGTTGAGGACACATGGCTGGACTTAATCCTTACGTCCAAACCAGCACTTGTCTCTCGGCACGGGCAACGCGAGGCGTCGGCTTTTTCGCGACACGATTTTCTGTTTGTATCATACGTCCTTAAACCCCCTAAACCCAAACCTCGCGTACTACTCATGCGTAGTTTCGGACGTATGCACGTGGAGCAACTATGTAGGGATGCCTCGGCAATAAATTGGGATCGCGTGGGTGAGACCACATCAATTGACGAAAAAATCCGTGTCTTTAATAATGAGGTCATTAGTCTCTACGATGCCCACGCACCTATCAGGAGTGTAAAGCTGAAACGACCTCCAGCGCCTTGGATAACTGAGGAGGTTCGGATGGCAATGCGACGTAGGGACCGGGCCTTTCACAGGTTTCGAAGGGATCGGCGGGATGAGACGTGGTCGCTTTTCAAGTCTGCTAGAAATCGGTGTAACCAGGTGATACGTAATACAAAACGCCGTTATATTCATGATAATATTACTTCTTCTTCTTCCACCAATATTTGGAAGTTCCTCGGAACACTGGGCATATGTAAGCAGCGGTACTCAGAAATACAGGCAAACATTGGCTTGGATGACATAAATCGCTATTTCACCACAGTTACTCCTATGTGTCTCCAAACCAGCAGTTGCACAATCGAGTACGTGGCAAACCTGCCCCGTCCAGATATTGGTCCTTTTAACTTTTCTCCGGTTCAACCGAGTGAGATCAAAAAGATAATTCTCTCTATCAAATCCAACGCCGTGGGATACGATGGCATTAGTCGTCGTATGATCACTACCATCATAGACTATCTCCTGGAGGTAATTACCCACATCATAAATTACTCCATGTACTCAGGCCAGTTCCCAGCTCTATGGCGTAAGGCCTATGTTATACCTCTACCTAAAATATCAAACCCAACCCTTCCTAATCATTTCCGGCCAATTAGTATTCTACCTTTTCTGTCAAAAGTACTGGAGGCCTGTGTGCACAGACAGTTGTCCCCTTTTATATATAAGAACAATTTATTAAGTCCCTTACAATCAGGATTTAGGCCCGGGCACAGCACAGTGACCGCGCTGCTGAAGGTGACCGGCGACATTAGGGCTGGTATGGACGACACTAAGCTCACGGTATTGGCACTGGTAGATTTTTCAAACGCGTTTAACACTGTCAGCCACGACCTTCTTACAACTATTATATCTTACTATATGATCTCACCGGATGTTCTGGATTGGTTCTCAAATTATCTTCAGGGGCGCCAGCAAGCAGTTCGCCTGCACGAAAATACTTCCTGCTGGTGTGACACGGACACTGGTGTCCCTCAAGGCGGTATACTGTCTCCATTATTATTTTCGCTATTCTAATGAATAGCGAAAATAATAATACCTCTTAACTAAAAATCTTCGATGTGCGTATCATTTGTATGCCGATGATCTACAGGTCTACGCACAGGCGGGTGTGGGAGATATACACGATGCCATTAATAGCGTTAACCAGGACCTAGAGACTGCTGGGCAAGCAGATTTGGATTGACCGTGAACCCAAATAAGTGCCAGGCTATCATCATTGGAAGCCATTGGCTGATCAACCGAGTGGATACGCTGTCTCTTCCACCTGTCGTATTTGACGGATCGACCATACAACTGAGCAATGAAGTAAAAGACCTAGGTATTTTCATAGACTCGACCTTGAGCTGGCGAAAACAAGTGTCTAATGTTAGCCAGAGAGTAACTGGGACGCTTCGTGCATTTTATCCCCTACGGACCCTTCTGCCAACCGAAACCAAGACTATGCTCGTCCAGGCTTTACTATTCCCTATATTCGACTATGGTGATGTTTGTTACTTCGACCTCAATGCGGAACATCTCAACAAATATGACTTACAATATGACAGACTTCTAAATAACTGCATTAGGTTCATTTTTAATCTTCGCAAGTATGACCATGTGTCTGCTTGCCGATCCCAATTAAACTGGCTGCCAATTCGTCAACGTCGAAACCTGCGGGCACTAACCACTCTCTTTACTATACTCACATCTCCTACTACTCCTATCTATTTATCTCCTTTCTTTCAGTACCTTCACACCGTTCACAATAGAGATCTTCGGTCAAAAAATAATTTAATTTTATCTTGTCCTACGCACAAGATTAATTTCGTGCACTCTTCCTTTGCTGTCCAATCTGTGTTCTTATGGAATGCGCTACCTCTCGAAATCAGAAGGGCTCCCAGCCGACAAGTATTCAAGGCGAAAGTTCGCCAACTTATGTTGGATAAATTGGCATCATCATCGGAATCATTGGTATAACATAAAGTTAGTGTTTTAGACTGTATATAACTATGTAATATGTGTAATATGTACCTACTGTATTGTGTTATATTATGTATACTTATATATATAATGTATATGGTATATAAAGTATATAATAAGTATATTTGCGCTATTTATGATGTGTATATATATTGTATCGTTGTGTATATATATAATATTATGTATTGTTCATTAGTATGTATATTTTATGTAAGTACACCTGTTTACTTATATGTATCTAAATTGTATACCAGACATTATAGGTGCATGCCTGTCGTGAGGTATGTTGGTATACATGCCTCATGGCAGGTATGTACTGTATGTACGGTACGCTCTCTCCATACAATGTTACTTTAATAATGCACCTACTGAGTCTTTCTCTGCACCACCTTTGGTTGACTGGTAGAGAATGCCTATGGCATTAAGTCCGCCTATGTACTTGTGCATGAAGTTTTATAAATAAATAAATAAATAAATAATTAAATATTATAAATGCGAAAGTAACTCTGTGTATGCGCTGCTGTATGTGGCGCACACAAGTTTGATATGAAATGATAAGTCACCGATAGATAAAATGAGATGTGTTTATTGATCACTTAAACTATCACGTAACTAATGCTAAAATGGATTGATGAGTACTGCTTATTATGAGCTGTGAATGCGTACTGTCGCGGAAATGTACAATTTATGCGAGGCGACGGAAAAGTGCTGATGTGAATGATGCGCGCGTGCCATGTACGATATATGACTCGTACATATTCCCCGGCGCGAGATGAGCGAGTGAATGATGACAATGAGTAACAAAAGTAAAAGTTTAAACACTAAACTTATAAATTTCATTCAATACATGACATGACTTAATTCTATGCTTATAAATTGAGTTTTAGTCACTATCACTAGATACTGGCTTTGTAAAAACGGGTGGCATCTTCTTGTGACTCTTTATGCTGCTAAGGATGCTGGAGAAGTTTCTCAATTCAACGGCCTCTTGAGATTGGTGTGTACTTCTGGTGGCAGGCGTCGGTCGTCTGGGTGTCGTCAATACTGTTGGCTGCCTTTCGGAGTCCGATCGCAAGATGGCGCTCCCCTGCCGGCGGCGATATAACCACCGACAAACGGAAACCACTAATGTTAATATTGTGCCCGTAAACAACAAGTAGATCGCTGAATATTGATGAATGTCATGACTTGATATTCCAGTATCTAAGGTGTTTTCAGATTTCATCTGTTCAATTTGTTGTTTTATATACTGTAGTGAGATTCGTTGGTCAGTGCCGTTGAGTTCTATTTGTGGCACAGATACATTCAGAATATGATTGATAGGTGCGATTAATGGAGAGTCAAATTCAGGAGACGTTTTCATCTCGGTATGTCGCAGTTTGTGTGAAAAAACTGTGAAGTCTTCGCCTTTCATAATACATTCTGAATCGAGGGCAATGACTCCGGCCTTAGTGACTCGTATAGCTGTAATCTGATGCTCACATATGATGCGGAGTGCACACTGCCCGCAACAGTAAAATAGGTATGTATTTATTTTATGCAACTCGATCCAGTTATTCCGGCATTCTGCGATATTTGTAAGACATCTGTTTGTAATATTATCCTTAATACACAAACTGTCTGCCGATTTGAACTGAAAAATTGGCTTTTGGGAATGACATAGACGAGTAAATTCGTCGTATTGCACGCACTGTTGTATGTCTCGTGCTGTTAACGCCAAATAAGTATCCTTGCGTAAATTAATTGCGATGTAATCCGATACCGGCACGATAGCCACTGTCTTCGTATCGTTTTGTTGTTGTGGAACTGATATTAATTGATATAGATCATAACTTTCTCTGTTGACGAGTGGTATGCCGATCTCAAATATGATGTATTGTTTTGTTATTCTGGCTCTGATTTTTAACAGATGATAAATTTTCGGCAGTTCTGTTTGTATGTTTTCTATAGGTAAGGATAGTTCACGTGACAATTGGCCTGAGATAATGCTGAGCTGGTCACGCAATTGCATTGGTGAGAGTAAATGGACACTAAACATTCCATGATGGATATCTGTTATAGTGTCGATCAGTGTGTCCTGCAATGACTTCAGTTTCGCAAGCATGTTTGTTGCTATGATGGCGGATAGTGCCAATTCGTTCATCACTTCCTGATCTTGTATATTTTTGTTCAAGGTATTAGTTGCCTTCGTCAGGTTATTTAAATACTTATTGATAGTTTTATGTTGGCTGTTTATGGACTCTTCAGTTCTTTTTAACAGATTGTATTCTGCTTCTACAACCGAGGTCTGGTTTCTCCATAAAAGTGACAGGTGATTTTGATTTTGTTTTATAAGAGATATGTCCTTCTGGTATTGATCTGCAAAACTTTGGTCCAAAACTCCAAATAAACTGTTAGCAACATAGCCAACACCATTAATGAGACCTCGCCTCTTGCGCGTGCGTTCGAAGCGTTGATTCATTAACATTCCATTGTAGTAATTTAATTCGTCATAAGAGTGACGTAATTGTAGTAAGATGATGTCACATAGTGCTTTGTTTCTTTCTCTTTCGCAAACAGCGTTTATTTGCTTCAAATATTTTTCGAGTGTTGCCGAACCTTCCCAGTATGGGTTCATGTCGTAGTAAACGATGAGTTTCCATTCGTCACGTATAAACTGCATGTTTGACATTCGGTCAAAGTATAATGCCTTGTGTATCGGTGTAAGACTATATGGCGATGGTATCTGCTTGTCACCAAAGACTGATGTCATAAAGAAAATGAAAGTAACGAGAGTTGTTATTAAATTAGACATCGGGTTAGTTCGTTGTTGTGATTGCTTTTCCTTTGTCCCAATATTCTGCTCGTTTGATGTATCTTCACATGTCGTAGGAGATTTGTTGTCAGACACGAGTACTGTCAATTTGATCACTGGGCGCTTAATTGTGCCATTTTTAGTCTTCAGGGTAACAACTCGGACCAATCCATCTGAACCGGGATGCACCTCAATCACTCTGCCTAGAACCCATTTTCCTGCGGGGACGTTTGGCTCGTGTATGATGACAACGTCATCAACTCTAATATTTTCGTGTGGGCTCTGCCATTTGCTTCTTGTTGAAAGTTGAACAAGATATTCGGACTGCCATCTCTTCCAAATATCTTCTAAAATCTTCTGAGTCTTGTACCAACGTGTCCTTTCATCTTGCTCTGTATGCAGTATTGTCAGTATAGGACCGCTGCTTAAGAAATGTGAAGGCGTTAGGTAGTTACACTTTCACGCCTAAACCACTGAACCGATTTTGATGAAATTTGGCATAGGGGTAGATTAGACCTTGAGAAAGGACATAGGCTATGTTTTGTCGCGATAACCGACTTCCACGCGGGCGGAGCCGCGGTCAAAAGCTAGTTTATAAATATTTATACTAACGAGTAACGCTACTGAAGGACGAGAGCGGGGCCTCGCGCGGGGTTGCGGGAGGAGGGTTGAGTTTCGACTTTCGAGCCAGGTGTCTAGTTATCGCGCCCGGGTAATATCTATATAGTGAGGTTAATAATCTATTTTAATTTTTAATCACAGTATAAAATAACTGTGACATCAAAAATATAATCTAAATGATTTTAGATTCGCTGTCAAACCTTAGTTTCGTTGGAGATAGAGACTTTGTAAAGTTAGCTAATGTAAGTATATTAACATGTAACGTAACCATATCGTGATTCAAAAAATTTTGTACAACGCCATCTATCCGTCATTTTACAAGTTAAATCCTGGCAATGGAGAATACAGTCTACGAATCCATACTAATATTATAAATGCGAAAGTAACTTTGTCTGTCTGTCTGTCTATCTGTCTGTCTGTCTGTATGTTACACTTTCGCGCCTAAACCACTGAACCGATTTTGATGAAATTTGGTATAGGGGTAGATTAGAACATGAGAAAGGACATAGGCTATGTTTGGTCGCGATAACCGACATCCACGCGGGCGGAGCCGCGGGCAAAAGCTAGTTCTAAATAAATTGAGAGAGATAGAGAGAGTGCTGAGTGCTCCAAAGATAACTCTGCACGCGGAAGATATCGGAAGTATTAATTTATAGTCTACTAGCTTTTGCCCGCGGCTCCGCCCGCGTAGATGTCGGTTATCGCGACCAAACATAGCCTAAGTCCTTTCTCATGGTTTAATCTACCCCTATACCAAATTTCATCAAAATCGGTTCAGTGGTTTAGGCGTGAAAGCGTAACATACAGACAGACAGACAGACAGACAGGCAGAGTTACTTTCGCATTTATAATATTAGTATGGATAATAAAGTCTACAACTTCTGCCTAAACCGTTTTTCAAATTAAATGAACTGATTGTTTTGGACTTTTGGAGCAAAATTTAAAGCCCCTTCATATTACATAACATAACATAAACTCACGCCTGTATTCCCCGAAGTGCTAGCTTCCACATTTCGCCAGTTTATGTTTAGGGCCCAATGTAATAGGTGGCGAGCCTATTGCCATTAACCGGGCACTTATAAACCTGCTATAAATACACACATAACTTCGAAAAGCATCGAGAAGTCATTGGTGTGTGCCATGATAAACCTGGGATCGAACCCGAGACCTCGTCTCAGCAGTCCATTACCCATACCACTAGGCTACCGCAGATATCAATTTTAACATTTATAGATGCAGAAAAAGACAAAGCAAAATTTATAGATGAAAATAAGTCTACAACTTCTGCCTTAACCGTATTTCAAATTAAATGAACTGATAGTTTTGGACTTTTGGAGCAAATTTTAAATAGCTATTCATAGCTATATATAGCATAGATTCATAACTATGAAGGGGCGGATGAAACTAATTAAGTGCCACTGACCACCGGCGTGGTACACGACACCTAATTAGTGCCAACCACCACCCTGGTGGCAAGCCTAGGGGTGGCAGATGGAAATAAACCGTCGCGTGCACTACACCGCCACAGAGGCTTTTCACACGTTTTGAAGAAAACATCGTTGATCGTGAGTCGTATTTGTAATGTATTCATATATTATAACGCGAACACGTATTTCTAAAAAGTGTGAATAATAGCTCATGAATAACATAATTGTTCAAATTCATAAAAAATATGTATCTTTAGAGCGATATTATTTTCATTCATTTCGAGCTGGTAGGTAGGTAATACTCTCGCGAAGTGACGAGCGCATTGAGAGAAAGATAATTCTAACTTAACTGTTATATATACTTACATAAACTTACTTTAAACAAGTTTCTAACTTTGTAATTTATTCAATATTTTAGTGCCATATTATACACCGAGAACTATGAAAACACTGTATAAGTTTAAGTTTGTGTTTGCGTATTATTGCGCTGATTTCATATAGCCATGCCTTCGTCTCATCGGGGTAAGCAGGAGCAATTTCTCTCCACTTGATATGCTAAATCATTCTTTAAAAGAGCGAAGCCTGGGCCAGAACTTCGTTTGTTAAGCAGTGGGCGAGGTTGGCTTGAACTCCGAATACCTTTATAGTCAATTCTCACTGAAAGAATTCACCCTTAACATATATGTAGATAAATTAACATACATCCAAAGTCCGCACGCGGAGTCCCTCAGCGAGGAGGGAAATGTCCGCTTACGGACGGAAATCCCGCAGGAGATGTATGTGACGTCATACCTCGTGCCAAATGGATTGAGAATAAAGTTTATTGACCTTGCGTCAGTTTGGACCGGTTACTTAGGGGTTGTAAGCATTTTTCACACTGTAGTGAAACCGACTGCTTCGCCACGCGGCACCCGCGAACCTTCAGCTTTGTTACACAAAAATCTTATAATAAGAACTTTATCCTCAATCAATCTGGCACGGCTTATAGACTCCGAGTCACGTACAATAGCCCAAGAAGAGAGGATAAGTGTGGATAACAGAATCCCCTATCTTAACCTAGACTCAGAGTCGCAATATTTAGCGCCTCATCTCAATACAGTATCTGTATATCAATTTACCTTTTTAGACATAGCAGTCGTCTCCTCCTCTATGCACGAGAGCAGGACGTGCAGTAACTCGTGAGCGTCTTGCTGGTCGGCGGGCACCACCCACCCGGCCGCTCGGAGAGACTGCAGCACCCCCAGCGGACACACCGGCGTGCCCCGGGCAGACTCGTGTGTGCCGTTTACAACTGTATGGGGAAATACAAATGATCTAATAGACGATTTTGGATGATATATGATACTAATGTTATAAAATTAGAAATTTCGTGAAGATGTAATTATATAACACTATCTTTTGCCCGCGGCTCCGCCCGCGTGGATGTCGGTTATCGCGACAAAACATAGCCTATGTCCTTTCTCAAGATCTAATCTACCCCTGTTCCAAATTTCATCAAATTCGGATCAGTGGTTTAGACGTGAAAGCGTAACATACAGACAGACAGAAAGAGTTACTTTCGCATTTATAATATAAGTATGGAGTATGGATGTTATAAATTGAGAAATTTCGTGTTATATTGGAAAAATATGGATGGCTTCAGGCGTGGTTCGGTGGGTGGCTCAGTGGTCAGAGCAATCCTCCTGTAAGGGAAAGGTCGCGGGTTCCGATCCCACCAGAGCTGAAATTCCAAACTTAATCAACATGTTATGTGACGCTGTAAGGATTGTACGGATCTGGCAAGATTGGCAACAAAATTATAACAGCAAAACACGAAGGTCTCAGACAATTGACAGAAATTTCACCAACATCTTTTTCATATATTTTTTTTAAATTTCAGCCCCATTTCGCACGCGCACCATGCACAATAGGAAAGAAACATAAAAAACTAGCTTATGCCCTTTTGCGTGGATGACGGTTATCGCGACCAAACATAGCCTATGTCCTTTCTCATGGTCTAATTTAGACCTATACCAAATTTCATCACAATCGGTTCAGTGATTTAGGCGTGAAAGCGTAACATACAGACAGACAGACTGACAGAGTTACTTTCGCATTTATAATATTAGTATGGATTAGTTCTGCACAGCATCAAGAAGTTTACACTATGTTTTTTTTTAAAGTATTTCTATTCATCTTATTATTATTTTACAAATTGTAAACTTGAAGGCCAATTACAACTGTACACCAAATCTTCAGTAATAGTTAATGGAAAGAGCAACATTAACATTTAATTAACATAAATTAAATTATTTATACTGTAATCGTTGTGAACGTTGAGTTTTCTAAACTCGTGGACTGTTATAAAAACAACTCACTCAACAGCGTAGAGCATTATATTACTTAACTATTACTATTCTATTGAATAGATCCTTTTAGAGTGGAATTTTGGTATAGTTATCGGCAAAAAATCGTGGACAAACGTCAAAAAATATCATATACTAACAGGCAAACCAGAACACCAATAAAAGGAATTAACCAATGGAGAGACCTATTTGAGACCCGTGATTGGTTGATTCTTGTGTCTGCCGTCGCGCTCTGTGCTTTTTTTATGCCACTTAGGTGGTAGGCGCGAGGCCCACCTGACAGAAAGCAGTTAACGTGGCCTATGGACGTGTGCAACACCAGGCGAGTGACACGTGCTGCTGACACTGTAAAACCTAATGCCTTTCCAACAGAACCCCACATTGTAGTCGCTGGGAAAAACTACAGCAGGGAGTTCATTCCACAGCTAGAGCGTGCATGGGCTGAAGTTCCTTTCATAGCGCAAAGTGCGCACTGTTACCGGTCATAATGTGTGAGGATGACTCCATCCCTATTACCACCAAAGAGATAAAATAACGCGTTTTCTGTAAATGTTTAGCGATCACTATACCTGAAGCTTGGCTGCCTTAGCGTAGATTTCACCTATGATAGGAAATATGTATAATCAAGGCAAACTGAACTTATCACATTTTACTTAAAACCCTGAACAATGTTTTCACTAGTGAAATCTACTCCTGCAAGAATCCATACTAATAATAATCCATACTAATATTATAAATGCGAAAGTAACTCTGTCTGTCTGTCTGTCTGTCTGTCTGTCTGTCTGTCTGTCTGTCTGTCTGTATGTTACGCTTTCACGCCGAAACCACTGAACCGATTTTGATGAAATTTGGTATAGGGATAGACTAGACCTTGAGAAAGGACATAGGCTATGTTTGGTCGCGATAACCGACATCCACGCGGGTGGAGCCGCGGGCAAAAGCTAGTAAAATTATAAATCGGAAAGTAACTCTGTCTGTCTGTCTGTATGTTACGCTTTCACGCCTCAACCACTGAACCGATTTTGATGAAATTTGGTATAGGGGTAGATTAAACCATGAGAAAGGACATAGGCTATGTTTGGTCGCGATAACCGACATCCACGCGGGCGGAGCCGCGGGCAGAAGCTAGTACAATATATAGATATAACTCTTTATTGTACACAAATATTGTATTCCATAAGCGCATAGCCTTGACAGTGCATGACTTGTCAACAAAATCAGTGGAATGAATGGCATTCTCATCCTCGAATTCTCAGATGACCTCAGGCATCTCATATGTGTGTCATGAAGGAACTGGAATTATTCTTTGATAAGAGGAGTGATAAAAATGATAAGAATGTCATTGCCATGAAGCCAAGATATGCTTTAGGAGTCAGCGGAGTTGGTCAGTATGTTTTTCCTAAAACAAGTCTGATTGTGGTTTCAAGGCCTGTCCTGCATGTTGTATTGTTTCAAATATTTTTTTAAAGCATAGCTAGGGTAAGCAAAGATAACATCAACACCATCTACATCCTCACATACTTTACGAGCTTTGTCTACCGTCATTAAAGCTTTGAAGCCAATATCTTAAATTTTGACAGCGTATTGCTATGATATATGGTGGCGTTATATTATCAGTCATAATAATAGGTAGAATACTCTTTATTGTACACCATACACACTTATCTATATTATAGTCATGAATGACAGAGTTCTCACTTTTGTGAAAGTCATGACTGGACATTTTAATGCAACTTTGAATTTAAGATTATAGTATTTAAGAAACATTAGGATTACTTTTGAAGATAATCATCACAAAATAGTATAGACCTTGGCACTGAGAAGGTACTATTGATAAGAAACAATAACAATTTTATGGGCGGCTATTTACAAGTTGATAACATTAAGACATGATGATTTGCATGATAGTTATTGAATTGCCTGAATAGCAGCTGTTACCACTATGTATGCGGTGACATTCAGCATTGTATTATTCAAATTTTCTTTAAGGATAATCTGCTAGTGACAATAATAACATTATAAAGTCTGAAAAATCTCAGAAAATTTACAGCAATAGCTTAGGCATAGAACTGAACTCTTAGCTGTTAAGTGGGTATATTTTCACTCGGGCTGGTTCTTCAGAAAAATACAGGCATCACAAAATAAGGTTTAGTATTTGGGCTGGACTAAATTTATACTCCATGGTGTTTAGTTTAGTTAAGAAAATTAAGCTTATTAAAAAACTTATTTTTTATACTATTAAGGTAAGGAAACCAACTGAGGGCAACTGAAGTGACTACTATGTAACAGATTATTAATAATACTGCAGGCAGCATTCATGCACAGGGGCAGGGGAGTGGGGATGGAATGTAAACAGGAGAAAGGAATGTTGGGAACCACACACACACACACTCAAAGACGAATTACAAAGTATAGTTAATTCAATAATTAAGTGAGCAGACAGCGCTGCTCTGAGTAAAACATAAAAACTGGGAATAACATTCCTATCTAGAACCTAGTAAAGGAATAATCAGATGGGTATACACTTGTCGAGTTCTCTTAGTCTCTCAATAGATGCATTTGTGTCTTCAGAATATTTTTATTTCAACAAGTACTGCTAAATCATGACAACAAATAGTGTATAGAAAAAAAACTATGATATAATCACAAGGTCACAGACTAGACAGAGATATCTGTTATCATTCTATGATATTGGTGAAGTTTGGACATATCTGAGCGTTTGATCTTGAATTTTTACACAAAAGTCTATTATTCAAATATACACCTAAAAATTCAGCTTCAAAAATGTTTGTTAAGAGTAATAAAACCTCTTTTTTGAGATAGGTCTGTACCTATTTCCTGTATTAAAAAAAATGTTTACCTTCAATAACTGTATACAATGTAGTAATCATACTGTTGTGACTATCAGCCTTGGCGTATTTCTTGAGCCAGTCGATGAAAGTGGGACAGGCAGCCAGTGCCTGCAGCAGTGTGTTCAGGAAACAAGTCCTGCCCAGGTTCTGGAGCCCCGCTATCTGTCCCCGACGCTTTCGCACCTTGGGAGCCCCGCCGGGACCCCACAGCACGAACGCACCCACCACTACAGCAGCGGTCAGGCCCGCAGCCACCAAAATCCTGTCTCCACCATCCATCGTCTCAAGCTGTTAAATAAGCTTCTCACTAAATTTCACATACTAATGGTTGTACTTTTGAAATTTTCTGAGAACTAAATACAAAACCAATACTCTGTTATTACGTTTTTTTTCGAAATATTCGTGAAAAAAAGAAAACCTTGCGTTTGATTTGTGTTCTGACATTAGACTTTTTTTACGCAGATCCAAAATAAAAATCATCTCCCATTTTTTTCATTTTACTGTTATTATTTATACAACTAAAATTAGGGTGATAGGGTAAATACTAATCTTTCTTATTGTATGTAAATATGAGTTAATTTTTAAACAAACTTAGCTTTCAATGCAATAAAATTAATTTAAAAGCTAACACATCGTATTTTTGATTCGTGAAACGAGGCGTACTTATCATTTTTATATCTGTCAGATCTGTCAGAATGTTTGACAGTTTATTTATTGACATCCTATTTGACATTGACAAACAACCTCAAACTTCAAAATCGTCAAAATAAACAAAATTACGTGTTGATAAAATAAAATAAAATTAGTTTGTATTAGTTTTATGATAATACAATGTAATTATTTGTTATCTAAAATGTTGTATACAGACTCAGTGGCGACGAAGATTTACTAGTGTAATATTCAGCAGAGATGTGATCATGCTTGACTTGTTTTCGGAAATTTATTTTAATGTTTTGATATCCATTTAATAATAATGATACCGTCGAACACAATATGCGTGTCCCAGGAAGGGCCTGCGAACGCCTTAGCTCTCAACAAAGACTGTTCACAAGTTGTTATAGCCGGTCGAAATGGTAAACTATTTTCAGAATGTTTTGTTATTTTCAATTTCAGTGTGCGCAATAACGTGAGCAAATTTTGTTGCAGTGTTCAAAGTGTTCTCGATCGGCGAAAATGATTTTTCTGAAGTGTGTAACTTAAGAGTAGGGAAAAATTTAAATCTAAATTTTTCCTCTATTGATGTGGCTTGGAGCACTATCGAAGGTAAATATTATGAAAAAAAAAATGTAGGTTGTAATCAAAAAAGTTATGAGTAATTTTTTCTTTACATTTTTTTCATTTAGAAAATACCCTAGCAACAGCAGCAACCAACGGTGCAGTTGTAGTGTGGAACCTAGGCAGGTCGGGCAGATCCAAACAGGAACATGTTTTCTCAGACCATAAGAGAACTGTTAACAAGGTAATGTATAAGACTTTCTTATTAAATCAAGTATCTTGAAGTAACCAAATCCTCAATGAACTCTATTAAAAAAACTAGTATTACTGTTAACACCCACTCTTAAAGCAAGCATTTTATCTCACCTGGAGGCACCAGTTGAGCTAAATTGCTTGTGTTAGGAGTGAGTTCATATCAGTACTTTATTGGCCAAGATGCAAACCCAGGCCCTCTCATTTCTCAAGTACCCCTGAAAAAATTAGTCTAAATAATACTTCGGAACTTTGAGCTATGTTATAGACCACTGTCTTACACAGGTCAGCTTCCACCTGACAGAACCAGCCCTGCTTATATCAGGCTCTCAAGATGGGATGATGAAATGCTTTGATCTCCGGATGAAAGAAGTTGCCCGAACATTTATCAGGTAATATTACTAGTCTAACATATTTAGTTCTCAAAATATAATAAATAAATATTTTATGGAGTTTAATGTGTAATCTATTTTTAATAGCTCTTCAAGTACAATCTTTAGTTTGATTTTCACCTAATAATTTCTGTAAAGCCACTGAGTCTGAATCTCAAGGTTGTAACCACCCAACATTTGTCCAGCTCCACTCTGAGGCTCGGTGTCTAGTTATTGACGATAGGTGTTCCACATTTGGATGCTGTGTGTCTATCAGTGAACGTCACGTAGCCCACGAGTGGACGCCGCGTGATCAGCGAGCGGACATCGTCGGCGAATAGAAGCGATCATTTACTTATGACGCGTGCACCACTCGTGGACGGCACGCGATACATTCGGCAAGGCAAGCGTGCAGGCAACGGGTGGTCCGGTCATCTAGTGGCCCACTGACCATCCGCGCGTGGTCAGCCTGCAGGCCAGATGTTCCTGGGTTGATATCGCTAGCGTATACACATAGTATTCCACCTCGAGGCAAGCCTACTACTTTTTTTTTTTTTTTCGTGCGGAAATCCGACTCGGATACCCCCCCTGCCGGAACCGGAAGGGGAGGTTATGTCGGACTCGAACCGACTAAAACCGCACGCCGACTGTGGGCTTGGTGCTAGGCCGGAGGTGAGGTTGTCATAGACATATCCCTCGCACCCCGGCTGACCCAGGGCCATCCCTTACGGTCTGGCCCTCCCCAGGAGGGGGGACAACGGTGTCCCCAACTCGCCCCCGGAATGGGGAGGCGCGCTATTTAGCGCGCCGCCGCCGTAGGCAAGCCTACTACCTAGGATATCAAACCAGGATTACTAGGTTTGTTGGATAAGCAGGCCACGCCAATAGTAAACTTCGATGTGGTACGATTATGATGCCCCTGGTGTTGGAACACTTCGGTATGCCACCGTAACCACTTTCTATCTGGTGGGCCGACTGCTTATCTACCACTTCTCTCTCTAGCTTAAGAGCTACGCTCTTGTTGGTGGAGTAATCGCCACTCTTCTCTCTGCTCCGCCAATCCTTTCACCTCCTGATATGATGTGACCTGTATCTTTTCCTTTATTTGTGCCATAAATGTTCCTCTTGGCCTCAAGTGGTATAAATAAAAAGAATTCTTGCTGCCTTCTCAAATAAAGGCTTGTGTTACGGACTTTTCCCCATTAATTATATATTTACAGCCAGATTCGCAAGGCCTAATGCCTTAAAGTCTATGAGAAAAGGTTCTGGCTATAATATCCAACACAACAATCCTTCCACAGCAACACGGAATCGATCCGCGACGTGCAGTTCAGTCCGCACCAAGCGAACACGTTCGCGGCCGTGTCTGAGAACGGGAACGTCCAGCTGTGGGACGTGAGGAGGCACGAGCGCTGCCTGCTGCAGTTCACGGCGCACTCGGGGCCGGTGTTCGCGTGCGACTGGCACCCGGAGATGCCCTGGCTGGCGACAGCATCCAGGGATAAGACCATCAAGGTAAGTTCTATTTTTAAACTCTAGTTTACTGTAACTGTAAAAACTGTAAGGAAATAATATGATGCAGCGATTTATATTGTAATTCCCTTTTAAATATTCGATCAGAATAATACGCGATATTAGAATGTAGGTTAAAAGTATTTTAACGATACAAGATGATTTGAATCAACCATTTTACATGTTGAAAACCCTCTCAATCGTCACCTTATCTAGTTAACTGCAAGACGTACCCACATATCGGAATCGAACTTAGTAAAACCCCACGGTATTCCTTCGCTTCGGTTTATATTGCCGAAGAATCAGGCATGCTGTGGTCAAGAAGTCTCTGGGACTTCAACTGGCCTTGGACAGTCCCTTACGTGTGGGAACCGATTTCTCCCCTATAGAAAAGCACGCGCGATACACGATTCCACAGTGGTCCTGCTTCTGGCGATAGCTAGATCCTAATCCGATGCCACTAGACACGGGCGCAAGGAAAAATTAGCTTGTGGGCTTTCTACGGCGGTGGATAAGCTAGACTTCTGCCCCTTTTACAACGCCTTGCAATTATCCTTCTCTACTCTGATCCAATCAATGAATAACCTATTATAACCCAATGCTAGACAGATACTTCCTTACTCATCCAGTCTATCCAAGCTACCTTTTTCAGGTCAATCGTCTGTCTTGTCCATTATCCGTCTATATATTACTCGTATGTATAGCAATAATATGCAAATCGGTAGTGACTAAATGTGACATTATCGGAGTCCGTTCGATAAACAAGTGGGTCAGACAGATAACTCCCGTACCTAATGTTGGTCGCCGACAAATGTGTGTTTATTCGTTCTAATAGTCCGTATCTATGCGACTTGGTGATCTAATAAATTGGTTCGCTTTTGGGGTAAAAAAGGCCTCTGCTATTTGTTCGTCTGTCAGCGGGCTGTATCTGAAATTATGATTGAAGCTTTACGACTATTGTCGGTATAACAACCAAAAATAAAATCAATGAAAGGAAAGGGGGTCCCCAGTGTTCATCAAGCCAGCACTTCTTGGGCCTACCTCTTCTACTTGGACCCAGTGGGGGCGCCATTGCCATGCATTTGTTAGCCCCGTAGATGGTCGGTTTTTGGTCGTTTAGCCTCTCTTGCTTAGTATTTCATTTGATATATTACTCTTCTTCGACAATCGGCTAAAAAATACCATGGGTCTTCTACGATAGCGCATCTGTAAACGAAAACCCTAATACAAAATCCCTTCATTATGCGATTCCGACTTGCAATTGACCGAGTCTGTCGAAAACGTCAGTCCAATAATTTTTGCCATCTACCGATATTCTTACGAACGAACGTACAAAAATAGCATGTAGATTGCTTTACAATTCCAAATAAATTATATTTGAAAGAAATTTTATACCATTTATTATGTTAACTATACAATTCGATTACAAATGTTATCGCTATCGCTAAACATTGAATATAACACCCAAGAAAGCAACAGTGGTCGTTAACCGATAAAGATAACCCTGCGTTTGCTAGCCATAACACAATACACAAAGGTCTTACAGGCCACACATTAAAAGACCCCTATTAGTCTTGACCAACCGTGCTGTTACTACGCGCGCTCGTATTAGCCAACACATATAAGTTGGTGTTAGGTTTACGCCAATTCAGTAGCCTATGTTGACCAGTTAAAATTCACAGTCTAGTCGAGTTATGACTGCGCTTGAAACTCAATGTCAAGCAGTATAATGCTGATTGGGAGTCAGCGACAATCGGCGTGACTTGTGACCTTTAGAACACGACTACATTATGTGTGATGCTTAGACACGAGTCTACTGATAAAGGAATGACAGCCATAATGGATGCGATCTTGCATTGTATTGATCGACTTCTTATTATTTGATTTATACATCGTTACCGTGGACTTCGATCCGAGGTTTAATTTTTTACGCAGAACTCTTTTCGATAATAATAGTAGCCTAAGTTACGCCTTATGAATTATCTGTAGCAAAAATTTCGTTCAAATTGGTTCAGTCACTTTAGCGATAACCCAGAAGACACAGACAGACAAAACTGTTTTTGTGATTGGCATCGATCGTGTAGCAATTTGTGCGCATGAAAGTTGTTTGTTAAGAAAGCGTAATTTGCTGTCTGCATATTATATAAACGTTAATATGTTATATCTTCTTATATTTTATTATTATTCGATAACCTTTACATATAAAATGGACATAAAATATGTACCATGGCGCTAAGGCGATGAACTGCTGACTCCTATTTAGAGGTCTTGGGTTCGATTCCCGTACTATGTAATGTTATTTATTTTTATATTCGGTTTCGGATCGCACTTATATTCTTGAACCATATTTTGTTTTAGATTTAGTTTAAATTCGCTGAGGGTATAACAATTCCATATTCATTAAACATTATCCATACTAATCCATACTAATATTATAAATGCGAAAGTAACTCTGTCTGTCTGTCTGTACGTTACGCTTTCACGCCTAAACCACTGAACCGATTTTGATGAAATTTGGAATAGGAGTACATTAGACCATGAGAAAAGACATAGGCTATGTTTACTGTTTGCGGCTGTCCCGATAACCGACATCCACGCGGGCGGAGCCGCGGGCAAAAGCTAATGATTCCATAAATTTAACACAATGATTTCATGTATTTAACACAAAAAAACCATTATTTTAATACTATAATTACAGGTGTGGGACATCTACGGTAAGCCCAATCTGGAGCACACCATCTACACCATAGCGTCCGTCGGCCATGTCAAGTGGAGGCCACAGAAGAAGTACGTATCTACATGCCAATTAAGTACCATTGACTTCACCTACTGACATCCGGTGCAGGAGGAATTATATTTTCTCCCTATACCTACACCTGTATAAAATGAGATAATTACCGACCCTATTTTTCATTCTCTTTCTACATATAATGACGCCTTTATCGAGGGTTCTCCGTAATAGGTAGTGGGCCTATTGCCGTATTCCGGGCACTATTATTAACTCGAGCCATGCATCTGAAGCTGAGCCTGGCCTGTATATTATGTCTGTCTGATGTTCAACAGCCCTATCCCTTAGTCGCCTTGTACGACACCGCATGGGAAGAGATGGGTGGCCCAAATTCTACTCTCCCGGGACCACGCGGCCAAACCTGTTTTTATGATAATAATATAATATATTATATTGATTACATGAAGAAAGACGTAATTCGCGGCTTTTTTTAGCTACCAGCCAGTATGCAAATAATTTGCGTTCGATTTATAAATGATATGTGTTCCAAATTCAAATCACTTCCACCCACTAAAAAATTCATAACAGAAAAGAGTTATTTTGTTCCCACTTATGCCTTGGTCACACGCACCGAGTAGAGTAGAGAGTTAGTACAATCGGCCCATGCTCGCTGCGTGTGAACATAGCGTGGAGTATTTTGCACGCACAGCGCACTCGGCCGATAGACCACTATCTCGGCACTTCACTCGGTGCGTGTGATCAAGGCATTATAGAGGAACACAGTGAGTTTGAATGAATAGAAGGAAGATGTGATTCCGTGCGGCAGGTACCAGGTGGCGTCGTGCGCGCTGGTGCTGGACTGCGCAGTGCACGTGTGGGACGTGCGGCGGCCGCACGTGCCGCTGGCCACGTTCGCCGAGCACCGTGACGTCACCACCGCCATCGCCTGGCTCGCCGACCCGCACTGCTTCCTCTCCACCAGCAGGGTGAGTTGGCTTATATACCTCGGGACAAGAATTTTTCTGATTACCATTTTTCAATTTGTACTTATGTGCTTAAGAAAATCTTCTAGATTTGATAATAGTAAGATCCTTGTAGTTTGTCATAGCAGACTCCATAAAATAAGTAATTCTTTCCAGGGCAACTGTATACGCTTTTTTAACAAGCTTCCTAATGAAATCAAGATTTACCTGTTAATAAATTTAAAAATACAGGAAAGAGCAAACTGTGCCAGAAAGGCTATTATAAAATCCAAGAATATTTAAACGATAAACAAGCTTGGAAATGAGCTGTTCGCTCAGCTATGCTACTCAAGCAAAACATTGTATCTAGACCATAAGTTTTAGGCTAAGTAGATGTTTTGTAAATAGACCAAAAAAAAAAATGCCCGCTGAATTTCTTGCCGGAGTCTTCTCAGGTCTGGGCCGCGTTTCGTTGACGTTTTGTAAGTTCCGATTGAATGGTCTATGCAAAATAAAATATTTTTGAATTTTGAATCCAAAGACAACTCTTGAGAAGAACTTTGGTATCTGATTTCATCAGCTATTTAGGTTCTTCTCAAGAGTTGGCTGACTGAACTGAAGTGTCTTCAGCCTGAGAGCGAAAGAGAGAGAGAGAGAGGGAGATAGTGAAGCTGGACACTACACCGCCTTCCAGTGAGGCACGTGAATATGCAAGCGCAGTATGACGCACACTGGGTTCGCATATTTACGAACTTCACTCCAAGGTGAACTGCAAGGGACACCGCCATCTTGGATGAACCTTCTACAATTTAATGTGACTAACGTTGGTATTTTGAATGAGGCTTCACGAACCGGTACGTAAGTATCTAGTTGTTTGTGTGAAATCAACGAATCTACTGGTTTTTTTTTTCTTATGGTGCATAATAAAGAGTTATCTATCTATCCACGGCTACCATTGCTCCTAAAATTGGTTCTTTGAGCCGGATGTTGTCGATATTAACTTCTCTTTTATTTATAACTAGCTTTTGCCCGTGGCTCCGCCCGCGTGGATGTCGGTTATCGCAACCAAACATAGCCTATGTCCTAGTGGTTGAGGCGTGAAAGCGTATCATACAGACAGACAGACAGACAGAGTTACTTTCCAGGATTCCACTGTTTGGCTACTATACAGACACCCATAACGGACATATGCCAGAGATTGCTAGCATTAGTCTCTACCAACTGAGCTAGGTACCTAGATTAACTTCAAAACCTATATTGAGTTTAGACTAGATTTTGAATATAGTTTGTTTACGAGTGTTGGACACTGGGATGCGATCAAGAAGATTTTAGTAACAGAGTTATTTACTGAATTCATGTGCAATTTGTGATGTGAGCGTGAGTTTGTAATGACGTATGTCCCGGGGACAGGACTGCAGCCTGTACCGGCACCAGTTCAGCGCGGCGGCGCACCCGGTGCTGTGGGCCAACCCGCAAAGCGTGTGTGTTTCCGCGCGGGGGGAGCTGGCGCACGCCGCGCCAGAACGGCCGCTGCCCGCCCCCGCCATGGCGCCGCCCGGCGTGGAGCGGCACCTGCCGGGACTGGGGTGAGTGCCCTCTATACTGCTATCCACGATCTGGGACTTGTGATTCTCCCTGTAAAAAAGTATACGTATTATTTTTACAACTACCCTAATATTGCTACCAATCTTGGGTTAATAGGGTAGTTTCAATAAAATCACGTTTTCACGGAGTCTATCGCCATATATTTATTACTATTTACTTTTGTTATTGAGTGACATTAGCGTAAACCTTAGAAAATATTAGTAGGGTAGTTTTTTTTATTTTTGTAGGGACACAGCAACATTGTTGTACAATATTGCAGCGTATACAATAAGTTGTACCTAGCTTTAACTGCCGGCTGCGCCCGACGCCCATACTAACACCAGTCCCAATATTACACCAGCACAAACACGTCGTCGTTTATTTACCATTTTAACCCGATTACTTCTGATCTTCTGAGTAGTTACAGTGAGCTCAGTATATCTTAACGTTAGGATAACTATAACGTTAAATTTTATATAACTGTCTACCCTAACCACCATTGACTTGAGATATTTTGATTCCCCAGCCGCAAACACCCAACAGCCGGCGCTCTCTCAAGCGCCGCCCAGGCACAACTGGAGCGCGCCTTCCCCGGGGGCGCCTCCTCCACGCTGTGCCGGTACCGCGCCACTGCCGGCCAGCAGGCGCCGCCCTCTGTCCCCCCAGCCCTCCCGCCGCTGGACCCCCGCGCGCTCCCCCCCGCGTCCCTGTTGCCGCACGTCGCCTCTGAACCTCGCGCCGCACCGCTACATGCCGCTCTAGTGTACTGCGCACTCAACTACAAGATCAGAGGAGGCAGTCCGCAGGACTTGGCAGCTCATAATGCTGAGGTGGCCAGGTCCCAGAACAGGCATATGGTGAGTGTAGGACATCTTACTGTACAACAAAACAACTTATATCTTCCCCTCAACTTCCGTTCGCTACCTCCGATCACACTTTTCGTAACGTTTTCATGCAAGTTTCACACACTCATAGGTTCCCAGTAGGCGGCCAATCGCAATGCTCCGTTCTCTCCGTTCGTTTATGTTACGTATTTGAATATTTGTTATGCTTGGGGTCTTGAAGACTGCTGGTGAATGCGTGAAAGCGTTACGAAAAGTGTGATCGGACGTGGCGAACGGAAGTTGAGAGGAAGATATAAGTTAGTGAAGATGGGAAGAGACAAAGTTACGTTTTGTTTATTATTGTAGGGGTTAGAGAGTGTAGTGAGTAGTCAGTTACGTTTCGTAGAGACGCAAAACACAGTGCATGCACTCCTATTAAGTTCTAGTCTTCGAGAAAAAAGTCAATACCCGTCAAAATGACTAGGCAAATAATATTTAACTCAATATTTTATATTACATTGTATATTTGTAGTACTTACGTTTTTTTGTGTTTTGGTTATATCTTTTTACAAACATGGCAAATGGACAAAAAAATTGATAAGATGAATAATTTCATTAGTCTACCTAGCGTCGGTAGCTTAGTGGTTAAGGAGTCGGCCTTACGATCGAGAGGTCCCGGGTTCGATCCTGGCCATTACACTACTGACGTGAACCCACTCCTAACACAAGCAATTTTTAGCTTAGTTGGAGGGGTTAGAGGGAATATTAGTAACTTCGGTTCTAATATTCGTTTAAAAAAAAAAAATTTGCGGTAATACAAGAAATATTACTAATAGTGCGGTATACCACCATAAAGTATCTGCCAACGTTCGACGCCATACATTTGAGAGTGATACGTGCGCTCTATACATAACATATATACTGTAAGGTCCCCCCCCCCCCCCCCCCCTCAGGTGAGCCACGTGTGGGAGGTGGTGCGCTGCTCGTACGGCGCGCGTGCGGCGGCGCGTCGGGGGACGCCCGCGCCCGCCGCGCCCGCGCCGCGCCCCGACCCGCCGCCGCTGCCGCCCTACAGCTACACCTACACCGCCAGGTCAGACCATATCCCACAACATTCTACACAACGCTATCTACACCCATGGTAAAGCTTAACTAGCTTGTGTTATGGAACCTAGAATGCGGATAAACATACTTACATACTTTTATTTTTGTGAATACATACATATTATACATAGAAAACATCCAGACCAATGCAAATAGCCATATTGCATACAAATATTTCCACTGAGCGGGGATCGAACCCACGCCTCCTGCGTAGCAGTCTCGTTCACTACCGCCCCGCCATAGAGGCTGTCAAAACTGTCGCACCCGCCAAAATACCGAACTAATGGCGATAACTTCACGCCTGTGCACTACTAATATCGCGAACTCTTTGAGCCTGTAATTACAGCTTGATTCATATATCTTGGACCTAAATGGCAAGATATAAAAGGCCCTGGCGCACGCAGATTGTTTTTTAATAATCTATACTATGAACAAATTCAAAGTTTATTATAGGTAGGTAATTATTTTTAAAATATACAATGTCAATGTAATCTATACTCGGTGAATTTGATCTCATCCACCGCAGTAGCACACCGTGCTAAATTCAAAATACATCCAAGAAACGAGTACTACGCGTATAGAGCACATTTTTTCAGGTCCAAGATATATAAATCAGGCTATACTTTAATATAATCTATGATTGATTGACTGGCGTGCTTCCGCCGTCACCACCAAAAAACACGCTTTGTGTAGCCTGAAGCATCAATATGTCCGAGGGGGATTAGCGGAGTTCGATCATATTTATTCCTTCCTAAATAGGTATTATGAGATCCATACAAAGTATAGCCCCTTTTAATTGCGGCACGGTAAACAATCCATTCCCTGTGCAAGCTTAACTGAATAGGCTATTTGACAACATTAAAAATATACTACAAATTATGGTCATCCTTGCCGAAAATAACGTAAAAAGACCTACGAGACTATAATTTACTCTCAAACATGTGTATTTTATGAGAATTTTAATTATAAAAGTGTTATATTTTGTTGATTTATTGTCTATGACAAAAACGCTCGTGATTGGTCAGAGCTCTGGTGACGACATTAACTACAAAATATTTACGAAATCTCCATTTGTATGAGCCATTGTTTGTTTCGGTGTTGATTATCGCGAGTTTTATGGACATTTGCAATCAGAAATGGATACAAATGTTGTGCGAGCAGATATATAACTTACAATAGACACCTTCATGATCGCACTTTTCTTCAAAAATTTCGCAGATTTTTATGCTGCTGAACTTAAAAACGTGAAAACAGCAAAGTAAGTATTACTTAGTACCTATATAGTATATACGTATTCATTTAGAAACGATAATCTGTGATCATTTAAATTTTATAAAATCTAATTTTAGGTTATATTGACATAAACTTAAAAAGTCATGTTTTTATATTTTTTTATAGTCCCTACTTACGGGAACAGACACCAATAATTTTTCTGGGCTTGCACTGTGACACTACACAAGATTTATATGTCACTTTTCGCACTAAAATGTTTAAGAAAATTTGATAACTGCTGCCGATTTGTTTATTTTGTAGTTAGTGACGTCACACGCATCGCCATTATTATGGATAGCTTTTTTCGCGCACTTTTGAAAATTCAAACTTTATCATTGAATTTTTAGCATAATGCATTGTTTTTTTACAGAAATATTAATGTGGTATGTTTATACGGTAATAAGGAATCATTTAAAATGGTTTTCGAAAATTAGTCAAATAGCCTATTGACAAATATATAAATCCGTTACTGAAATCATTTCTCCTACATGACAACGGACATTTTTTTTTATAAAAGACACGTCAACTTGACTTCACCTCGCCTGATGTTGAGCTAAACGCAAAGTCTCGGAAAGAGGTTCACCATCGTAGACATGTATCATGTTAGCAGTGGTGACATTCAGCTTGACGGCCTCATTAGATGCCTTTTCACGCCCCGCTTAAAGGACCCGGGACTGTAGGAAGAAGGAAACACGTGAGCTGGCAGGGCGTTCCAGGTCTTAGTTACTTTTACCACCAGTTTATTGCCTAAAGTGGTTAAATCAAATGTGACGTGACTTTAATTCTAGTCTTCATTCTCAAACAGCGCTGTTGAAGAAGAACCGTTAGAAGAAGTAGAAGACTGGGCAGAGACCCAGTTCCACAACAACGGCGTGCTGGGCAAGCCCACGCTCAGCATTTATATACCGCCGGCCAAGCAGCCCGCACATGTAAGAAATGACGGTAAGTGCCTCGTATGTAAAGTGGTGCTGATGCAAACGCCCAGAACACAGTTTACACAGTAAAAAATCTTCATATAAACGTGCCGTTGTCGGTTTGAATCTGTGCATACCCACCGGGCGCCGTGTACGAACGACTCCTCATAAGCTTTACAGGTGTCCTTGCCTCGCTAGGACTCCATGGCCACGTCGCCAACCACGGTTTCCAAGCAGTTAGTATTGAAAAGTGGTACTTACTTGGCGACGGCTTGGTTACTTTACTATACATTCTAATACAAACTGCTTGGCTACGTAGCCATGGCGTCCTATACTATAAGCATTATTTCATTTGACAATATAAAAATTTCATGACATTGTAATTACATTAATCATTCATAAAAAGAATGTAGGCCATGCTTATAATTATTCCCCACATTTTGGGGGAAAAAATTGTTACTGGTATACTAAATTTTATCTATATACTATCCACCTGTGAAAAATGTTAAATATAGTTTTTAGGAATTAGAACATCCAAAGCCTTTGCTGAATGTAAACCTTTCAGAAAACCGTAAGGCGAAACCGGTCAGGTTTAATAGAATTAATACTGTGAAAAAAGTACAACTGTCCTCTATATATGTAGCTATAAAATACTAACTGACAACGAACTGACAGCAAGAAATTGTTGCCAATTAGACATTTTTTCAAAACGTTTTGTTTTACTTTCGTTGGCCAGAGTCCAATTTAATATCCATCCTTAGCTTTTGATGACATTAAAAAAACTAATTGCAAAAAGAAAGCAGTTGGCGGGCTGATATTTAGTCCCACTTCTGAACGAGAAACGCGTGAGCATGTATACAAATATCGAATAAATGTAGTAGACACGGCGGGCTGGGTGTCGGCGGCGTCGGCGCACTACGTGGACGTGGACGCGGCCGACTGGACGCTGCCGGAGGAGGCCTTCCCTCTGCGCACCGCCCCGCCGCCGCCCGCGCCGCCGCACCACCAGCACCACCAGCACCACCAGCACCCCTCGCCCCTGCACCAGCAGCACCTGCAGCACACCAGCCAGGAGGAGAAGGAGCCTCCGAGTTAGTACATTGTATATATCTTGTTGATAATATAAACAGTTGGTCCTTCGAGCAGTACATGAACAGCCCGGTTCGAAAGACCAACCTCTCATTTAACATCAACTTTAAATAGCGGAGCTTTTGATAGGAGTTCTTTGAAAGTAAAAAACCTTTTCACTAGTTAATTTTGTCTCCCTCTAGTCAACAGGTAGATGCGCGTGAGGAACGCCTCTGATATTGCCGTCATAACTCACAGTATTTATATGTTTACGTGACGATAATATTAATATTCACTTTACACCAGCATGTATTGTTCGTTTGTGCAGTATCTCACCGCGGCAGTGGTGGTGACGGCACGTCTCCTGGAGGCAGTTCCTCGCCAGGGTCGGGCTCCAGCGGCTCCGCGTGCACCGCGCCGCCCAACCTTCACGCACATTTCAGCAATAACATACACGTTAGTATTACATTGCATTGATAAACTAAGACAAATTCCTGCATTTTTTTGCGTATACGTTTTTGGAATGATATTTTCTTAAGTTTACGCGAATGTTACTCATTGAAATAAAAACACTTTTTAACGGATCCGCAAGAATCCATATAAAAGTGGTTTTATTTCAACGGTTCTTCGTAGTTAATATAAACAGTAATCCGGGCCTCAAATTTTACCCTGAGGTATGCCGGAGGGTATAATGTTATGTGATACGTTACTTGAAAACTCTGCAACATTTAGAATAGATTTTTAGGAGTACGATTAACACGAATTTCATCGAATCCAATATGACTTTAAATATACAATTTTCTAACTATGGTAGACCATGTCGAATGCTCTTACAAAATCTATTATGTATTTATTTATCAATTAGAAGATTAGGACTAATTTATTTTCTTTGGCCGTCATTGTAGTATATATCGGTATACTGATGCTACAATATCGCGTTAATAAATGATTGATGCATCAACGACGAAGAGTGCAATAAAAATAATCTCAAGATATGTGTGGTAATAAATGAGTTGTGGATATTTGCACAGGCGGATTTAGGCGGGAGCGAGGTGGGTGAGTTGGGCGGTGGGCTGGCCGTGCGCGTGGGCGCCAACTGGCGCGCCCCGCTGGAGCTGGCGCCGCTGCTGGGCGCCGCCTTACGTGCGCACGCCGAGTTAGGGGACGTGCAGACGGCCGCCGTCGTCATGCTGGTGCTGCAGGAGCACAGGTATGATTCTTATGACTCCTGTTCATTATCAGTGTTAGCTATTGATGTGACCAGGATTACCGTTACAATGCTGATATTAATGCTGCACATATCTCATTTTTCATTTAATATACACGTTCAAAAACTCGCAAATAATTTAAACTTCTTACACAGGAGCGACCTGTACCCGTACATCGAGGAGACTCTCCAGGAGCACTGGTTGCTCGGTTACATCGAACTACTGCACAGACATAAATTGTACAATGTGGCGACTGAGGTATGTATACTTTTATTTACTTATACACCGAATCCATCACATCTTCAATACTGTTAGTGCTTGTAAAATTCAAAAGTGAGGTGGACCGCGAATATGTCCCTGTGGCATTCTCGAAGTTTATATGACATTTCTGAGTATGATATTCTGTTAAAATTACTATAAAATACTATTGTTTAATCCTAACATGGACAGATATACAAAATAATTATCTGAATCTTTAATACCCTGCTGAGTTATCCCAAAAGTATGTATGGTCAAAGCAATCAAAAGCTTAAGCCGATTCCCAAAATGCGTATACACTATTAATCTTTGACGTGTTCAAGAATGTAGAAGTAACTATTTTTAGGTGGTTCGGTGCGCGTGGCTGAGTTCGGTGTGGGTGCTGTCGCAGCAGTCGAGCGTGGTGGCGGTGTGCTGCGGGCGCTGCGGTCGGCGCACGCGACCGCACGCCGCCTGCGACTCGTGCCACCCGCAGCTGCGCCACACGCCCGACCTGTGCGCCGTGTGCCACCAGGTACTGCCGCGGTCGGCCGGTGGGTAGCTAGCTGTCTGCCACCCACTGCAACCGCATTAGTTTGGCCTCCCTAAATAACGAACTTTTGAAATCGGACGTTTTCTAACACAATCATACCGAGCTTGGGGGTGACCGGTGGAGCCGCCTGTCACCCTAGCAGAAGCAGGCCGCGGCGGCGGCACCAAGTGCGCTTCCCCGTAACCGGGGCTAGATGGGGACCCTGTGGTCCCCACAACCCGAAGGGGGCCATCTCGAAAGAGATGGTCCTGGGTCTGCCGGGGTGCGAGAGATATGCTTTTGGCAATCTCACCTCCGACAACCAAGGACTCAAGACGGCGTGCGTTTTAGTCGGTTCGAGTCCGACATAACCACCTCCACCGGCTCCGTGGGGGTGGTATCCGTGGGGATTTATCGCACGATAAAAAAAAAAACAATCATACCGATATACAAAAACACTGAACTGGTTATGACTTTCGAAACTAATGAAACAAAAATCGTTAGTTGTATTTAAAAACATTATAATCTCTGTGGTTTTGGGACTGATAATTCGATGAATAGAAGTTTTATACCTTGCATAACGTCTACAATAGAGGGGAGGGAAATAACATATGAACGTTTTAGAGGCCTTTGACAAGTTTAATCATATTTTTTTCGTCAATAATAAATCATGATAATTGAAATATTTCAATGAGACCCGCGCCTTTATTGATTTCTGTAATATCCTTCTAGATTCTCAGCCTTAGTTCTGCTATTATTTAGCAAAAAGAAGTACAAAAACTTTTCACTCTTTCTGGGGTGCCACAAGGCAAATATCTAGGTCCCAACATTTTTACGTTATCAAAATTCATGTGCTATCAATGATTACAGACATTTCTTATGAGATGTTTTGTGGCTCGGCAAAGCATACCAACCTCCGGAACTACGTCTTGGTTATAATTTCTAATTACAGCGTAAATATCTTCTATTACCATTTTAAACAACTTTGTAAAGTAGCTCTACTTCCTTTGCTACTAAAACCGTGCTTGTTCCCAAACATACGCCTCTTTTCATACAGTATTTTTATCCTAGGTGGTCCGGGGCCTTTACGCGTGGTGCCAGGGCTGCTCTCACGGCGGCCACCTGCACCACATGCGCAAGTGGATGGAGCAGTACCAGCTGTGCCCCGCCGGCTGTGGCCACACCTGCCAGCTCGGCTGACACAACCTGGGGACACCTTCAGGTACACCGTCCAAGGACCGATGTTGGGGATAGGGGTAAAGCTTGATTCATAGATCTTGGATCTAAAATATGCGCTATACACGAAGTACACGTTTCTTGGGTGTATTTTGAATATAGCACGAGGTTCTACTGCGGTGGACGAACTCAAATTCACCAAGCATAGATTATTATAAAACCATCCGCGCGCGCCAGGGCCTTTTATATCTTCCGATTTATGTCTAAGATATATAAATCCAACTATAAGTTTGTAAAGACTGGAGAGTTATGTCCGCCTGTCGTAGAACCGATCGACTCTTATAACTTTTCAAAGAAATATCTGATTGAAATAAGTATAAGGACAATGGTTATTCAAAAACCTGCGCTATGCTCGTGAATGGATTTAAACATAGTAGCTGTAAAAAGCGTTCACGAGTGTTACCTCATAAAATGGTCATAAAATTATGTACTTATTCATGTTGATAATGTTATTTAGATTTTACAAGTGATATTTACAGTCAATGAAAAAGTAATAATAAAATCCACATTTTAAGAAGTAAACTGTAATTAAATTATTTGATCACGACATCTTTTAAGATAAAATGTATTGAAGACATGTACTCTTAAATGTATCTGAATAATTTGGTTACGAATCGCTTTTAAATTCAAGAATTAATGTATAAAAGCCTGTGACCACGGCCGGTGTAACCTGATCGAAACGTCAGGCAAATCAAAGGTACGTTGTATGTACCTATACCATGATCGCGTTAATTCCCATTATTATTATTGTATATCATGGAACGCAAGAGTTTAAAAGTTAGTATATAAATGATGTTACATAGTAAAATTTAACTACATCCTACATGTCGCTATAACCTCGTGCCAAATGGATTGGGAATAAAGTTTGTTGACCTCGCGACCAGTTTGGACCGGTTACTTAGGGGTTGTAAATATTTTGCACACTGAAGAGAAACCGACTGCAGCGCCAGGTGGCGCGCTCGTGAACTTTCATTTTTGTTACTTAACACTATTTATGATACCATATTTACTGCTAACTTTATCCTCAATCGATCCGGCACCTATAATGTTGCCAGTCGTGCCATTCATGCAGATTTTGGCAGATTATTTTACTTATATTCAAGCTCAAATTCCTCTAAAGGGATGTAGTCGAATATTGTACACTATAATAAAATATAGGATACTAGTCACTGTCTGGTTCTAGTCCATTGCAGCATAGAGATATTTTAAAGTTTTGTTCAATCAACCCGGGCATCGACCCCAGGTCATTTTGAGCACAAAAAACTGACTAGGACAGTCAGTATCACAGTCAGGCAATACCAATGTTGTTTTCTTTTTTTATGTATAGGACACGTCAATTTGACTTTACCTCGCCTGATGATAAACTAAAGGCAAAGTCTCGGAAAGAGGGTCACCATCGTAAATATGTACCATGTTAACAGTAGTGGCATTCAGCTTGACGGCCTCATCAGATGCCTTTTCACGCCCCGCTTAAAGGACCCGGGACTGTAGGACAGTAGTCACCGAACCTTGGTTCTTTCCTTTTCACTAATCTCTTATTTTCATATTTTTAATAAGGTGTGTTTTAAGAGTGTGACTTGTGAAAAATAGGGAACCTCATTTTTGTTTGAGAGCAAAATTATGCAAAAATTACTGTATAGATACGTCCTTATATATTGTTTTAATATTAGATGTGGAATATAATTATGCTATATTTAAATCGCGCCAAATAATAATGATTATAACATGAAGATAGCTTTTATTTTGTAAGATAAATCCATATTATATGTAAGTATAATTGTTTATAGTGTATTAGTGGCCCGAGCATGAAAAACATTCTTAACGTAAACATATCGAGAGAACGGGACATTGCGATTGGCTGGCTTCACAGTAGGCAAGCGGCCAATCACAATGTTCCATTCTCTCGATATGTTTACGTTACGTATACGAATATTTTTCGTGCTCGGATCCACTGAACGTGTGTGGTACTTTTATGTGAAATATTCCTCATTATCGACATTGGATATAGTATAAAAGAGCAATATTCGTACGGTGAGTGAGACTGAGCTTCCTCTTTTCTCAATATATTCCATTTTCCTTCTCTTTCCCTCTGCAGTTAGCAAAACGCGTGACATCTTTGGTGTCATAGCTACCGATGACGGCCACGGTATGGCTGTTTAATAACTTGATACAGGCGGATACAGTATATCATCCTGGGGAAGGATTTCGCTAACGATATAGGAGCGGTTGATTTTAAAGTAAATAAACAATATAAAGTACCTACAATTGGGTTGTAGAAAGCTGAGCGTATATCGCCTCCTGTCTGTGTCTTGTTAGTATATGAAGTAAAGCCAACGAAGCAAGAGAGAAAAAGTAAGTTTCAGCTGTTCCAAAAATTTTTATTTCAAAATTATTACGTATCACTTCAAGCGCATTCCAGACAGGAATGAAATTGCTCATGAGATGACGGATCTGATAGTTTAGGACCGCTGTGCTGACGGCTTTTTCAGCTACTACGATACACGCAACGACAGCTGTCGCTCGGTCATTGTCGCGTACGTGTGACATGTGCGACAAGGCAAAGAAAAATCGCTAGTTATCGTAACGTAACTGTAATGGTCGTTTTATTTACCTTTTTCCTCTCGTCTCGTTGGCTTTACTTTAAATAGTTAATTTGATAATAAAATCTAATAAATAAGTCCTTGTGCGGCATTTTTCAATAATTTAATTTGTATATAATAAGTTATAAGTGCAATGTATGATCGGCTGATCACAGACTGAATTCGAGGATATATTTGTAATTAATCTTTTATACCGAAATAAAAATGCATCAATTGTATATAATCGTTTTATTATGCTAATAACACGTATAAAATCAAGAGAAAATGCCCCGTAGCTGCTAGTTGTGCCACAGTACAGTACTGTCAAGATGTTGTACATAAATAACAGCGCGATTGGTCACACTTAACTGACATACTATTTGTATTTACTTAACCAATCACGTCATTGTTTTGTGTGACGTAATTTGTTATAACTGCAGCGACAAAATAGTAGCCCTACTATTGAGGTACAAGGACACTTTTTCTTAATTTTATATTCTGTGGTTGATAATAAATTAAACTATTTACAGGAACATTAACAAGTTAGTTTGCGAGGCTTTGTCTGCAAATGATATTGACACTTGCCCCAAGCTACTTGGGATTAAAGAAACAATACATACATAATCCTCAAAAGGATAATAAAGCATCTTTCTATCGGAATGAATACATCTTTTAAAATCTAAGTAAAGGATTTATTACTTACTTAACAAGCTATACAACCTATATTATACATGTGTATTAATAATAAATACTTTATAATTTGAGTAAACGTAGGTACAATCAAATTCTGACGAACGAATTAACTAACTACCTTAATTTCTAATTGAAACTATACAGCAGTTCACTTGCACTATACTGACCTTGGTCACTAAGGTTGCATAAGTAACTATATCGGTATGCCCATACAAAACCGCAGTATCAGCACAAAGAGCTGGCGCGGGTGATTATATCCCGAGGAGCCCAGACCGTAAGGGATGGCCCTGGGCCAGCCAGGGTGCAAGGGATATGTCGAAGACAACCTCACCTCCGGCCTGCACCACGACCCACAGTTTTCGTGCGGTTTTAGCCGGTTCGAGTCCGACATAACCTCCCCTTTCGGCTCCGGCGGGGGAGGTATCCGAGGGGATTTCCGCACGAAAAAAAGAGGGGAGTGATTATATCGGATTCGAACCGCATGCCGTCCCTGGGTTGAAGACTGCGGAGGTGGTTACTGCGGATAATTAATTTAAAAATATATACCTACCTATATTATATTATTAACATTGATGACACAATCGAGTTTGAGGTCATCTCCTACACATAAATACATCCCCGCCCATATGGAATTGGTACCAAGAATTGATAGAATGGCCTTGGTATTCTTGATACCTTCAACCACATGTATCGTTATATAGATATTAGCTACAGAAGTCTAAAATGTATACATACTTAGTCAAAAACAGTGTAAAGATCATAGGAAGGTCTGTCGTACAATAAATTTAAAAATAGCACTGATAATACTCTTAACATTGGCAGTGCGAAGCATTTGCAAAATGGACAAAGCTTTTTTAGACCAGCTTCTCGCCAGCTAGTCGATCTCGTGTCAACATCTCATGTCCTGATCCCTAATCGTCGAGAGTACAATTTAAAGTTTTCAACACGTCTTCGTCCTAATGTTCAATTTGTTCTGTCAGAAGACCAATTAGATATTATCCTATAGTTAAAATAAATTATCTAACCGAGCTTATTAACAATGGTAAAAGAGCGGTAAAAATTGCTTCGGTTCTTATTTTATAGTTTTTATTTATTTTTAATCATCCACCAAACCTAAAATAGTAACTGATTTGACTATTAAATTTTATGACGTCACTAAATCTTTTTTCATACAAGTTACCTTAACTTATAACTTATCGTTTTGACGTTTCGTAAAAAGTATTTAATTTGGCTAGTCAGTAGAATACCTAATTCTCGTAATTAAGAGAATTGGGCTTCTGGTCTGAATCTATGCTGTGTCCAAATTTGCTCATCATCATTAGTCCGTAGTGCATCTAGATCATGGTGCAGCATGACGTGTTCTTCTTGGCTTCCAACTGCTCTTCTAGGGGGCCTTGCGCCTTCTTCAACGCCGACATAGTTCGGATCAACGACAGGAAAGCCTGCGATGTTTAGTCAAGTTTAGTTTATTAAAATTTAGCATCCATTTGTAGAATGTTACACACATTTATTACATATTAAACTTAGCTGTCATCTAAAAGAGAAGAAGCTCTGAGGAGTCGTGAATGAAAACCTCTCCATTTGGCGCTCTGGTGATAGATGTGCGTCGTGACACTTCTGTGTCTCCCCTCTCGAGAGAAAGTCGTCCAACCGCTACCTTCATAATGAAAATTGAACCTAACTCCTTACTAGTGTATCCTACCCTATAAAAAGTCGGGCCTATAAGAAAAATCTTGATCATAATGGTGTAAACCTTTTTAGTATTTTTTTATCAAATTGCTCCTCAGATCAGTGTACTCGAGGATAGGAAGGAGTACACCCTGGAATCACAAAAAGGAATACTAGTGTCATCTCGCTCGCACTCGTGCGTGCTCACAATGATTGCGAACAAGATAGCACTACTTTAGTATTCCTTTTTGCGGCTTCACTTGCTAGTTCTATACGTTTCGTCTATATTATTATTTAAATCTAAGTCAACTGCACTCTCAGTGACTATCGGAAAGAAAGTTCGAACTTTATTTCTTTTTATAGCACCGCAGATTTAAAACGCCAGTAGTCTTTCAACTGGTGACTCTATGGTAAGGTTTTCTCGATGCACATGTGAAGTTCTTAACACTTGCTAATTGATCAAATTATACAGGACTAAACAATACTGATACTTTTGGGAAAAAATATTACCTAACTAATAACGTTCCACCCTTAAAGACGGATATAAAGAGAAGGAAAATTTGACATGAATCAGGTGTGGCTCAATAGCTCAGTTGGAAGAGCATTCCCCCTGTAAGGGAAAGGTCGTGAGTTCGAGTCTCACTTGAGCATTTCATTTTTTCCGATGTTTTTCTAACTTAAAAGTTAGCATAATAAATGCTATAAAAAAATATCATTCTAATAACGTTTATATTAAAAATAATACACGTAATTTTGCAAATATGTATATTTCCTGCTTTATATCAATCGTTTTGTTCCTGTGACTTCGATATACATACATACACATAGGTATATAATCATACATTTGTGAACTAAAATAACTATTCTATAAAGGTACGCTCAGACCAACGCGTCCAATCTGCGTTCACCGTGGTAGCTGCGGTGGCAATCTATTGGCTTGACTGACTGAACGCCTTCAGACGTCCAGTCAGTCAACAACTTCATAGGACAGTAATTATTTTACGACCATATAAAAAGTTGTGCATTTTAAATAAAAAATAATACATACAATTCTGCTACTCGCAGAATATTTTCCAAATTTCATCTATTTTCAAATATTTTTCTTCTCACAAAACATGAGAAATTACTTTCACCACCACACGCACACCACAGCTGACGCAAGCTAAACGTGTTGACCTGATCTTCGCCTAAGAAATTACAATTAAATAGGAATTGTAAAAACGTCTATCGGCGTCAGCTGTCACTTTGACATTTACCGTCGGCACCTAACGTCGAAGACATTAGTTTGAACTGTCCAGATGTGACGTTTAGCGACACTGTACCGCACGATACAGGACGTCCATACACGATTGTGTAGACAACGCCTAAGCTGGACGATCGGATTTTATAACTATATTTCGGTAAGGTCGTCGTGGCAGTTCGGCCGTATTAAGATACAATGAGGCCTTATTATGCTAACTCCGTATTGCTATGTGCCGTAGCACTGAGTGGACAATTAAATGGCATTATAGTATCGTAGTGAGCTCTGTGGGCGATAAAGCCTAGTACACACGCTCAACACCTAAAATTATAATAACAAGCAATCCGTTCGTTTTTGTATCTTCCCGATATTTATTGTGAAGAAGCATACACACAATGTCACTACTGGTGATAGCTTCTGTCTCTATTTCGCATAAGTGAAAGAGAGATAGCATGTATATTTGCTTCAGTGTCGTATATCCAGTGGGTAGCTTCTCACAACAAACATTATCTTAAACTAAACGCATAATGGCGGATCAACAGCCAAATATAATAAAAATCAATCGTGGAGATTTAAAAATATCAGACTTTGTTGCATACAAAACTTAGAATTACATTTTCGTTTTGACATTTTGACTTGACATTATAACATAACGCTTTCTACAGATTGGAAAATTAAGTTTACTCAATCTTACATTTATGTATGTTGCAGATAAGAGAAGTTTGCTGAAGAGAGAAAAGATGTACGCTGTGTGGTGACATTATGTTAGCACTCGCCGTAACAACTTCGATAGCGTGATATAAAATAGTTTTGGAATTTATTACAGATGGTGTTAGTTGTCTTGACAGTCAAAACGTCAAATCGTACCATAGAAATTACAAACATCGGCTATTCCCGTGAAGCAATACATTAACGATACATTCCAGTGCGGACATTCACATCTAACGCTATGTTCATTGAAACAGTATTTCTTTTTTTGAATGTTTTTTTTTTTTTTATAGCATTTATTATGCTAACTGTTAAGTTCGAAAAACATTGGAAAAAATGAAATGCTCAAGTCAGACTCGAACTCACGACCTTTCGCTTACAGGGCGACTGCCTTTATTCGTGTTTTGGACAATTAGGAATGTGTTAGAAAAAAAAGTTATTCCTATTTCATGATTCAAATTCATTGGAGCTATGGCCTGTATTCAAGACTGATTTATCTGACGACAGACGAACAGATTTGACAGATGACTGAGCGTCATTCTAAAATACTGGGCATAAGACAGCTTTTGGGGATTCTTGTAAGTAAGTAAGTCTTTTAAGACATTGACTGGCTGTTACCACATAGTCTAAGGTTCAACTTACACAAAACAAATACTGTTTCACTGAGCACACTACAGTACACCCCTCAACGCATTACACAATACATTTAGCACTTACTACATACAAATAAATACAAAACTTACGCTAACGTCCATGCTTCGTACGTGCGTGGAGTGAGGACATTGCTCGGTGACAGAACCGATTGGAATTATCGAACTGACTGCCATGTGGCCGACAGGAGAACTATTTCAGTGTTCTGTCATAAAATGAACGTTGCACATGTTTGGCAAGTCAGTAAAGTTTCTTAAACCATTTATGTACAGATAAACAAGGCCCTAGGTCAGTTGAGGTGCGAGGGATACATCTTAGGCAATCTTACATCCCGGCATTCGAAGACCCAAGAGGGCGGGCGGTTATAGTCGGTATGAGTCTGACATAATCAAGACAAATGGGGAATTTACGCAAGAAAATTTTTTAGATTCACCTCTGGTTAATATAATTGCCTCAAAATTTAGCAAAATGCATTACTTTTAGTGTTTTGCTTTTCAAATAGTTTGTTAGCGGGAAATGGCGCGATCATGGTATAGGCATATTAATACTTCTGCCTGGCACTCTGACCAAATCGATTGAAACTTTCTTATAGATTCAGTCCATCTGTACATAATAGATTTAGAGATTTAAAATGACTCGTCCATATATTTCATGGCCCGTGCACCCTACACATATATGCGATGCGTACAAAAACACGAAGCACTAAGCTTAGTATAAGTTACAACAATTGTTTAAAAAAAACTTATGGAATTCTGTTTGTAACGAAAAAATATATCAGTGGAGTGAACTGGCAACCCTAGTAGGCGTTTTAACTCGATGGAATTGTCGGGACTTCAAAAATAGTAACCCCATTCAGTGATACTATTTTGACAGCTAAATTATACATTTTGATTTTAAGAAATACGATTCTTTATTCAAAAATTCGTTACAAACAGTATTCAATAAATGCGAGCACCAAACTGGGCGAAATATATTAAAATTTACAAGAACCAGCTTACACCTAGTGGCGTGCCGCGACACGCGAATATCAACCTAAATATCAATGTGATAGAGTACAAACTAAGGACTAATTTACAAGAAATTGTCCCGAAAATTGTATGCATTTGATGGCTGTAATATACTCGATAATAATAATTATTAAATAATATTATATATAATCTATCATTGCATTATTTGGCAGACTATACCAGATTTTATTATAAAATCTATAAATACATTTAAATTGGAATTTGTGGCTATATATACTACAGCGATCATATGATTGTATTGTGTACACAGATTTAGAATATGCTAGATACGGCAAGCCTACTCCATAGCGTCTCACCAAACTAGTGTAGTGCACTGCACTTTTACTTTAGTCTACACTCAAGTTTACTGGCCGATAGTCAACATAGTAAGTTGTGTTGACACCTTGAAATGATTTAGTTATAGAGAAAAAAATATCAATAAAAATGGCTAGCATGACGTCATCGGTGGTAAGCCAAACATGGCATCTAGCCTAATCTAAACCTGTGATTGTGTATGTATCCACACGCTCGTATAGACAATCCAGTCGTCCTACAAGCTACCGGACCTACACACATAGGTCCTGCCGCGAACACTACACACTCCTCGACAGTATTTACAATATAGTCCATACAGGGACTGTACAAGTACATCCGGCGTCCGTATGGCTCGCGAGACTCGGGGGTAAGACGGTAGAGGGAAGTTCGGTCTACAGGATGCGGCACTTCATTTTCTTGCCTTTTTTTTTCTTCACGTCACCGTTGGTGGCGCGGCTGTCGTCGGACTTGCGCGACCGGATCTCCCGCATCAGGTCAAAGAACACCTGCACACCACACCGGGTCAACAACACAACACAAAAGCCTCGTACCCACACCCGGACAACACAACAGGTTATAGGCACAATGGTCTGATATTTTTATAGAGAGAATGGTCTGTTACCGTTTCGGGGGAAATCATAGTATCTGATTTAGAGTTGCGTTTGGCAGTGCCTTATTTAGATCCTAATAATACTTTTCTGAATAACCTTCTACTCGAACAACGAAGCTCTTATGACATAGAAATGTGATTTCGGCTTGAATCAGTGCCCTTATCGTAGTAATCGTCTTCAATTGCAAGAGATCAAAAAATAAAGCTTAACATACATGTAATACACATTTGCCCACCCTTTTCGAGGATATATTTGTGTGAGTATTATTTTCCAGCAAATCCTAAGGATCAAAGATTGAAATTGATGAAATCAAAGAGGTCAAAAATGAAAACGGTATATTTGAAAATCCATCAGTAAATATATAAAACCGGAAGGTCTGTTTGAAAAGTATAATGATGATAGAAACAGTTTGAGAGCGTTTGGCAAGACCGGAGTAAGTGGACGACTGCTATCTTACTTTGCCTACCACAGAGAAGGAATGGTGTGAGAAGGACAGAAGAAGAATAAATATTCCAAACGAAATCGTTAGTTTAAACCTCCACTCAATAATCACGATCCTCAAGTATTGAAGGAAGCATCTGAGAATCCCATTAAAAGTATATTTCCGTTCCTAATTGTTGAAGCTGTTCTTGCTCAATATAGTTGTATAATGTATGTTCGTATGTTCGTGTGTACAGTATTTAGAAACAAGCTTCAGGCATATGCGCAAACGCAACTCTAAATAAGCCGACCAGAGCTGCACTTATTAATAATTACCAACAGAAAGCGTGTGCTAAGCTCAGGCTTGGCTTAAGTGGGGGGATTCAATAGAGAAACTGGCAACATTACTGTTATTCTAAGTATATAAAACTTGTAGAGGCGTGGCGTGGCTGGTCAGGGATCTACTTACTACTTATTGAGAGGCTCACGCTTGACCTATTGATAAATGATGACGCGGTCGAAGAACGCTAACCTAGAATTAATCTATTTCCTCTAGATTAGAAGATTCATACACCAGTTAGGTGGGTCGGCGGCGCTTGTCGGCCAGGTCCGACTTGTTGCTACAGTGGGGCCCAGGCTCACCTTGTCCACGTTGTCCCGTGTCTTGGCGCTGGTCTCCACGTAGGGCACCTGCCAGTGCGCGGCGCTTGTCAGCCAGGTCCGACTTGTTGCTACAATGGGGCCCAGGCTCACCTTGTCCACGTTGTCCCGTGTCTTGGCGCTGGTCTCCACGTAGGGCACCTGCCAGTGCGCGGCGCTTGTCGGCCAGGTCCGACTTGTTGCTACAGTGGGGCCCAGGCTCACCTTGTCCACGTTGTCCCGTGTCTTGGCGCTGGTCTCCACGTAGGGCACCTGCCAGTGCGCGGCGCTTGTCGGCCAGGTCCGACTTGTTGCTACAGTGGGGCCCAGGCTCACCTTGTCCACGTTGTCCCGTGTCTTGGCGCTGGTCTCCACGTAGGGCACCTGCCAGTGCGCGGCGCTTGTCGGCCAGGTCCGACTTGTTGCTACAGTGGGGCCCAGGCTCACCTTGTCCACGTTGTCCCGTGTCTTGGCGCTTGTCTCCACGTAGGGCACCTGCCAGTGCGCGGCGCTTGTCGGCCAGGTCCGACTTGTTGCTACAGTGGGGCCCAGGCTCACCTTGTCCACGTTGTCCCGTGTCTTGGCGCTTGTCTCCACGTAGGGCACCTGCCAGTGCGCGGCGCTTGTCGGCCAGGTCCGACTTGTTGCTACAGTGGGGCCCAGGCTCACCTTGTCCACGTTGTCCCGTGTCTTGGCGCTTGTCTCCACGTAGGGCACCTGCCAGTGCGCGGCGCTTGTCGGCCAGGTCCGACTTGTTGCTACAGTGGGGCCCAGGCTCACCTTGTCCACGTTGTCCCGTGTCTTGGCGCTGGTCTCCACGTAGGGCACCTGCCAGTGCGCGGCGCGCTCGCGGCACGCGTCCAGCGGCACGCGGCGCTTGTCGGCCAGGTCCGACTTGTTGCCCACCAGCAGAAACGGGATGTTCTCGTCGTTTTTCACGCGCAGGATCTGTTCCCTGGAACATTTCATAATTCACCATATTCAATATCGGCGGAGGCGGCAAGATATATGAAGCGATAGGGCGGGACTCGCGGCCCGCACAGACTGCGAGAAAAGTGGCAATTCGGGTTTCAGAGGTCGCAAAGCGTGGGCCTGGGAGGGACGTATGAAGCCGCCTGTCACCCTAGCAGAAGCAAGCCGAGGAGACGCGTACTCGGGAGCTAGATAGGGACACCGTGGTCCCGAAGAGGGCCAGCTCGAAAGAGTAGGTCCTGAATCAGCCGGGGTGCAATTGAATTCGTTAAACATATATTTGATGCATGGGAAAAAAAGAAGGATGCCATCGGTATCTTCTGTGATCTATCAAAAGCTTTTGATTGTGTTGATCATGAGACTTTGTTACTAAAATTAGGTTATTATGGTGTTTCGAACGGCTCACTTGGCTTGCTTAAGTCTTACCTCACTGGCAGAGTACAAAAAGTTAACATTAATGGCACCAATTCATCTGGAGCCCCTTTAGTCATGGGAGTACCCCAGGGCTCGATATTAGGACCCCTTTTGTTCTTGATATATGTAAATGATCTTCCTTACTTCAGTAAAGATCTTTGGCGAGACTTGTTTACCTATAACACCCTATGTAACCCATATTTGCAAGAAATAAAATGATTTATGATTTATGATTTATGAAATAGTATTATTTGCTGATGACACATCCTTAATTTTTAAAACTGATAGACAAACAGTAGAACTTGACGATGTAAATAATACCCTTTGTAAAATTTTACATTGATTTACAAGTAACAACTTGCTGCTCAATGCTAAGAAAACAAAATGTGTAAAGTTTACTAGGCCTTTTTTTTTTTTTTTTTTTTTATCGTGCGAAAAATCCCCACGGATACCACCCCCACGGAGCCGGTGGAGGCGGTTATGTCGGACTCGAACCGACTAAAACGCACGCCGTCTTGGGTCCTTGGCTGCCGGAGGTGAGATTGCCAAAAGCATATCTCTCGCACCCCGGCAGACCCAGGACCATCTCTTTCGAGATGGCCCCCTTCGGGTTGTGGGGACCAAAATGTCCCCATCTAGCCCCGGTTACGGGGAGGCGCACTTTGCGCCGCCGCCGCGGCCTGCTTCTGCTAGGGTGACAGGCGGCTCCACCGGTCACCCCCAGGCCAGCGCTCATGGAGGACGGAGGTCGTTCTGCGACCTCCGACGTCCGGTTCGCCTTCGCTCTGCACGGGCTTCCCGGGCCCGGAGTCTGCTCCGGACCCGACCGGCCGCCTCCTTCTCGAGCATTACTTGCTCGCAGAAGGAGGCGGCCGCACCCCAAGCGTTCGCGCATCGTACCATCGCTGTGAGCAATGTGACGAGTGTGAGGACTCCCACCCCTAGAGCCGCCACTAGGACCCGCCTCGGCGTGTCCCACGCCGGGCACTGGGTCAGCGTGTGCAGCTCTGTGTCCTCGCTCGCATCACAGTGATGGCACTCGGACGTTGGCTCCTTCCGGATCCGACACAGGTAACTCCCGAAACACCCGTGTCCGGTAATCACCTGCGTCAGCCGGTACGAGAGGCTGCCGTGTGGCCTCTCTAGCCACTCCTCCATGATGGGTCTTACCGCCGCTATTACGGCGTGCCCTGCGCTTGGTCGCCCAAGTCGTTGCTCCCATTCCGCTACCATGTCCCTGTGGAGCTGAGACCTCACGGCCCGAATTTCTTCGGGCTCGGGTTCCCGTCCCTGCTCCCGCGCCTCCTTACGATACCGATATAGCATCGAAAGGGCTCTCGCATCCAGGTTCCACGGTAGGGATCCGGCAAGGAGACTCGCCGCCTCGAAGGATATCGTGCGGTACCCCCTAATGGCCCTGCTGGCCATTGCACGCTGCGGTCCACGCAGCAGACGCGCATTGTGGACCGTCAGGGTGTCCGCCCATATTGGGCACCCATATAGGGCCATGGACCGCACGACTCCCGCGTAGAGTCTCCTGCAGGAGTCATCCGGCCCCCTCATGTTGGGCAGCAGCCGCCCCAAAGCGGCAGCTGTGTCCTTCAATTTGGGGGCCAGTCTTCGGAGATGCTCCCCGAAGTTCCACCGGCCATCAAGTACAAGCCCCAGATATTTCATCTGGGCCTTGACGCCGATGGAAATGTCTCCCACTATGAGGCTGGAATCCTCCGGTGGCACGCGCCGAGGCCCATGAAAGAACATGGCCTCGGTTTTATGCAGAGCCACCTCGAGACCCAGCCGCCGAATCCGTTCCACGACTTGGGCAACCGCGGTCGTGGCCTTCAGGGTCGCTTCGCGGTATGTAGCCCCGCACGCCGTCACCAGCGTGTCATCCGCATAACACGTGACGGCGGCACCGTCCACGAGCTCCCCGCGAAGCACCCAGTCGTAACCGATGTTCCACAGTAGCGGTCCCAGGACCGATCCCTGCGGAACACCGCACGACATCTCTCGCCGACCGAGCCCGGTCGCACTTGGGTAGACGACTGCTCTCTCCGACAGATACGCCCCGACTATGCGGCGAAGGTAGAGAGGCACTTCGTGATACACGAGCGCCTCCCTAATGCAGCTCCAGGGCAGGGTGTTAAATGCGTTGGCGATGTCCAGTGACACCGCCAACACCACCTCGCCCCGAGCGACGGCGTCCTTCGCCAGAGTCCTCACGCGCATGATGGCATCCACGGTGGAGCGCCTCCGGCGGAAGCCATACTGGCCATCCGCCAGGTCAGGCCCCACCCTGGATAGGTGCTCGACGAGGCGCTTCGCAATGACTCTTTCAAAGAGCTTGCACACCTCGTCGAGCAACACTATGGGCCTGTAGGCGGACGGTGAGTCCGCCGGGCGCCCCGCCTTTCGGATGAGGACCAGTTTCCCCGTCTTCCACATCTTCGGAAACTGGCCTCGCTCCAAACATGCGCTGAGAAACCCTCTCAGCCGGGGCTCGAGAGCGTCTTCTTCTCCTAGAGCTAGGACCCACGCTCGGCCTGGAATGCCGTCGGGTCCCGGGGCGGTGTTCTTGGCCTTGAGCCTTAACACCGCCAGCTCTAGCTCCACCCAAGTGACCTCGGGCACGTCGTCGTCATCCACGTTGGGCGCCATAGGCGACCTAGGTGGCGGAGTCATCTGCGGTGGAATATGTTCCACCGCCCGCGCTGGGAACAGGGAGCCAACAACTCCTCCGAGCAGCTCCGGCTGGAGACACCGGGTTAACGGCGGGGCCCGGGGGCGCAGCTTGCCCCTTACCATAAGGTAAGGCCGCCCCCATGGGTCCCGCTCCAGCGTCTCCAGCAGCTCCTTGTGAGCTGCAGCCTTCGACTGCTTTATAGCTACTCGGAGGGCCTTTCTGGCCTCCCTGTACCCCGCATGAAGCTCCGCCTCTCGGGGCTCCATATCTGCGGGGCGGCTACGCCTCCTTCGGAATCTGGTCCACCGGCGGAAAGCGATCACGGAGGCCTGTCGCAGCCTCGCAATGTCCGCTGACCACCAGTAGACCTGACGCCTCGGATTATAGGGCGGAGCCCTAGGCATAGCCGCGTCGCAGACACGCGTCATGGCCTCCCGGAACCACGCCGCCTCATCGTCTATGTCGACAGGCCTGTCCGGCGCAGAGGCCCAGGCCTGTACGATGGCGGCCTCCAGGAGGACCTCCCGATCCATTCGCTTAAGCACCCAACGTGGCTCGCGTGGAGCCGGTGTAACCGGCGCGGCGCCCGCAGGAGGGGAGACGTCGAACCGAATGTATCGGTGATCCGACGCTGTCCCCACCTCCTCAAGGACACGCCAGCCCTGCACACGGCCTGAGAGCGGGGCGCTCGCGAACGAAAGGTCCACAATTGAGTCGCCCCAGCTCTTCTCGCACGTGGCGACGGCCCCGCGATTCAGGAGAACTAGGCTGAGACTATCAGCCCAGCTCTCCACTGCCCTGCCCCTCGGGTTCGTGCGCCGGGAACCCCAGTTCAGAGACCAGGCGTTAAAGTCCCCGAGCACCAGAACCGGGTGAGGGTAACAGGTATTGACGACGACGGCCAGATGATCCAGCCACTGCTGGTACTCATCTATGACTCGATTCGGCGAGAAGTAGACTGCCACGACCGCTATTCCCCCCACAAGTGCTGCTACGCAGCCATTCCCCCTTGTTACGACAACAAGGGGGGGGCTGCCGGCAGCGGCGTTGTGCACCAGTGCCACCGACCCGTTCAGGTCGGTTTCCCAGGCAGGCCCGAGAAACCGATGAATGTACGGCTCGGCGACAGCGGCGACATTAATGCCCCACTGTGCCATGCTCTGGAGCAGAAGTGCCTGAGCATCGACACAGTGGTTCGCATTCGCCTGCAGGACGCGGAGCTGAGGATCCATTATGGAACCCCCATCTCCCCGCCCTGCCGCGAATCAGAGACGGAGCGCCTGCCTCCCGGCTTCGGCCTCCCCGCGGTGCAGGCCTTGGCACCAACCCTATGGTCGGCCGGCTTGCCCTCCGCTGCACACCTAAAACAGTGCAGCGGAGCTTCGCAATTACCGGCCTTATGACCGGGCTGGCCACAGCGGAAGCAACGGTCACCGACCGCTACTTCCGCCGTGCACTGCACCCCCACGTGGCCCACCGATAGGCATCGGAAGCACCGTGCCGGTCGGGCCTGCAGGAGCCGTACCTGCACCTTTTGGAAGCCCCCAATGAGGAGGCTCCGCCCATCGGCAACCTTTTGGGCTGCCGCGATGGGGCAGCCGACAACTGCTGCCCCCAGTCCACGACGGCCGAAGCGTATTGCTCCGACCCTCACTGTGTCCTGAGGACAGCCTCCGGTCTCCACCACGGCGAGCCTAAGCTCCTCGGCCGTGATGGAGTCGTCCAGACCCGATATGCGCACCTCTGCGCACTTGGTGGGCCTGGACACCCGGACGTCAGCTGCGTCCAGCGTTTCCCTAAACTTAGCCGCAAGGGCGTCGGCTTTAGGGCCGCTGGTAGCGCCGGGGACCTCGAAGATCCGAGCTCCGGTGCGCGTGGGCTTGCACACCAGATCCGGGATCTCGAGGGCTCCCAGGTCGATGCAGGCCCTTGCCTGCCTCACCACCTGGGCGTACTCCACACCCCTCTCCGACGCCTCCGCCGTCAACGTTATGACGACGGCCGTCGATCGAGGGACGCGGAGCCTCCTCGGCGCTGTTGCCATCGCGGCAGCCTTGGCCCTTCTGGCCAATTTGGCTGCCTTTTTGACGGCGTTCCGTCTCTTTTTATTGGCTCCGGCTACCTCCCAGCCCCCTGACGGGGGGCTGGAGGATTTTGCCGGAGCCAGGGCTCGGGCCGGGACTGAAGCCCGGGCCGGGGGCGGGGCTGAGGCCAGGGCTGGGGACTTCTTCCCCTTGCCCTTGCCCTTCCCCTTGCCTTGAGCGCTCTGGGCACCCTGAGCGGGACTCGGAGGACCTGGAGGGGGGCGGGGAGCCGGCACCGATGGGGCCGCCGCCGCCATGGAGGCAGGCCCCCCCCTCACTGCGGCGGCGTACCCGGCCTGCGTCGCGAGAGGAGGACGGCGGGCGATATCGAGGATCGCCTCCAGCCGCCGGTTGGTGCGCTCCTCCTGTGCCACCATCTCGGCACGAATGGTTGCCATCAATTCGGCCAACGACGCCGGCTCTGCCGGTCGGGTCGGCAGCTGCACCGGTTGCGGCGGCTGCGCAGTTTGCGTTGGCCGCTCTGGCTGTACCGGCCGCTCCGGCTGCACCGGCCGCCCCGTCAGCGCCAAGTGCGCCGACTTCTCCTGCTGCGACCTCCGCATTGACCGAGTCACCACTCCCGGCAACTCGGTCAAGTTCTCCACTCTCTTCTTGAGGGCCTCCAGCTCCGCTGTGACCCTCTGGAGCTGGTGCCGGGACTCTGCCTCTCGTTGTTGGGCCTCGGCCTCCCTCCTCGCCTGTTCGGCCATCTGGTCAGCCAGACCCTCACCGGCGGCTGCTATTTGCTCGGCGATCCCGAGCATTTCTGCCTGCTCGGGAGTCGCAGACTCCGCCTGCCTTGCCACCATCCGGTTAAGGTGGTGGGCGAGGATCATGGTCCTCCTATAGATGGGCGAGTCCAGCGCCACATCCCTCTCCGTGTTGGATGGACCAACCCACGGGGAGGAGTCCCGGGCGGGGGCGGCCTTCCTACCGCTCCTCCTCGCCCTTTCGCGGCCGGTGGCCTGGACTTTGGCTGTCCGCTCCTCCTCTCCGCTGCTACTGCCACTACTGCCGCTGGCGGCCGACCCGAGCCCGGGAGGGATGAAGTCCTCATCCCGCTCGTCCACCAGCGGCAGGGGAACCCGTTTGTTCCCCTTTCCCTTCCCCTTGCGCTTTTTGGCTGCAGACCTCGTCTGCAGCCCAGGCAGCGCCTGCCTCTCTACCTCGGTCGTGACGCCAGACTCCTCTGACGTCACCGCCGTCGCCAATGAGGACGACGAATCGTCCAGGGGTAGCGCGACCTTCGCGCTACTTTTTAAGTTGGGGCCGGATCTAGAGCTCGGCGCCGGGCTCAAATGATGGTTGTCCCCCCCAGAATACGAGTGGGGACTGCCGTTGCCGACTGGCAACGGGAGGGACTCCCCAGCTAGGCTGGGACCCTCCTGGGTAGATATTTTGGTATCGGTTTGTGCCATCATTAGTTTTTGAGGTTAACGTCCTCCGACGTTGACGCCCTTGGGACTGGACTCCTCCAGCCACTCATCCCATCGCCAGGCGTCAGAGCTTGGGATTGGGGATTTTTTAAAGAGGTTAACTCCTCGCGGATCCGAAGATCCACCGGTCCTGTCAGTTCAGGATTACGGCCGGGCCGAACGGGGTCTGCACCAGACCGAGTCCGTCCGCCCCTGGGAGTAATTTTTTATAGAGGTTGTCTTCCTCGCAGCCCACTAGGGGCCACCGTTCCTGACCTAGGTCAAGCTTACGGCTTGGCCGCACGGTGGTCTGCACCAGACCTTGTTCCCCATCTCTGGACGAAGCCAAAGGTGGAGAACCCGTCCGCCCTAGAGCGCGCCCTCCACTACGCCCTCTGCAAACAGAGGGACATGTGGAGGGCCCACGAGCTGCCCCTAACAGGGCCACTCCCACCTCGATTGTCTAAGCGTCTCTCCCCTGTCCCCTCTGAAAACAGAGGGATACTGGGAGAGACGCCGACGACCACGGGCCTCGCAGACCCGTCATCCCACGACCCCACCCCAGTGAGGTCCGCCGATGGGTTATTCGTCAGCGGCCAACAGAACTCCCAAAGTGGGAGTCTGTTAGCCGTTGTCCAGGGTGCACCAGCCCTCCCGCTTCCGCTCCCCAGGACCGCGGTCCAAAGGGGGAAGAAACGGGAAGGCCAACGTGGAGGTTACCCAACCAGCACCCCAAGTTTACTAGGCCTAATGTGAAACAGGTTGATACTAGTATTACAATGAACGATGAATCTGTTCAAATAGTTGATACCACAGTTTTTCTTTGAATAACTATTGATAGTAAACTGCAATTGGGTTCTCATATCACAGCGTTGGCAGGAAGACGTAGCTCAGCTGCCTATGCGGTTAGAAAAATAAGGACACTAACTGACGAGGAAACAGCACGATTAGTTTATTTTGGCTACTTTCATAGCGTTATGTCATATGGTCTGATGCTGTGGGGCTCAGCTGCCGATATTGAGCCTATTTTTATATTACAGAAACGCACGATATGAGCAATCTATGGCCTCGGACCCCGTGACTCGCTGAGAGAAGTTTTTAAGGAAATTAATATTTTAACAGTTGCTTCCCAATACATTTATGATAATTTCTTATATGTACGCAAGAATCTAAATCTCTTCAAAAAAATCTCTGACCAGCACAATTATAATACTAGAAACAAAGATAAACTTGCAGTACCAAAACTCAGGCTTCATAAGGTTGGTAATTCGTTTGTAGGCAATTGTATAAAATTGTTTAATAAAATGCCTCAGGATCTGATAAACATGCCACTTAATAAATTTAAAATTCAAGTGAAAAATTGCTTAATAAAAAAAGGTTATTATAAATTAGACGAATACTTAAATGATAAAGATGCATGGTCATCCTAATCTCATCTCTTGCTCGCACTGTAAAAATTTGCTATAAATAAAACCATATTAAAAAAAAAGGATAATCGAGTTCACTGAGTTTCTTGCTGGTCTCTTCTCAGTAGAACCAACTACCGAACCAGCAAAAGAATCATTTTCCCATGATTTATTTTATTTATTTTTTCTGTGATTGACATAACTTGTAAAATTCTGACGTTCATATGTGCTCTTTATGTGCCTAAACTGAATGAAATTGATTCTTTGATTCTCCGACAATCTCACCTCCGGCAACTTACGCACGGCATTAGCGGATCACCCACAGAAACCTATTCCCAAGAGCCATGCAAACTTATTTCGTGGATTAAGGCACTTCGCACACTGCCCTGCATTACGTGGCGTAGCGCGGAAATGCGTAGTCGTACGTTCATGTATCTTTCTTTGTAAAACCCGCGTAGTGCAACACACAGACAATGCATTCACACGCAGTTTATTGAATAGGAAAAACGCACTTTCGCGCTACGCTATCTAGTGCGGGGCAGTGTGCCAACCACCTAAAACAAGCCTATTCAGCCAAATATATTCACCGGTCTTACATGAAAGTGGTAAAAAAAAAACAAACAAGTTCAGTACTTATCCTAAAGAATGTATGCTGTAACCATGTAACACATTTTACCCGAGAGCTTATCTAAACCGTATCAGATTGTACATCGAACAGATATTGTAATTCAATTTGTTTCAATTCAGATCGGCCATTGGATAACGTGATCGCTCACAAATAACATTATCTGAGTGGAAATGGGACGAGTTATCAGACGCTAGCTAGATGGCATGACGTCATCAATTGCGACAGTGCTTAATCGGAGCATTCGGAGTAATACACACGAGTAGTATTGATTTTAATTTGGCTGTCATTATCATCATTATCCTCTTTGCGGTAAACCCGGTCGGTATTTTTTATAGTGCCTCCGTGGGGATATTATAAAACAAAGCAAAAAAGCAGGTTATTTAGAGGACTTCTTTAGACTGTCAAAGAATATTTTGCTTAGTATGGCTTTAAGTTGATTGGTTCTGGTGAAAAATAAATCTAATCTAAGTCGTACGCATGTTATAGTAAACCCCAGTGTGCCAGCAACCCTAGATATCACTTCCTCCCAAACCGGGTGGTGAAATCGTGGAACTCGCTACCAGAAACAGTAATAAGTGCTCCTAACATAAACATATTTAAAAATAGACTGGACAATCATTTGAAACATTAAACACAAGTGCAGTGATGTACACGCATCAGCTCTAAGCTGCTAGTGTATCGAACATTAATAATAATAATAATAGTGAATTGTAACTACTAAGTATGAATTTTGTCTGTAAGTGCAGGTCGTTAGTGGTGTTTCTTACCGGAATTCTTGCGTAGCATCGAAGCTCTCCGGCTCCGTGATGGAGAAGACACACAGGAAACCCTCGCCGGACCTGAAGTAGTTGTCGCGGATGGCCGCGTAGTCCTCCTGCCCCGCTGTGTCCAGGATGTCGATCTGAACTTCCTCGCCATCTAGCACCACCTGCAATGATGCATCGGAATTTAAAGAAGGAGCACTTTCTATTTTGTTTATCAATAGTACGGCAGCAATCGCGTGGTGATCGAGCGTTCCCTGGTCGGGGATTAAGGGTTTTTTTTTCTTTTTTCATTCCCGGTTAGGACAAACATTTGTATGCGAAAATTACTATAGGGGTATAGAAGATTAGAAAAACGAAAAGGATACGCTAGTTTAGTGGTTAAGGAGTGGGTCTTACGATCGGGAGGTCCCAAATTCGAATCCTCGTCATACACTACGGACGTCAACGTCGTGAACCTACTTCAAAAAAGCGATTAATTTAGCTAGAGGGGTTAACGGGAACACTAATATATTCTATTATAAACCTAGCTACTCTTTGTAAAAAATATGCATGCAGCAAATATAGCATAAGATAATACAATCGCACTGCATCATTGAATATTACGTGAGTCATTGCATATGATTGATCTATTTGCACGCGTCGGCGGCAATTTGTCTTCAATGATCGTTCGTTTACTTCCAGTGTATGCGTCTGCGCAGCAGACAATCAATCTTGCATTGTATAATGTTAGACACGCTTTATTGATTACGATTGTACCTCGTAAAACAAAATAACTGCTATTTTGATATACTGTACAAGAATATCAAAATAGCAGTTCGACCGTATTGTCGACATCTTTAAATTTTCTTTTCTTCGATTCCCAAACCGGCTCGAAGGACCAAAAAACAACGACTAATACTGTACAAGAATATCAAAATAGCAGTTCGACCGTATTGTCGACATCTTTAAATTTTCTTTTCTTCGAATCCCAAACCGGGTCGAAGGACCAAAAAACAACGACTAATACATTAGCTACTACTAATATACTAATCTAGCTTGTTCTCAATGCGTCGACGCAACGTAGTAGACGCAACTCAAATATGGACGTACTCTTTATAATTCAAGACAATAGCAAGGCCAGCCGCATACCAAAACAGCAAGCTTACATCAAACGTCGTTTGCTTCATGCTTCTTCAACATTTGGCACTGAAGCATTTGTAAATAGCAAATGCTTGTCGTGTATGCGTACTATATCTACGCAAATATATGGTTGCATTTATTTCATCCAAAAGCATTTACCGTTTGCTATTTTAGTGTACCTTCTTAATTAGTAAGCAACTCACCTTCTTTCTGTAACTGTCTGCTTTAGTGGGCTCGTAGTCTTCGACAAACTCATCGTACATGAACTGCAGCGTGAGGGCGGACTTGCCCACGCCGCCGGAGCCCACCATGATGACCTTGTGCAGCGTGGGCTGCGCCGCCGGCTTCTTCGACATGCTGGCCGGGCTCACGAGACACGAGCACTGGAACAAGGGGAGAGATATGTTATGTTCTGGATCAGGAAAGTTCTGGCGCTTCTACCACAAGTTACGGTCAATTCTCACTGATTGCGCTTCCCAATAACATACCTACAGTTAAATGTAGATCGCAACTTAATATAAACATTCAATTTTGAAGTATCTATAACTCCTGTCCTAATATTATGATTACAAATCTCTATTTGTTTCACGAGACAGGCCCTAAAATAAAAGGGCAGTAGGATACAAATCTTTAGTAGAAATATTGGGACACTAAAATCAGAGATTGATGACGTTCTCTATCTTTAGTATCCCGAAACTGACAGTATATACGTTATTGGGAACGGCCAAGATAGAGCCGCGGCATGGACTTCTCGTGGCAAAATATTTGAACTATTCTGAATTCGATTCGTTAGCAATTAATATCTACTTTTAGGCTTGTCCTCCGTTTTTTTTTATCGTGCTATAAATCCCCACGGATACAACCCTCACGGAGCCGGTGGAGGTGGTTATGTCGGACTCGAACCGACTAAAACGCACGTCGTCTTGGTTCCTTCGTTGCCGGAGGTGAGATTGCGAAAAGCATATCTCTCGCACCCCGGCAGACCCAGGACTATCTCTTTCGAGATGGCCCCCTTCGGGCTGTGGGGACCACAGTGTCCCCATCTAGCCCCGGTTACGGGTAGGCGCACTTTGCGCCGCCGCCGCGGCCTGCTTCTGCTAGGGTGACAGGCGGCTCCAGCGGTCACCCCCAGGCCAGCGCTCATGCAGGACGGAGGTCGTTCTGCGACCTCCGACGTCCGGTTCACCTTCGCTCTGCGCGGGCTTCTCGGGCCCGGAGTCTAGTCCGGACCCGACCGGCCGCCTCCGGCTTGTCCTCCGTTGAAAATGTATATCCGGGTATTTTAAATTCAATCATGTAATAATTCGAATGATTTTTTTATAGCATTTATTATGCTAACTTTTAAGTTCGAAAAACATTGGAAAAAATGAAATGAGCAGTCCCCCTGTAAGGGAAAGGTCGTGACCATGTAATAATTGTTTTGTTTCAACATTCGCTTTCATATTTGTCGATGTGTCAATCGTTAACCAGACATCAAAGGGCTTTACGATTTCGAACCTGCATTCACGCAGTCGTTACTGACACATTGCTAGTCGTACTAGCAATGTGTCAGTTCAGCATGTTCGCGTCTAAAACAAAAATAATCTTTCGAAAAGCACAGTTTCCCAAGCATTATTGAAAAGTATCACCTTTTCCCTTAAGGCGTGGTAGTAATTGGCTAGCAATCGTATGAACAAACGATGCAATTATGTCGCACGATGAATAAAGTTTAAACTAAAACCCGACTACCGAAAAATCACGCTTTAAAAAGTGACAAACAAGAAAATATCAAGGATAGCCGTGGTCGTATGCCACTTTTCCCTAGAATATTATTGTTTTGATAGAGCAAGTGGCATACGACCACGGCTATCCTTGATATTTTCTTGTTTGTCACTTTTTAAAGCGTGATTTTTCGGTAGTCGGGTTTTAGTTTAAACTTTATTTTTTATACACATATTTTGAGGCAAGGTAAAGCTAATAATTTATACATATTTGAAATGTACTCATTAAGCACTTTCATTTGATACCAAAGACGGCATATTTATCTCAAATTTATTTTTTAATACAGTAGGTACCTTATGAGCGCTAGAGGGCGCCACACAAGATTAGGTGACACGTCATATAGCCTATAGCCATCGGACGATCAAGCCGCTTGTAACGATACCTCATTTGTCCAGTTCTAATAAGTATTTGAGGAGCTATGAGGGAACAAATGAACATACATACATATATACATACATACATACATAGCCTGTCAAAATCATAACCCTCCTTTTGGCTTCGCCGTAGTCGGGTAAAAAGATAGTCTAACAATGCCCTAATATTATAAAGCGATACTAACGCGGACGCGCCTTCAACGCTACTGCATGAGTGTCTATGTCAGAACATAAGACCGGACTGACGGTGGACCAAAGGCTTAAATTGCCTAAATTTCACCTCGTAATATATACGAAATCATCATTAAACATTTCCTGTGCTCGCGGAAATTGAACCGCGACCTTTAACGGAGTATTCGAACCGACATCAACAGTCGTGGTTGATTCACGACTGAAGAAGACAACAAAAAACCTATATCATTATCTTTTATGTTCAACTGACCATATCACTAATTATTCTAATGTTAAAATGATGAAATTAAAATCTGGAATAATATATCGACTCATTTTTTCTCTAGGAATATGTTCTTATGGGTTGAGGAATGGGCTTATATTTCCACACAGACGCAGCAGTGAACAACAGCTAATGAGATAATATAACAAACACATAATGACCTAATACAAGAAAAATTGTCATTGCGTGACGTAAGAGCTTGTTAGAGAATGGCTGCGGGAGCTGTCCTGACCATCGGATGATGTCATCTTATAGTTTAACGACACCCACGTCACGGTTGGGCATGTTGTGAGCCGCATTCTGGAGCAGTGCAGGTTATGGCCAAACGTGGTGTTTGAACTTATATTTGGGTGAGTGATGGACGCCTGCTTATATTCTCGCCAAGAGGACCCAGGCATGTGCGTATACAGCAAAGGTATCTCCTTTCCTTCCCCTTCCAACTCTTCAGAGCACACCACTGCCACTGCAGGATCACCTCACTATCCTCGGTATGGATATTCGCTGCAAACTGAATAACAAAAACTGTTCGCGACAGATAAAAACAGTTTAAAAAAGTGATTCGTGTGTGTGAGTGTAAAAATCAAAATAATCAGTGAAAACTAAAGTGAACAAGTGATCATAGTGCAATCGGACCCTTAGATACATAAGAACTGTAAAATTCCGTCTTCCTATTGGTCGAGCCATGAGCCGATCACCCCACCTTATTGTATAGTAAAATTAGTTTTGAAATGTTGGCAACATGTAAACTTAGTTAAGATGTAGTTTTATAGCAAAAGTAAATCTGTATTAAAAATACCTAATAAATGTTACGAGATCGTCTTACAATAATGTGTAAAGAATGTGCAATAATATGTAGATAATGCCTAAACATAGTTTTGTAAACAGTACATAAACAGTTTTGTATAATTTAGCTTTAAAGTAGTAACATAGACCCCATTCCCTAAAATTTTTAGATTAAAATCGATATTGTGAATTATTAAATATATATACAGACCAGATGACCTTACCATGGGATGGGTAACCACTTTCCACAACCCTAAACAATAGATACATAAACAATTGTAAATAGATATAAATTTAGTATAAGAAAAATGTTGTGAACAATAGTAAAAACAGTTGTGCAAAATCAATAAAAACGTTCTCGGAATTAGCGGCCCTCGTTAAGGTAAAGTTTCGGAGTACTTAAGCTGGCGCGAACTGTAAACAAATTGCGAATTCTTAGCCGAGTCGCCAGTAGTAGTCTTCGAGACTTTGTCTCAGACGCTACACCCTGAATGGGCCGATAATCCCGAACATAACTATTCCTCGGAATATTATTGTTTTATTTTATTGGCATCCGTTTCAGGAAATAAATCGGAATCGGGCCGTAACTGGCTGATTCAAGCTATCAGTAGAGACGCACGGAAACCACTTTCCTGCACTCGTTCACTATAGCTTACAGTCCACCTTTACCTCAGGGCAGGGAAGTGTGCAAACTGCTACAACGGTCAATCGCTTATCACCCATATAGACACGGACTTAAGCCGACCAGTGGTGTTCAACTCTGTCGCGAGACAGTTTCTGACACCCGCGCGAGGCCGTCCGCTATATTTCTGGTCCTTCGAGCCGGATATATTTCTGGTCCTTGCGAGCCGTATATCTGGTTCCTGCGATCTGACGATTGAATTGCGAGCCGGCACATAGGGTCGCTGTCTGTATAGGCAGCTTCCGGTCGGACGTATCGCATATTCTAAATCTAGTCCATCCAGACCGTTGTGTCCATTGCGAGCCGGCAGAAAGCGTTGCTGTTCCGTAAGGTCAGCTTCCGGTCGGATAAATCGCACATAGCTATTGTTGATTTCCGTGTGTCTAACCCATTTTTATTTCAGCATTTTATATTCCAATTAGAATTAATCTAATAGGAATAGTTAGAGTCAGTGTTGCTAAACAGTATTAGAGTCAGTGTTTTATAATTTTAAATAGAGTCAAAATTACGTTCAGTATAAGTTACGTCAGTGAAAGTTTGATATGTGTTTATAACCATATTATATAAGCCAGTAAATAGTGCCAGTTACGTGTGCGCGATTTTATACTCGTTCAGTATCAGTCAGTTAGTACAGTTAACAGTTGCGTGTGCGTGATTGAATAGTAAAGTATATAACAGTAAAAATAAACTCAGTGCACGTTACGTTTTAAAAGCCAGTAAAATAAACAAACAGTTCAGTATAAACTCAGTGTCGTTCGTGCGTCAGTTAATAGTGGTGCGTGAATTAATAACAGTCGTTCGCATTTAGACAGTCGTATATAGTGAATATATAAACAGTAAATAGTAAAATAAACAGTAATAATTTTTTGTGCGTACTGTCGACTTTGTGTAAACCTACGTAAGTGAAACAGTGTCAGTGATCAACATGCCGACCACCAGATCTCAAGGCAAAGCAGCAGAGCAGACACGAGACCCGATCCTGCGCCATGAGCAGCCTCCACGCTCTCCATCAGTACCAATTGGATCAGAGGTAAGCGCGCCATCGTCCATGGCTCAACCCTCAACCAGTACACCACGGCCCTCCAGCGCTAAGACGCAAACAGATTTAAGTAAACAGCCGTGGTCTCTGGGAGAGAATAGATCAGACAATACGTTACGCCCTGTTGAACAGATAGAAGGGGTACGTACAACTGAGCCAGTGAGCCGTGAACCAGGCGTTACTATAAGATCTAGATCCTCTTTGCATAATAAATCGATGGCGCGCAAACGAGCGTTGAAGGCTCAGGAGGATATGCTCAGAATTAAATTACAGTTAGCTGAAGTTACCTTACGTAGGGCTGAAGAATCGGCCGATGACACTGACTATGATGATGATGCCCATTCTAGAACAGAGTACGTTCGTTCGTGGTTACAAGAAGGTTCGCCCTCGATACGACTCGGCAATGAACCACGTATAGTAAGTGGACACCTCCAGAAGGAGACCCACGGAATAGAGCCTCAATTGGAAGCTCCTATGGTGCCCCGGGTTGGGGGCACAAATCCGAAATTAGAAATAAATAAGCTCCAAAAGGAGACTCATCTGGTATCCCGGGTTGGGGATACACCCGCTTATCAAGAGACTCAACAAGAGACTCCTCTGGTACCCCGGGTTGGGGGTACAATAGAAAACATAGAGAAACCTTATACACAGACTGTTCCGGCGCCCCGGGCTGGGGGCGCAACAGAACATTATATAGATCAAGCTAATAGTAACAATATGTTAAAACCGTTTATATCTGAATTAACTTCCGCTATAGCCGCACTTGCTGATAGAAAACCGATGGAGTCTTCATTTTCGAATCCATCGGCATCGAAGGTCATAATGACATTACCCATATTCAGCGGGTCACATACCGAGTGGTTATCATTTAAAGCAATATATGACACCACTAAGAATTATTTTAATGATATAGAAAATACAGCTAGGCTCAGACGAAGTCTTAAAGGCAGAGCTTTAGAAATCGTTAGCTCAGAACTGATAGCCAACGCACAACCAGATCATATTATAAGAGAACTAGAACTCCAATTCGGACGACCCGACTCAATAGCCCAATCAGAAACTGACAAACTGAGAGCATTACCGCGATGTACCGAAGCACCTAAAGATATTTGTACGTTTGCCAGTCGCATTAGGAGTAGCGTCGTCACACTTCAGGCGTTGAAAAAGAGCCATTATTTAATGAATGCTGAATTATTACGCATACTAACAGAAAAACTACCGAACTCATTGCGTGTACAATGGTATCGAATCTATACAGAGAAATATAACTCCACACCTGACTTAGCATCTTTTAGCGAGTACGTTACGGAATATGCCCGTTTCTGTAGTGCCTTTGCTCCAGCTGAAACCATCAGAGATTACCAGACGACCCGGCGTGTCCCTCAGAGAGCATTCAATGCCACTGAGAGGCACACTGGGGAGAATATTACATCTAAATGCCGTATATGCGACTCTGAGGGACACTACGCATCGAACTGTGAAACATTCAGAAAAGGAAACTCGGACAAGAGGTGGGAGCTCGCTAAAAAACATAAACTTTGTTTCCGTTGCCTGAGAACACGTCAACAGGATCATAAATGCCAGCTTAGAAAATGTGGAATTGATAACTGTATTGCATCTCATAATAGATTACTCCATTATACGAAAAAAAGCAGACCAACAGAGACAAAACCAGACACGCATGAGGAGACAGTCGCCAGTTCAAATTATAGAGCACCTAGACAAGCTTACCTGAAAATAGCGCCTGTCAGACTTTCAGGACCGGCGGGAGATTTGTTGACCTACGCTCTCCTAGATGACGGATCAACTATCTCACTTATAGACGAAGACATCGCTGCCAAGCTGGGAGCCCGAGGTAAAACAGACCCATTTAAAGTCAAGACCATAGGGGACACAGCCATCGACTTTCCGAACTCACGAAGAGTTGAAGTTTACATAGGAAACCCCGACGGAACTAGCATCCCATTATCCGTGAAAACTGTACCGAAGTTAGACCTGTCATCCCAGACCATCACCGAGTCCGACCTAGAGGGCTGCGAACATTTACAGGACATCAAAGACCAACTCATATACACAGCGGGAACCCCTAAGGTACTCATAGGCCAAGACAACTGGCATCTTCTTATATCAAGTTACGTCAAACGGGGAAGCCGCCAACAGCCAGTCGCCTCACTTACAGCACTAGGATGGGACTTACACGGATGTTATGGTAGAATTCTAGGCCAAACAGTACATTTTATTAATCGCCTCTCAGCCGCTGATGACAGCATTGACAATCAACTGAAACAATATTTTTCACTTGATTCGCTTCTGTTAAACCCACGCCGACCGAATTCCGATCCTGACAAACAAGCAGAAGATATATTAGAACAACACACGACGCGACTAACAGACGGTCGTATACAAACAGCTCTCCGTACATCAAAACAGATAGAAGATAGTCCAGGCCACACAGATATAGTCAACATAAACTCGAAAGAGCAAGAAGAGAAAATCCTTGGTCTAATGTGGAACCCGTCTACAGACGAACTTAGTTTTAATTTGAATTTAGCCAGACTACCTGAAAACTTGATAGATAAGACCTCACCCACCAAAAGAGAAGCCTTAAAAATAATAATGTCGTTATACGATCCATTAGGACTTGCATCACCAATAACAATACGAGCCAAACAGATCCTACAGGAAGCATGGCGTCTAGGAACAGACTGGGACCAGACGCTAGATGACAGACTCTTGGTCCAGTGGCGGACCTGGATAATACATTTAAAGGCCCTAAAAGACGTCCGAATACCTAGATGTTATCTGGGATACACCGACCCTCAGTCACTACAACTTCATGTCTTCACCGACGCCAGCGAGTCAGCCTACGCCGCGGCTTTGTACTGGAGGACTGTAACCCACGAAGGCCAGGTGAGTGTCAGCCTCGTCGTGGCAAAGGCAAGAGTGACACCATTAAAGATTACATCTATACCAAGATTAGAATTACAGGCCGCGGTGATGGGAACCCGACTAGCTACAGCCGTTGTCGAGAGCCACAACGTGAAACCAGATACGATAACCTATTGGACAGATAGCAAGACAGTCCTTACATGGATAAAGAAAGGCTCAAGAACATATAAACCTTTTGTTGCACACCGCATAGCCGACATCGAGGAAAACAGTAAAACTACAGACTGGAGATGGCTCCCGTCAAAGTCTAACATAGCAGACGCTGCCACTCGCGACGTTCCCACTAATTTTAATTCGCAGCACGAGTGGTACAGTGGTCCGGCCTTCCTTCACAAAGAAATGACAGAATGGCCGATGGAGCAGCCTACACCAACTGAGGCTACGGGAGAGGAACGAGTCACCTCCATAACAGTCAAAGTAAGTTCAGCCATACCAGATGTAAATAGATTTTCCAAATGGGAAAGACTTCTACGCACCACTGCTCGGGTGCTACAGTTTATAGATCTGTTAAGAACAGAACAGGTGGCCTACAAGAGGACAACAAAAAATCCACAAAAGGATCCCGACTGGCGCAACACTCAGCAGGTGAAGTTGAATAAAGGGCCAGCGGTATCACAGGCCGCTGTACCCAGCAATAGTAATCGTAAATTTAGAATACTCACCGCCGAGTACCTCCGAGACGCCGAAGAATTATTGATAAAATGTGTACAATTCGACTCGTTCGCACTAGAGGTGCAACGATTAAAAAATAATATAGACATGCCATCAGACAGCAGACTCCGTGAACTCCGTGTCGAGCTTCAAGACGAAGTAATCGTCCTAAGCAGCCGCATAGCAGCCACAGAAGGGGTGTCCGATGCAGTCAAGAGACCGCCGATACTTGACGGCGAACACAAAATAACCAAGCTATATATAGACTGGACACACCGCCGACTACACCACGGTGGCACAGAAATTACCATCAACGAGATCCGGCAGCACTACTGGGTGCTGAGACTCCGACCGACTACAAAGTCGGTAATTAATAAATGTCTAAGTTGTAGAATACGAAAAGCACAGCCGCCAAAGCCAGCCACCGGCGACCATCCGAAGACTCGCCTTGCGCACCACCGCAGGCCATTCACATACACCGGGCTCGATTACTTCGGGCCACTCAGCGTGACCGTCGGGCGACAGCACCAGAAGCGCTATGTGGCGCTATTCACCTGCCTAACTTCCCGGGCAGTTCACCTGGAGCTCGCCGCCAGCCTGAGCGCAGACTCCGCAATCCTAGCTTTGCGGAGGTTTGCTGCGCGCCGAGGCTGCCCCACCGAGATCTACTCAGACAATGGCACCAACATGCACGGTGCCGACCGCGAGATGCGCGAGGCCATGTCTCGCGAAGCTGCACGTCGAGGCATCGTGTGGCGTTTCATTACCCCCTCTGCTCCCTTTATGGGGGGTGTATGGGAGCGCCTCGTCCGCTGCGTAAAGACCGCCCTAACTACGGTCTTACATGAGCGCCACCCAACCGAAGAGGTGCTCTGTACATTGTTGTGTGAGGTGGAGCACACCGTAAACAGTCGCCCCCTCACACACGTCTCCGTGAACCCCGAGGACGCCGAGGCCATCACTCCGAACCACATCCTACTCGGTGGTTCCTCCCGACTGCCATCACTCGGTGAGTTTGACTCAACCGACATCGACCACAAAAAACATTGGCGACGCGCTCAGGCGCTCGCTGATATGTTCTGGCGCCGTTGGGTACGCGAGTACCTTCCCGAGCTGCAACACCGGCGGGAGCCCCGTGGGTCGGGGCCACTCATCGCGGTCGGCGATCCCGTCCTGATCGCTGACGGACAGCTGCCTCGCAACACTTGGCCAAGGGGCCGAGTCACCGCAGTCTACCCAGGTGCCGACGGTCAAATCCGGACCGTTGAGGTGCGCACAGCCGGGGGCGTACTCAAACGCCCCACGAAGAAAATAGTGCCACTACCCAAGTAGTGTCGCTCACCGGAGGATGCAGCGTCACAAGCGGCCGCGCCTCACTCCGCTGCACGGCGGGAGAGATGTTCGCGACAGATAAAAACAGTTTAAAAAAGTGATTCGTGTGTGTGAGTGTAAAAATCAAAATAATCAGTGAAAACTAAAGTGAACAAGTGATCATAGTGCAATCGGACCCTTAGATACATAAGAACTGTAAAATTCCGTCTTCCTATTGGTCGAGCCATGAGCCGATCACCCCACCTTATTGTATAGTAAAATTAGTTTTGTAATGTTGGCAACATGTAAACTTAGTTAAGATGTAGTTTTATAGCAAAAGTAAATCTGTATTAAAAATACCTAATAAATGTTACGAGATCGTCTTACAATAATGTGTAAAGAATGTGCAATAATATGTAGATAATGCCTAAACATAGTTTTGTAAACAGTACATAAACAGTTTTGTATAATTTAGCTTTAAAGTAGTAACATAGACCCCATTCCCTAACATTTTTAGATTAAAATCGATATTGTGAATTATTAAATATATATACAGACCAGATGACCTTACCATGGGATGGGTAACCACTTTCCACAACCCTAAACAATAGATACATAAACAATTGTAAATAGATATAAATTCAGTATAAGAAAAATGTTGTGAACAATAGTAAAAACAGTTGTGCAAAATCAATAAAAACGTTCTCGGAATTAGCGGCCCTCGTTAAGGTAAAGTTTCGGAGTACTTAAGCTGGCGCGAACTGTAAACAAATTGCGAATTCTTAGCCGAGTCGCCAGTAGTAGTCTTCGAGACTTTGTCTCAGACGCTACACCCTGAATGGGCCGATAATCCCGAACATAACTATTCCTCGGAATATTATTGTTTTATTTTATTGGCATCCGTTTCAGGAAATAAATCGGAATCGGGCCGTAACTGGCTGATTCAAGCTATCAGTAGAGACGCACGGAAACCACTTTCCTGCACTCGTTCACTATAGCTTACAGTCCACCTTTACCTCAGGGCAGGGAAGTGTGCAAACTGCTACAACGATCAATCGCTTATCACCCATATAGTCCGTACTTAAGCCGACCAGTGGTGTTCAACTCTGTCGCGAGACAGTTTCTGACACCCGCGCGAGGCCGTCCGCTATAAAAACTATATCGAGAGTATCATCAAATCAGCCTTGTGTAAACTCGGAGTCCTGAACAGAGTGAGACGTTTTTTCACGCCGGAGCAGCGGTGTCTTCTATACAAGACCCAAATTCGTTCCTGCGTGGAATACTGCTCACATCTCTGGGACGGCTCCGCAAAGTACTTATTAGATGCTCTCGACAGGTTGCAGCGACGTGCGGTCCGCATTATTGGGAATCCTGAGGTCACGAACACCCTCGAGCCTCTGCAGATGCGTAGAGATGTTGCGTCTTTGGCAGTATTCTACCGTCTCTACCATGGTGAATGTTCTGACGAGCTCTTCCAATTAGTCCCACCCTCCCCTTTCCTTCACAGGACGACACGTGCAGGGCTAAGATGCCATCCATTTACGTTGCAGAGTATACCTGCTAGAACCAAGCGTTTCAGTGATTCATTCCTATGCCGCACCACTAAGACCTGGAATTCCCTGCCAGCTCACGTGTTTCCTTCTTCCTACAGTCCCGGGTCCTTTAAACGGGGCGTGAAAAGGCATCCAATGAGGCCGTCAAGCTGAGTGCCACCACTGTTAACATGGTAAATGTTTACGATGGTGATCCTCTTTCCGAGACTTTGCCTTTAGCTTAACATCAGGCGAGGTGAAGTCAAATTGACGTGTCTTGTATGATAAAAAAACACTGTTACCTATTCATGTCTGTTGTTTCATTGCCTGTACCATTAATTCGATTTAAATTAAATTTGGTACAGAGATAAAGTAGAGCCAAAAGCAAAAAAAAACACGTTAACAATTTTTGCTGGCAACATTTTTTAAAACACTTCAGTAAAGAAAGAGGTTCTTTTTAAAAACAGATTTTGATAGAAATATATCATGGTTCTTAGTTCACACATTCAACAAAATTTGTTTCACCGGTACGGCCCTTATAAGGGAACTTTGAGTATTTATTAATATTGTTTTGGTGTGCAAACTATACCAGTTTCCAGTGGGTGGTTCATTATAGCGTCCAATTTTTGTAGGCTCTACCAGTCTGTCCGTATGAGAAGAAACTTAATAATGTATATTCAAGAAGTTTCGCCATAATACATAACTACTACGATATAATATGGATGGTCTGTCCATATAACGAAATAGTTTTATGTGGGTATGAAACTCATTTTAAGAAAATGAATACGAAATTAGCAATTTCCCAATATCAGAAATGTGTGATAATACGTGTTCTTTTTTTATACCACTTAGGTGGCAGACAAGCACACGACCCATTGATGGAAAGTGGTTGCCGTGGCCTACGGACGCATGCAACCCCAGGGGCGTTACACGTGCTGCCTTCCCTGAAGAAACCTTCTAATGCCCTTCTTGAAGAACCCCATTTATAGTCGCTTGGGAAAACCACGGCAGGGAGTTCATTCCACAGCTTTCCACGGTGCGTGATTTCGAACAGCCCGCACCGATGCTCTTTGGAAAGAGAAGAGGTTGGGATTTTGCGGATGGACGAGGGTCATCAAGACCAGTGAAAGAGAATACTATATTCTCAGTACACGGATGTTCGTGCAGAAATCCCCGCGGATACCTCCCCCGCCGGAGCCGGAATGGGAGGTTATGTCGAACTCGAACCGACTAAAACCGCACGCCGACTGAGGGTCGTGGTGCTAGGCCGGAAGTGAGGTTGTCCTCGACATATCCCTCGCACCCCGGCTGACCCAGGGCCTTGCCATGCCATACGGTCTGGCCCTCCTCGGAGTACACGTTAGCCAGTGATTGGTTTTGAGTATTTTGCTAGTTAAGATCGAACTGATACCGACTGTTCTACGCCACGATTCCTTTCTGAAAAGTGGCAATAAAGCGCGCCACGATGATCCATCTTGACCTTTGTTACTACATTGTGCACTGGATACTTTAGGCGGAGAAAAGTGTGCACTTTTAACTTAATTAAATTGTAATCTTCCAGCTGAATCGGTGAAAACAAGCAATAATAGCTATATCCTACTTATTATGCACAGATAAACATATTATTATTTTATCATGTTATCACTATCGTACATTAAACTTCAATAGGCGGCCTAATCTACGATAATATAACCTATAACTTTAATCACGGGGAATTCTTAAAAGATTGAGATTAAAAAACATTAAGGTAGGCAGTGTCACATGTGGGTGGGCCCTAACAACACAATTCACCAATGAGCCAATTTGGCTTCTTCTTTACAAATAATGTTTCTATATTAATTTTCGCAATGGGGCCAAATTTACCCCGGCACCTAAACATAATTCAATCGTATAACCTTCCAACTAAAAGCCTATAATGACGTCACCATCCATTTTCGCACGTCCGTCGCGTCCCTCCAACATTTTGTTGGCTCTCAAACAAAGAGATCGATGAATATAATCATGAGCTGATGAATATTAACAAAGGCAGGAGCGATTGGAATAGATAATTTAGTACTTTACTTAGATGAAAAGTTAATATCCCAGGACATCCATTTTGAGAATCTAATGAGAAGATAAGGGTAACCCTGTAAGGGGTTTAAAAGGACAGATTAATAGTATCCGAAACCGATGATCTCTGGATGAAAACAATGAAAGTAGAAGAAGCGAAAGATGTATGCCAGGATCGTAGCAAGTGGAAACATGTGGTTTAGCCTACCCCACTGGGAAAAAGGCGTGACTGTATGTGCGTCTTTCGTCCAATGACTGCTATTTGTTTGATGCGTGAAATATCCGAAACTGTGCATTGGTGACGTAGCTATATCATAATCGAACCGACATAAGGAAGACGTTTTTGTGGTGATATGAGACTGATATCACGAACGAAACATAGTCATATTGAAGTAAATTTTAATCAAGAAACGAACCGTGTGGTGACCGAGATACGAAAAGGAGTCGTACGAAGAGACTAACGGAAAAGTACGCAGACGAGAGGAAAACTCGAAATAAACCCCTGAAGAAAAACTGTAGACAAAAGCCTACAAAAATTGGGAGAGGTATGTATATGTCCAGAAGTGGATTGCGATAGATTGATTGAATAAAGAAACGATAGTTCAAAAAGTGCCCAAAAGTCGTACAAAAAATGTTTCACTACAAAATGAGGACAGTAGATTTCTTAGATACCTAGACAGGCAATGACGAAGGTTTATAGCGTGATTACTGATGATAGTATTACATCTGTGACGATGTCATTGATGATGAAAGATCAATGAGTCGCTAATCAATAGATAATGATTCGAGATTTATAAGGCATTTATCATCATTGATACGTCCACAGATGAGTAAGTACTTAGGTACGTATAAAAAATGTTCTTTTATACGTATCAAAGCACAACCTTTCACAATCTTGCTTAGGTTCAACAACAAGTGTAACATTGCCCTAGTATTTTGTTTGCCTTTTAACTTTTGATATGCCTAGCAATATTTTGATTCAACGGTTGCCATAACTTACTCATAGTACTAACGAAACCATAACGCCATGTAAATCGATACTTACGTTGTCTATCGCGTTCTTAAAATTTTACAAATAAAACAATTTTATACAACTGTTCAAGACGGTAGGTCTTGAACGCTCAGCTTCCCATATTATATTCCGCGGCTATTAGTTGAGGCACCGAGGAGAATGATCCCACCATAATAAGAAAACAGTTATTTGTTGAATCGTGTATCAATAAACATTCCATCTCACGGAAATTACAAATGAATTTGTCACGTGAACCAGCAAACGATTGGCGGACATTTTTTTTATTTTAGCAATCAAATTGAAACGGTACTTTTTTATACCACTTAGGTGGCAGAAAAGCACACAGTCCGCTTGATGGAAAGTGGTTACCGTAGCCTATCGACGTGTTCAATACCAGGGACGCCATACTTGCGCTGTCGACCCTGTAAAAACCTTCTAATGCCCTTCTTGAAGAACCTCATATTATAGACGCTTGGGAAAACCACGGCAGAAAGTTCATTCAACAGCCTTAGCGTGCGCGGGGGATCAAATGAAGTCCTACTTACCTACTGCATTTTTGTAAATTCTATTTGATAGGGTCAAGAACTTCCCAGGGAAGTACTACTACGGGACATATTATCATCCCGGTGTTAGCCCTGAGGATCAATTCTCGTAAATCAGTTAAAAATTCAGTCTTGACCTAACCTCAACGGCCCAAATGTCAAAAACCATATTCTCATAACAGAACTTTCAAAATAGAACATGGATATCGTGATATTTTTTTGATAGTTGGGAACCAACCAAGAACCCTTGGTTGAAATTCTCGTCCACACCACGTCTTAGACAACCCCGGACTCCAAGGTGAGGAGCCTCAGGTGATGATGATGATGATGATGATGATGATAATATCTCAAGCGACAAAGGATCCGTACCTTGCGTTGACACAACATTTTTAATACTGTCTCATTTATAAAAATGAGTCGCAAATCCTATTAACATAATGAAAAGAAAGTTGCAAGCGAGTGAAAGTAAGTTTTTATTTCTATTATCTGTAACGGCTCAATAGATTTTGAGTGGAATTTGTCATGGATATCATCATCGTATAGAAAGGAGACAAAACAAACAAACACAAACCTTGCAAATCAAATAAAGAAGTTTAAAGAATTTGTATAGGTAGCATACTTAATTCATTCAATTATTTGGGCGGAGTTATCAAAAATCAATGTTTAAAAATGATTGTAACATCCTTCGTTGGTTCCGATAGTTCGTAAGTATATCGGTAGATGACTCCACCGTCGCACAGTGGTCCCACCATAGGTCATAGCGCTGAAATCTCATTGGTCCAATTATGACATCTTGTATCGTTATAGGGTATACAGGTAACCAATCTACCCCCAGTTATAAAAGCAATTGCAATAATATACATGGAACATTTAATTAGTGCTCATTAGCGTTATCAGTTCGTCGAAATTTCTATTGTTTCCAAAGTGTGTTTTTCCCGGAAATTGATTGTTTGTGATATTGATGTGCCATGGATATTCGAGTAGAAGGTATGTACAACATATTTAATCATATTTTGTTTACATTAACTTAGTTATTGTCGGTATGTAGCACCGTCAAAGAGATACTTCCGATTTTCTAGTTTTTTTACTAGTTTGAATTTTCAACTAGACATCTACTTATGAAGGAACAAATCGCCAAAGTTGAAACATATATTAAAAAAAACTCTAGTTTGTCTAGTTTCAAAAACTGTAACAACTAGGTGCGCCAAAGTGCGCCGGGACTTGCTATAGGTCACTAATTCAATTCAATTTATAGTCAATTTAATTAATGATGGACGTAAATACATTATGTGTGATGTCCATTCATCAAGTGGCATATCAAAGTGATGGGATTTGAAATGCAATTGCTAAAATATCTCTATATTGAATGGCAGTTGGTCTTTTTTTTGAATAATAATTACGCTTTTGTTGTAATTTTGTTTCTTGTATTTTATAGGAACTACCATCAAGTGTTCATTTCCTCGAATGCTTGTCCTAAACAACTGGATATCTGCGATGAATAAAGAAAATGAGGCTATAAAGAGGGAAAAAGAATGTTAGGCTTGATTGTAGATAAACCCCGAAGTGGAGGAAGTGGCACATCCAATGATGGAAACTCTGCAAGAAAATTTTTCCACAATTACGAAATTTCTGCTGAAATCACCGGTATTCGAAAAGATTTAATAGACAGATGTAGTCACCTCTTGCAGAGCCTATCATCAGGGTATAAAATAAATTCACAAAAATTTAAGACTTTTGCATTTGATACTGTCAAAATGCTTGTTGAGGAATATTCATGGTATAATTTGCCTGCATCTATTCATAAGGTTTTAATGCACGGATCAGAGGTGATTGACAATAATTCTATATTGTCTATCGGTGAATTGTCTGAAGAAGCCGCTGAATCTTGTAACAAATTGGTTAAATTATTTAGACGCGATAACACTAGGAAACATTCCCGAGATGTAACTAACATGGATCTTTTGAACAGACTTCTTCTTAATTCAGACCCACTTATTTCTAGTATAAGATAGTTGCCACGTAAGAAGAAGTCTGTATTAGCAAAAGAAGTGTTGGATTTATTATACACTTAAACCTAATTGTAATTTACCAAAAATCTAAATAATATGCTTAATTATAATGTTAATGTACATACTAATTAAGTAAATCGTTTTATATAAATGTTCTTAATTATCTATTCAAGTTCTTTTATTTATATGACAATCAACTCTTGCATAAAAACAATAAACATAAAACCAAATTTATTGTTACTTATTTTTTCGTACGAATGAATTCCTCATTGTTTGTTTGTTAATATCATTTCTTTTAAAAAAATATAGTTTTTTACTTGTTATTTATTACCTTCAGCATCTAAAAACAATCATTTATAGGGTAAAAAGTTAATCTTTTATTTTTAATCCGAGCTGAAAACCCTATGACCGCCTCTCTTAGGAAACGGGACCACTGTGCGTCGCCTTAAAGATGGATAAGAAGGGAAATTTGAATCACATCAGGCGTGTCTCGGTAGACGAGTTGGTCAAGGCATTCCCCTTGTAAGGGAAAGATCGCGGGTTTGAGTCCCGCCCGAGAAGATTCTTTTTCCCTATGTATTCGATTTGTATAGTTAGCATACTTAATGCTGTAAATTTCATTCAATCAAATAAAGGTTTGTGAATTCGACAGCTGTTAAAATACAGTTGTAACTATTCATGCGGAACATTGATCGACAAAGGCGGGCGTGTGGTGAATACCAATGAGCTGACACCTGGGCCGTGCATATATGCATATGCGATGAATTCGTCTCGTTCGTATGCGAGACGAAGGCCGGAAGAGCAAATAATACCTAACTAGCAGATTTGCATCCAGCATCCCTAGGGAGATTTTTTGTAAACATTCATACCGGGGCTAGTAAAAGTTGTCTTCGCAGAAATGCAATAAAACTTTATCAATATGCTTATTGATAAAGTTTTATTGCAATCAAATGAACGGTCGTAAAGTGACATTGGGATAGGCAGAGACATCTTTCCATTTGCTACGATCCTGACATGCCAACATAATATTATGACTTTTAGCTTCTCTTACTTTCATTTTTACGGTGCCTCAGCACATATAATATCTCCGTTCAAACTAACATTGATTCCTATTTTAGGTCCATACTGAAAACTGTAATATGGGTTCTAGACTACGGTTAAAAAGCTACGTTTTTTTTTGTTCAAATAAGTACATGCATTATTATCCTAGGACTCAATACACATTTTCATGCATAACAATAATTACACCTGCAATCAAACACGCGATGGATTTTCTAAGAAAATCCGAATCTTGATCACAACCACGCGACAAAACTGTGATGCAACTGTTATCAATTGCAGATAAGTCGCCTTTAAGGCTACCGCTTAATAGTTATCAGAACTTGTCACTCAAAATAATACAGATTAAATACCACAACAATTGAGTCATGTCTCTGTCGAGGGCAAGTTACATTACGGGTGAAACCGGTTCACCTTTAAAAAAATGCAAGGTAGGTACATGAGCCGAATTTTCAAAATTTAAATTAGTTTTAAATGAAAACCAATAATAAAGATATAGTTAGGAAGAAAATCATCTGAAAAACATATGTGAAAACTAATAGGCAGACAATCAACGCACGAGACCGTTTTAACAATATTTTACAGGAAAGAAATGTTGCGACCTACTCTTTCATAAAAATACTTAGCTTATGTATTAATTTAGCATTATATTCCGATGAAATTTGGCAAGGGCATAGATTATATTATAATCTATGCCCTTGCCAAATTTCATCGGAATCCTTCTGGCTGTTCCAGCGTAAAGGAGTTCAACAACATTCACAACACAACATTCTACACAACATTCTACACAACGCTTAGTAAGCATAGCTTAACTAGATTGTGTTATGGAATCTAGAATGCGGATAAATACACTTAGATACTTTTTTTTTGTAAATACATTCATATATTATTATACATAGAACCACCCAGGACAATTCAAATACCCATATTCATGCATACAAATATTTGCACTGAGCGGGGACCGAACCCGCGCCTCCTGTGTAGCAGTCGCGTTCACTAACGCCACGCCACAGAGGCTGTAGTCACAAATCTTTAGTTATGATGATTGAAGATTTGACTCGCAAACGTCTAAATCTACAACCTATCATAAGCATACATTGCAAAACAGCAATATTTTTAGTAAAATGAACCAGAAATCGAGATACTCCACCAGTCTATGAGAGAATTTATCCGCCAGCCGCGGCCTTCTCAGCACTCGACGCCCCGATAAATATCAACTGATAACAATACGTCAAAAAGGCTGAAGAATGCGTAATCATGTGCCTGTTCTGTATTCCACCCACGCATCACGAGGCTCTATCAACAATATATGCTGTTAGGTTTCCTGGTATAAACAACGGGATTTACACAACACAAACGGTATTTTATCGGAGAAAAATCCTTGAATGCAATGGTTTCATACTGTAAATTTTGCCAAATAATTCCTAGAAAAGTAGAAAATAAATGCCGTGTCATTAGTCATCAAGTAAGTAAGCCTACCATGGCGTTTTTTAAGCGAGAAAGTAGTATACTCGTAGGTTGGTAGGAACCTATAATACTTCATTCCTTTTTCTCGTTCAGAAAGCGAAGACTTACAGCACGTCATAGTAGGTACGCCAAAAAACAATACAGTTGGGTTTCATTCTCTATTATTTGAGACCAGCAAAACATAGACGGCGAAATATATAGAAACATTTCGCCGTACGTAGAGAAATGTTGTAAAACAAAGAATTTTATTCAGTTTGGTCGCATTAAAATGTATGATAATGATAATGACATACATTTCAATACTAAAATAGAAAAATATTAATATAGCAATTAATTCAAACAATGTGTAATGCTCACGATATGTATATAAATGTTAGTTAATTATAATTTATATAATTAAACAAACAATTATCGTGACATTGATAAATTTAATGTCAGAACTATTTGCATAGTCAAGTGGACTAGCACTAGCAAGTCACAGCCTTTAATTGGGACGGGAAACGGGAATCCCCTCGTGGGAACGAGATTGCGTGAGATTACGCCCCCTTTGTTTTACGAGAAGGGAAGTGGCACAGATAAGTGTATGGGAAAGCACTTTTTAGTTCTATCTGATTCTGATTAAAAGACACACCAGCTACTACACAGTGCTCAACGATACCCGGCTTCAGTCAACAAGCAGGGCAACCCGAGTCTTGAGACGGCTGGACATCTTACCCGATGTCTCTGACAGAAGTAGCGAAAGTCACCAACAATTCGCACCAAAACCATCTGTAGTGTTTAAGCAGTCAAGGTATACTCCTATACATAACCCTTTGATAAAACACGGTGTTTTTTTTTTAGGTCTTAACAGATTCCACTCGGACATAACCACCTCACTGTGACCTTCTTCTCCTGTCGAGTCGACTGCATATCATGTTATATTTATTTAATATCACTAACACTACATAGTATAAGACAAAGTCGCTGTCTCTGTCTGTCCGGCTCTGGCCCTATGTATGCTAAAATCTTTAAAACTACGTGTCAGCTATCTATTTATCATATTTTGTTTGCCCATCGATCGAAACGAATTTAAGTAAGAAGAAAGAAAGAAAGAAAATAATTTTATTTTTAGTGCAACACGAACATACTTAAAAATAAACAGTGTTATATGTATATTTAGTCCTTGTATTGGGCACATTTATGTTGCACCAATAAAGTAAAGTACACGTTTTAAAGCAAATAAAAATTATTAAAATTGTTCATTCGTAGCGGGAATACCAATTTACAATAAAACATCCCAACTAATACTATAAAGTAGCTGACTTACGTAAGGATTAGAATAGTCACAGATAAATATAATAATGACAAAGAAAATAAAACCTTCAGGAAAAATCAGTACAACTCTAGACATTCTTATACACCTAAATCTTGCTTTACCGAAGAATGACTAAATTATGACCTCATTTCAGTGTTTGGAATTGTAGGAAACAAAGAAAACAACATATCGACCTTGCTCTGAAAATACTTGTGATTGAGAACCGTCTGGAATGCAATGAAATGCAATAATGACACCGTAATGTGGGCCATAATGTGAATTTATGAAGGAATGTAAATTTCAAATGAATGCCTGGTTCATTTCAACTGAATCACCAATTCAACACAAAGTCTCTTGTCCAATTGGAATGCAGTGTTTTATAAAAGACAAAACAGATAGCTACAGATACAACTAATAGCGATGAAGTAATATAATAATCAAAACCTACCTAACTGAAGAAGCCTGAAGAAGAAGAACTGACTTCAGAACCCAGTATAAGATTGTGTAGAAGATAAATTAAGGTAGAACAAATCGTAAGATTTTGAAAGGAAATAGGAAGGTGAGACAGAACGATGTAAATCTTCCCTAAGGGAGGATAAGGGGAATCGGGTCAAGTGGTGCACACAGAAGGGCAGATCACCCGTCATGTCGACGCTGTCCCCGCTGGAAGTGAGTAAGTAATGGGAAAATTTGCGTACGAGGACAAAAGAAAGATAAAGAAATGAGTCTGTTTGTTAATATCTTTTGGAACGCAAACTTTCAAACTTATCATATAATAAAAGATTGCAAAATAGAATTCTCTACAACAGCCTGTACGATGCATTCAGAAACAGAATCATCACAAGATAAAGCTCCCGTATTCTGTATAAAGACATGTGCCGAAAATAGTTCGTTTCCTTCAATTAAATTTAAAATTGGAGCGACCGCGTCGTCGGTTCGACTGCGACTTTAATATTTTTTGTTTTTATTACTCACTCAGAGCCGTAGTTTCGGAAGCCATTACTTATTAACGACAGCACCGAAATAGGCTTTCAGCAACATTAACAATCCTATAAAAAAAACTGTTATAAATTCAAAGAAAAACTGCTACAATTCTCTAAATTGACGGTTAACTACGGGAATAGGAATTGTTTTTTCTTTGTAATTAGATAATTTACACCTCATAACTAGAAAATTACGTACGTACGTAAAAGTTATGAGGCTTTTATTAGTATTTCGGCAGATGATCGTATTATTATCCTCATTATACTATGGTCACTAACCGAATCGGCTAAAGGTACTTAGGTTTGGTTCGAAAAGGTAAATTTTAATGAGACATTTCTTTTACCAAACTGGAAATTATTTTTAACCCCCGACGCAAAGAGAGGGGTCTTATAAGTTTGACGTGTCTGCCTGTTCGAAAACCATCATAGCTCCCGAACGGATGAAGCGATTTCAATTTAGTGTTTTTTAAATTTAAGGTGACTTATGTGCGAGTGTTCTTAGACATGTCATGTTTGATGAAAATCGGTGAAAATTATAAGGGGTTTTTTAAATTTTTAATTTATATAGTTCTTAGTGCAAACAGCTAAATGAAAATTGAACTAGACTTTGCTCACTTTTTCGTTATGAAGCTCTTGTTTTTTTAGCTACGTCGTACTTAGTAAATACGTGAATAATAGCCATTTTGTTGCGGACTTGAGTCCCTGTTTAGCCTTCCGCGCTGACACATGTTATATTGTGGGATCCATTAGTCATTTATCCATTTAACCTTAGGTCATCACATGCAGTGGACTAATTAAGGTTTGCTCATTTTGGCGTAATCAATATTGCTCATGACTTCTATTTTTATCACACAGTTATGTTAATGTAATGACACGCATGTTCAATGAATCGTTGTGTAACAGTAACAGCAGAACACTGACTCCTAAGTCACAGGATTACCTAGTTTGGGAGCCAGGTTTATTTTATTTTTTTGTATTACCTTTTTTTGTATTGTGTATACCATCTAGACATGTTTGTATAAGGAATGTGGCATCAATAAAGTTATTTATTTATTTATTAGTTTGCTATTGCCCACCAGGGCCTCGATTCTGCTAAAACCAAACCATTGTGGTACCACCGCCACTGCAAGAAACGGCATTAAATAATATACTTTAAAGCGATACCGTTACAGTTCAAAATTAAATTACTTATTGCAGAGTAATTGAAAAAGTGTAAAGAATTTTTATTTCAGTTTGGACTTTAAACGTATAGAAATAAAGTCTAAAATTTAATGTATTTTTTTGTTGTGACTGCGGCCCCACAATGTTGTTACAGCTAAACAGCTTTAGTAGGTAGAATCAAGGGCCTGCTGACGTGTGGTGCATGCCTACATGCTTGTACAATGGAGGATCTTATGAGCGATGCATGAGCGCCTCCTAGAAGGCAATCCGGTACGAGTAACAGCACACTGGGAAAACAGAATTTGGGAGTAGAAGTGTCGTCTATTTGATAGAAAAAGAAATACGTATTTTAACAAAAATATCAAGATTTAACCATAAAAAGTAAAGTAAGAGAAGTAGGTGTGTATAAGATTGGAAGTTGGAAGGGAGAATGCTAACGATATACGTGAGTGGAGTCTTGAAAAAGAATGCAGAGACGAGTATTGAATCCTGTAGTGGAATGTGCAAATGGGGTTACCAAACCCAAAAGCTCTGATACTAAACCGATTTTACCAAAATTTTCACTGGCAGACAGGTGAAGGTTCATTGTAGGGAAAGAATACGCGCAAAAACAATCCCATATAGGTATGCAGACGACACCACGAGCACCTCTAGTAGTTAGCAAAAAAAAAGTGTTAATCATTTGCAAAAAAAATACAAAATCTACATAGTTATCAACGTAACGAAACAACGCTTCAGACCCACGGTACCCCTGGCCATACTCCTGGTGGTACAGTGGGTCTAATAAAGTTAAAGTGTACCACAGAGTAAACGGAATGTTTACACACGTGCCTAGTGATTTGCTCACTGTCTATCTCTCGCATGATTAATAGGTAATTAGGTAAGTAATAGAAAACAATGCATGTTTTTTCTAACAACTCCACCTGCAGTGATACGAAGCCATACAACATAATAGGATGAAGCAAGCTCTTCTAGTCGTAAACAAATAGTGACAGATCTGTCTAGCGTGCGTGACGCCGATGACTCAGATATGAATAATTTATCAACATGAATCAGTACACTGTGTACTTACACAACACAAACGACCCATGCGTTTCTGTAGCCTCCCCATGATAACACTTTACACGAAAACACAACACAGAAAATTGGAAAACACAGTCACACACACGTCCGGTTCATTCGGGATCTGGAGACGGAATGTGTCATCGGCTATGGAGACACTTTATGGTTTAGTTTTTATTAATGTTGACGAAGTACTGTGTGCGTAAGAAATGTAATATTGTGTAAAAACGGAATGACTCGTTGTGACGTTTGTGACGGTTGAGTCAATGTAATGATTAGGTCAATGGTGTCTAATATGGCTATTGAACGCTATAGAGTGTAATATGGCTCCTGGCGGAACAAATGAGTTTACGACAGTTAGAATGTTGGATACAGTATTCTAGTTTCCATCCATCCATATACTTATGTCTTTAAATACCCCGAGGGGGTAGGCAGAGGTGTATTAGCACCCACGTTTCACCGGTAATGTTTTTCAGTACCACGACGTAATAGGGGGAGCCTATTGCCGTCTAGCGGGCCCTTTGTCTTGGGCTGTATGTTTACTGTTGCATGTAAAATAGCCCTATCCTTTAGTCGCCTGTTACGACGCCCACAGGAAGAGCTGAGGTGGTCCTCTTCTACTCCACCGGAAAACCAACACGGTATTTTGATTATCATTATTGTTTATTCAGATGGTTCTAGTATATGGGTGATCAAACTTAGCTCAGGTTTTTAGGATTTTCAAAGAAGAAATACAGATATAATTATTGAAAAAAAACAAAATCATTTCTAAACATAAATTTTCATCTAAAAATTTAGAGCGGGAAAATATTAAACAATGTACCAACTTAGATAGCTACTTTTTCCCTCTCTAACTCGGTGTTTTCAAATCACCAATGGTTTAACTTGGCTAAAACTAGTTTAATAAAGAAAATGAACATTTCAGCAAGATATTCGAAGGTGTTAATTATTTTCGGAACACTACCAAGATGCTCGGTACCCAAATAATGACATGAAAGCTGGTACACTTGCTGTGGTTGCATTGCATTCGGTGTGGGCAGGTTAGACACTGATATAAAAGCCGTATAAAGCCACAAGGAGAAGAAGTGGACCCCGAACTTCGAAGTGAAGTCGTCGGATGCAAGCGGACTGCAGACAAGCCCACGGCCAACCTGATGGAACGGAAAGTGGTTGCACCAGGGGAAGCATACTCGCGCTGCCAACCCTGTAAGCACAGAGGATTTCTGTGCCGTCAGTGTAGTAGACAAAGCAGGACAAGCCTTTGGTCTTCCCACTGGCAGCACAAAAACTCTCCAGTGAGCTCTGTCTATTTTACTCACCGCTCCGCTGATGATTATGAAGAACCAGTCTATTAAGACAATTGGGTATCCTACTGACTAGTCAAATTAGATACTTTTTACGAAACGTCAAAACGATAAGTTATAAGGTAACTTGTATGAAAAAAGATTTAGTGACGTCATAAAATTTAATAGTCTAATCAGATACTATTATAGGTCGGGTGATGATTAAAAATAAATAAAAACTATAAAATAAGTACCGACGTAACTTTGACCGCTCTTTTACAATTCTTAATTTAATAAGCTCGGTTAGATAATTTATTTTAACTATAGGATAATACCCAATTGTATTTCAACAAATATAGATGACAAGTAAAACTATCTATTGTCGTCCTGTACACGCGAAATTCCACAAAAAAAAGTGAAAGCGGTTCAGAGGATTACGTAACCGGTTGTGTTCTTGTATCGCCATTTATTTAGCCACCATTGTTTGACGATGCGTCTCGCTTCGACGCGTGCGCAGATAAGAATCGAACTGTTTTTGTATGTTAGTACATAACTCTAAAATTACTGTGACGAATTACATTTGTCGCAGTAATATTAAGGTATTACGTAGAAAATGTATTTTTAAATGACTAAGGTACTAGCAAAGCCTCCGTGGCGTGGAGGTAGTGAACGCGACTGCCACGCAGGGGGCGCGGGTTCGATTCCCGCTCAGTGCAAATATTTGTATGCATGAATATGGCTATTTGCATTGGTCTGGGTGTTTCTATGTATAATATGTATGTATTTACAAAAAAAAACTGTATTTAAGTATGTTTATCAGCATTCTAGATTCCATAAAACAAGCTAGTTAAGCTATGCTTACCATGGGTCTAGATAGCGTTGTGTAGAATGTTAAAAAAAAAAAAGCTGTGGAATGAACTTCCTGCTGTAGTATTCCCAAGCTAATACAATATGGAATTCTTCAACAAGGTCAGGTCAAGGTTTCTACAGGGTCAGCAGCGCGAGTGTGATGTCGTTCGTATTGCACACGTCCATATAGACCACAGTAACCCTTTTATATCAAGTGGGCCGTGTGCTTGTCTGCCACCTAAGTGGTATAAAAAGCAGTCCATCTAATGGTAAGTGGTTGTCATGGTATATGAGCATTTGCAAAATTAGGTATTTAACTATAGAGGGGACAATAGAATAAAAAGAGTAGAATGGGATAGAAGGATATTAATAAGACCGCCGGCAGCCTGACGAATCCTCAATGGTGTAGCGGTAGGGCGTTTAAGGGTCAGTGTCAAGTCAGAGGCCACGGGTTCAGTGCCCGCTATAAGTAGTAATATTTACTGGTGTGATACTATAGTCTATTGACATTCGCAGAAAACACCAGACGCGTGTCTGTCGGCTTGTCATAGCTATCCTGGACAAAACAAAAGAGAAGCCGGTAGCACTGATACCCTTTTTTACCTGACTACGGCGAAACCAAAAGGAGGGTTATGATTTTGACATGCTATGTATGTATGTTTGTTCATTTGTTCTCTCATAGCTCCTCATCTAATTATTAGAACTGGACAAATGAAGTATCGTTACAAGCGTCTTGATCGTCTGATGGTTATAGGCTACATGACGTCACTGAATCTTATGTAGCGCCCTCTGGCGGTCATAAAGTATCGTTTTGAAAAATAAAATTGAAATAAATATATCGTGTTTGGTATCAAATGATAGCCGTGGTCGTATACCACTTTAACAAACAATTACATTCCAGGGAAAAGTAACGACCATGGCTATCCTCGAAATTTTCTTGTTTGATACTTTTTATAACGTGATTTTTCAGTAGTCGGATTTTAGTTTTTTTCGTAATCCTCACAGATACTCCACCCCCGCCATAGTATACCCCAGGCCCCCAGCCCCAGGGCTATTATGTTGGACCCGAATCGACTAAGTAAGGACCAGGGCCACACGCCATCTCGAGTTTCAAATGCCGGAGAGTAAAATCGCCCAATAAGGCATTTCTTTTGTACGGTAGCCCTTATACCTACCGGTTTATGTTTCTATTTCAAACATAGAGGTCATTAGAGGTGGCCATAACAATACTGTTACAGCCTCCATCTTTATCGCCGTACAACTACTACATAATTGAGATAACATCGCCTGCTCCGATACCGCTGCGAGCGTGGCACAGGCCGTTACGACTCGATCGAACAGATGTTATATATCTGTAGATAATGGCCTTCAAATTGCATCGCAGCCTCCGCGAGTTTAACAACATAGGCTGATCTCATTCGGCCTGATGCGTTAAAGCTACCCAACTAACCCACTTAGGGGGTATAATGGGGTTATTAAGACAGTGAGGTAATGTCACCAAGGCGTTAGAAAAGGCAAATAACAGGTTGCAAATACATCGGGAAAAGGAAGCGCTCAAGTGGGACTTGAACCCACGACCTTTCCCTTACAGGGGGAATGCTCTTCCAACTGAGCTATTGAGCCACACCTGAATCACTTAAAATTTCCCTTCTCTGTATATCCGTCTTTAAGGGCGAAAAGTTAGCATAATAAATGCTATAAAAATTTCATTCAATTAGGTTGAAAGTTCAAACCACACACAGTGGTATAACAGAATTAACCCCACTCAGAATTCTACAACTATAACTCCAGTGTACGTCAGGATCAAAAGTAGTAACCTACAAATACAGCGAGCAATGATACTCGGGTAGTCCCTGGGAAAGGAAATTATAAGAAGGAAATCGGAGGATGTCCCCCCTACTAACCTCCTAATAGATTAAATTTAATTCTGTCTTTAGCAAACGGGAGACAATGAGACACATGGGTAAACTCCCTACCACTGACACAAATTTTATGGGTCCTAATGGAATATGGATCCAGAATTATCTATGATACGCCTAATCGCATAGTAAATTACCCCAGTTGCTTCGTTGTCCAGTGGGGTAACTGCCAAGCATTTAGACATTGTGATACCTACTGTACCCAGTAGATACTGTTTATACCACCGGTGTGACCCACTAACACAAGCCATTAAACCTACATAGGCTTAATAGTCTCGTTAAAAATCCATACTAATATAATAAATGCGAAAGTAAATCTGTCTGTGTGTATGTTACGCTTTCACGCCTAAACCACTGAACCGATTTTGATGAAATTAGGTATAGGGGTAGATTAGACCATGAGACCTTTCTCATGGTCTAATCTACCCCTTACATAGGCTATGTTTGGTCGCGATAATGGACACCCACGCGGGCGGAGCCGTGGGCAAAAGCTACTATTCATAATGCTAACGTTTGACCCGCGGTATTATCAGTGTTAAAAATTTGCGACCCAGAAATAAAAAGAAAGTGGATTGATAAAATATAAGTTGTGAATACATGTCCAGTAACGGTTTTTAGACGTAAAAGTAGATTTCGAAGTAACTGAACGGTAAATATAGTCTTCAAAACTCAATCAAAAAAATCCTATCACCCATATTCTACTGAGATACCTGGAGCGAGTCTAAATACCTAGTATATTCAAGTAGGTGACAAGACGTATAGATGAAAATCACAACTATACAGGCCCTCGATTCTACTAAAGCTATGCTAAACCACTGGTGCTGTAGTCACTGCAACAAATGACATTAAAGAGTTTTTTTGTTTATTTGATTGATTTGCTAATTCCAGGAACTAAAATTACTTTTGTAAAGCCGGCTTTGTCATTGTTTTAGGCAATTTGCTTGGTAAGCTTTTTGTTTCTTAGACATGTTTAGACACAATTCATTTTAGGCAATTTGCTTCATAAGCTTTCTGCTTTATAGGCTTCATAATTCTTAGGCAACTTGCTGTTTGGGCCTAGTTTTAGGCAATTTACTTTATAGGAACTTGGCCTTTTTGACTTGACCTTTAGGCATTTTGCTTCGTAGTCAATTTGATTTTTAGGCAACATGATCAGGACTTAATTAAATAGGGCTCCAGGAAGCCCTGTTGGCACGATTCCAGATAACGATACATCCATGGATTAAATACCGATTTGAAAGTCGACTTTTCTACTTTAAATATGCCATAAACTGTCAGCATTCATCAAAATACAATCAATCTACGATTAATTACCCTAACGACGATCTATAATCCAATCATACAATTAAAGATACATACATAATTGCGCTTGATTGCGTGCCCCTATTCAAAAAGATCCAATACCGAATAGTTGATAATGGAATGAAATCGCGTGGCAAAAGTTCAACGCTTTCCAGCACCAGCGGCGGTGAGGAATAGAAACTAGTGACAATGACACTGTGCAAGGCGATGCACGGACAGCTATGTAATAACTATGCTACATCACGTACATGGCATCTAAACCAATTGGAATCTACAGCAACACATGCAGGTCTGCCATAAAACGTATATGTATATCCGAACTCTAGTCAAGTAAGTCATAGGAAGAATGGGCATTCTTAACAAATTGTGACACCTCCGTGCCAGGCAATAAATTTCATATCACTCTTCTCCAATCTGCAATTCCCAAATGACGACGGTAACTTGAACAAATGAAGCAATAAGAAGCTGCAAATAATATAGGATCGTGTGGTATGCAGAAGATAATAAACCAAACATTATTAATCAATTATTTTCCTTAAAAATAATGCCCAAATTGGGTATTATCACAAGCCCGAATATCTAAATACGTACTAAAATAACAGGAAGTTTTAAATTAAACTAACATAAGCAGTTGTTTTCATAATTATTTCGTAACATAATTACATTTCAGCATGCACACGCGCACTGTCAGACATTGTAATGTCAAAATTGTACGAAGTCACATTGTCCGCACTTGGTTAGAGACTGCGTCGTTATTTTATTTTTAGACATTCAAATTACTTCGTCAAATTGAATTTAATTTGGTTATCCTGAGAGAGCGATTGTTGTGCGACTCTTCGACCCAAAGAGAAATGGTTGCCCCAGATCCTCGTCTGTTCCTCAGTAGGTGTACCTGGCTTGGGCCTGGAAGATCTTGGAGAATCCCGATAAACCCTTTACACGTTCTACGTCAAAATATAAATAGTCCTACAAAGTCGGTGGCACGAGTATTGGCCTAGTGTTTGCATCAGCACACGCCCCTAAAGCACGGTAATCACTCTCCATCAACAAGTAGACCGTGAGCTTGTCTGCCACTTAAGAGTCCGTACCACTCCAGCTCGAATTCAAATTTTACCCCCGCGCGCCTCAACAACGCTCTCGCGCCGGTACTACTCGCGCGCAGATGCATCTATCTCACTCCCGCGATGACCCCGGGCCGGCCGACGCGAGGCTCGGCCGCCAAGTTCACGCGTTATCAATCGATAGGGTAAAGTAGCTAGTAATTTAGACATCAAGAAAGTTATGGCAATAAACAAACTTTTGAGAAAAGTGTGCATATTGTAATGATAATTTACATAAAACTTATAATATATTTATACTTATCCTATTAATATTATAAATGCGAAAGTTTGTGAGTATGTATCGCTGTATGTATGGATGTTTGTTACTCTTTCTCGCAAAAACTACTAAATGGATCTGGCTGAAATTTTATACAGGGGTAAATTAGAACCTGGAATAACACATAAGTTGCTTTTTATTCCGGGTTAAGGTTCCCATGGGTTGCAGGAACGGGAACAAAACTTCACGCGGGCGAAGCTACGGGCAGCAGCTTTTTTTTTTTTTTGACCGTGGGGGAAATCCTTCATGGATGTTATGCCGGACTCCTACCGACTAAAACCCCCACGGTATCGCCCAGCAGCCTATAGTTGGGAGCCCCGGGTAAGCCCTCGGAAGGATGTCCCAGGGCTCCCAACAACCAACTCGTCTAGGGGGTGGTTCAGGTGCTATCCCGCGTCTATGGGGGGTTTTCGGGTATCATCCCGCTTCATAGGAGGGGGGAGGCGTGCGTGAGTCCGTCACGTCACGCTGCCGTCATGGGCCTGCTTCTGTAAGGACGATGAGCAGCCAACTCACCGTCCTCAGGCCCCCGGTCATGGAGGCCGATGGTCTTCGGCGAAGACACGTCGGCGGCGTCCAAGCCGCCGACTGCGGAACTCGGGTGGGAGAGTTCTCTCCCGCTCCCGCCCCGCCGCCTCCTTCACGAGCATGACCTGCTCGCAGAAAGAGGCGGCGCAGTCCCACTTACTCCCGCTGGAGACCATGGCTCCCACCATGGTCTCAAGCGAGAGAGTGTCCACGCCCAAACCCACCACGAGGACCTGGCGCTGTTGCGCCCACGCCGTGCACTCCACCAGCGTGTGGAGCGCTGTGTCATCGCTGCGGTCCCCGCAGTGCTGACAACCGGCCGTGGTTTCCCGGTGTCTTCGCCACAGATACCTACCGAAGCTACCGTGCCCGGTAAGCATCTGTGACAACCGGTAGGAGAGAGCACCATGTCTCCTCTCCAGCCACTCGTCCATGACCGGTCTGACGGCCGCGATTGTGGCGAATCCCCCCTTTGGTTGCTCAAGTCGCACCTTCCATGTCTCCACGGTTTCCTGGTGGAGCTGGGACCGCTGGGCCTCGATTTCTCGAGACGCAGGCCATTGGCCCCGCTCCAGCGCCTCCTTGCGCCATTTAAATAGAGACGCAAGGGCTCTCACTTCCAGGTCCCATGGAGGGGTCCCGGCTAAGAGACATGCCGCCTCACCTGAGATCGTGCGGTATCCCCTTATCACCCTGACGGCCATCGCCCTCTGTGGGCTCAGCAATCTAGCCACATTACTGGCCGTCAGGGTCTCCGCCCATACGGGGGCCCCGTATAGGGCCATACTTCGCACGATCCCCAGGTACAGTCTCCTGCAGGGAGCGTTGGGTCCCCTGATGTTGGGCATCAGCCGTGCGAGTGCAGCTGACACCCCCCTCAGTTTTGGGACCAAACTTCGGAAGTGATGTCCGAAGTTCCACCGGCCATCGAGTACGAGCCCCAGATACTTCATCGAGGGCTCGATGCCGATGCTGATGCCCCCTACCTGTAGGCTGGATCCCGCAGGTGGCCCCATCCGAGGTCCGTGGAAGCACAGAGCCTCGGACTTGTGAAGGGTGACCTCGAGACCCAGCCGCCGTATCCGACCCACGACTTGAGCAACCCCTGCCGTGGCCTTTAGTGCTGCGTCTCGGTGCGTTGCTCCCCGCGCCGTAACGAGGGTGTCGTCGGCGTAACACGTTACGTTCACCCCCCTGAGCAACGGACCACGCAGCACCCAATCGTAACCGATGTTCCACAGGAGTGGCCCTAATACCGATCCCTGCGGAACACCGCACGACACATCCCGCCGACCCGGCCCTAGCCAACTCGGGTAAGTAATGGCCCTCTCGGAGAGATAGGCCCCGACAATTCGACGGAGGTAGGGAGGCACTCCATGGTAGATAAGCGCCTCCCTAACGCAGCTCCAGGGCAAGGTGTTGAAGGCGTTGGCGATGTCAAGAGACACCGCCACTATCACCTCACCCTGTGAGACTGCTTCCTCCGTCAGGCCTCTAATGCGCATGATCGCATCCACCGTGGAGCGCCCCTGACGGAAGCCAAACTGGCTATCCGCCAGATCAGGCCCCACGCGTGTGAGATGCCTGACGAGGCGTTGTGCAATAATGCGCTCAAAGAGCTTGCACACCTCGTCAAGCAACACGATCGGCCGGTACCCTGATGGAGAATTTGCCGGCCGCCCCGCCTTTCGGATCAAGACCAGTTTTCTTGTCTTCCAGACCTTGGGAAACTGGCCTTTTTCGAGGCATGCGCTAAAGAGCCCTAGAAGTCGAGGCCCAAGCTCCTCAAGAGCCAGGACCCACGCTCAGCCTGGAATGCCGTCGGGTCCAGGGGCGGTGTTTCTGCGGGATTTAAGCCGCAGTACAGCCGCCCCTAGCTCACCCTCCGTGACTACGGGCACGTTGTTCTCACTGCCTTCCGCGCTGGGCGCCTGAGACGGAGCCATGCGCGGAGGAATGTGTTCCACCGCTCTTGATGGAAACAAGGAGTCCAGGACCACCTCCAGCTGCTCCGGCTGGAGACTCTGGGTCAGTGGGGGCGCCTTAGCGCGTAATTTGCCCCTTACCATAAGGTACGGGCGCCCCCACGGGTTGCGCTCCAGAGTCTCTATCAGCTCCTCGCGGCCCAACTTTTTGGACCGCTTGATGGCCGTATGGAGGGCCCTCTTGGCCTCCTTGTACCCACCGGGGAGGCTCGGGGTGTGAAAACCCCCGCTCTCCGTGCTCCATCTAAGGTGACACCAACGGTGGTCCAGCTGCTGGAGGTCATCGAGCGACGCCTCGGCGTCCGAGGACCGGGCATACCGCCCACCGCTGGCGGCACCCGTCGTCGCGTCTTGAGCGACGACGGCTGCACCCAGTGGTGCTCCTGGTCCCAAGCCAAGGCCTCCGCCCCTAAGAAGACGGCACCTAGGGGAGGTGGTGGAGAACGACGTGCCCGTAGTTACGGAGGGTGAGGAACATCGGCTACGATTGGATGCTGCGTGGTACGTTGCTCAGAGGGGTCAGCGTAACGTGTTCCGCCGATGACACCCTCGTTTTTTTTTATCGTGCGATAAATCCCCACGGAGCCGGTGGAGGTGGTTATGTCGAACTCGAACTAAAACGCACGCCGTCCCAAGTCCTTGGTTGCCGGAGGTGAGATTGCCAAAAGCATATCTCTCGCACCCCGGCAGACCCAGGAGGACCATCCCTTTCGAGATGGCCCCCTTTGAGTTGGGGGGACCACAGTGTCCCCATCTAGCCCCGGTTACGGGGAGGCGCACCTTGCGCTGCCGCCGCGGCCTGCTTCTGCTAGGGTGACAGGCGGCTCCACCGGTCACCCTCAGGCCAGCGCTCATAGAGGACGGAGGTCGTTCTGCTACCTCCGACGTCCGGTTCGCATGACACCATCATTACGGCGCGGGGAGCAGCGCACCGAGACGCAGCACTAAAGGCCACGGCAGGGGTTGCTCAAGTCGTGGGTCAGACACGGCGGTTGGGTCTCGAGGTCGCTCTTCACAAGTCCGAGGCTCGGTGCTTCCACGGACCTCGGATGGAGCCACCTGCGGGATCCAGCCTACAGATAGGGGGTGTCAGCATCGGCATCGAGCCCTCGATGAAGTATCTGGGGCTCGATGGCCGGTGGAACTTCGGACATCACTTCCGAAGTTTGGTCCCAAAACTGAGCATTAGGAGACCCAACGCTCCCTGCAGGAGACTGTACCTGGGGATCGTGCGAAGTATGGTCCTATACGGGGCCCCCGTATGGGCAGAGAATCTGACAGCCAGTAATGTGGCTAGATTGTTGAGCCCACAGAGGGCGATGACCCTTCAATAGAAACAGATGAATGGAAATTCATAATTACGTACTGTCTATAATAAATATAGGAATACGTATGGTAGTAGTACCTAACTACTGCTATATTTATATTATGATCATTCGGGTTGGTAGGTACTCATGTATTTACAGAAATATTCCGTTTATTCCGAAACTGACCCGAAAACTTGACCCGGTCGCGGGTTAGGTAGAAACTTTAAAAATTTGTTCCGAACGTAGGGTTACGTTAGGAAGAGGGCTTCCTAACCTGACCCGACGGTCTCGTTCCTATCATAACCCGATCTGGCACTTCGCCGTCCGCTGCTGCGGCACGCTCGCTACGCTCGCTCGGCTCATGCGTTGGGGTCACAGTTCTAACCTAACCTACAGAAGTTGGAGTTACCGCACTTCGACTTTCGGCTCTGAGTCGCCCAACCGCGTCGTCCGTCGCGTCGTCGCAGTGAGCGACCTGTAGTAGCCAGGACCTGCCTGAAAGACTTGGGCTGCTACTGCAAGATTATTTTTTCGATACATAGGCAGGTATGCCTATTTCAATCCAAATTTTTGAAATAGGTAGGTTTTTACTGACCTATTTATTACTTTCTACTAATATAGTACCTATTGCAAATTGTTATGTACAGTATAAGCTACTTAGGTAGGTTGATTAGATACTTACTATAATAATAAATAAATAAATATTCCACAACATTCTACACAGCGCTATCTAGACCCATGGTAAGCTTAATTAGCTTGTGTTATAGAATCTAGAATGCGGATAAACATACTTAGATACTTTTTTGTATGTACATAAATATTATACATAGAAACACTCAGACCAATGCAAATAGCCATATTCATGCATACAAATATTTGCACTGAGCGGGGATCGAAACCGCGCCTCCTGCGTAGCAGTCGCGTTCACTAACGCTATTTTTTTTATCGTGCGTAAAATCCCCACGGATACCACCATCACGGAATCATCATCAATACATACATATTATACATAGAAACACCCAGATCAATGCAAATAGCCATATTCATGCATACAAATATTTGCACTGAGCGGGAATCGAACCCGCGCCTCTTGCGTGGCAGTCGCGTGCACTACCACCACGCCACAGAGGCTGTCTACATAATACATCATTCATATGTTTTAATATTTTTTTACGCCAACATACACTTTTCCTCTTTCAGTTTACTTTATTACCCATTTCGCCTGTCAAAAGATAGGTACTTGAATACTTTCGTATCGTCTATCGTAATCGTCTGCGCAGAGCGCGTGCGACACAAGTTCCCCGTATGATAGCCGAAGCAACACTGAGGAGGAGGCCGGGCGGCAGGGCGGTTCTAAGTTTAATGGTATCGCTTGAGTAAAAATTTAGATATTTGCTCGTTACGCAGAAACCAATGTATATTTGTAAAATTTGAAACACATAATGTCTCTTAACCACTAAACTGCAATTTATTGTGTAAGTTTAGTGATCCTATTTTGCGTAATTAATCCATAATATCGTTTTATTTGTACGGTTTAGAGGTAACTTTGCAATGGTTTTCTATCAAGAAAATTTTACGTAATCGTGTTTTTGCCACACATAAACATTAGTATTTATCCTCAACTTTACCACACATGAATTAAAAAGTCCATGCTTTAGAACTTTTGATATTATACACGTTTAAGCTATGTCATTTGAGGTAGTACGGACTCTTAAGCGATATAAAGACACCAAATTAATAGTGACTAACCTGCTCCTGGGCAGAAAGAAAAATATCCAGATGATTCACAAATCACAAGGTAATACGTTCGTCTGATACAAGCACCGATTACAGTCTAACTCAGCAGAATAGTATGTAAATAATGCAAGATAATAATTTCCCGAGTGCTGATAACACTCACTACGACAGGTATTTAATATTGTTCACGAGCTTGTCAACACTTCAAGTGGCGCTAGTTTCTAGTAGGGTACGATTTTATCGCCAGAACTGCCTACGACGAGTATAATATCCACTATAATTTGTATAGGTAATTGTCCGTGGAAATTACAGCAAATGCCGTGTTGGGTAGAAAATATATTAACCGGAAACATTTGTGACAGCAAAAGCACAAAATGGGATACCTTGATACTGTCATCGATGACACTTGTGAAATTCTCACAAATTCTATTTATGTGACGAGGGTGAAAGAGTCCTACAAGGGTCCATTGAAGACGGTCAATCAGATCCAGAACGTTTATGAAAAAGTCAAGTCAAAGGCATCGAAGAGGTGTATATCAAGATGGTAGCAAATGGAATGCAAGGGAAAAAGCATTGTTTGTTAAGTTCTCTCTATTATGTGGGAAGGAACCGAAAACATAACTGGGGAAAAGTCTGCTTAGCTCGTACAGGTTATAATAGTCGTCTGTATATCGTATACGTTAACGGTGTATGTTCCTTTCCCGATAACAATGACAGTTCTATTTCCAGACAGCACGTTCAACCACACACATACACACACGCCCAACTTCATACAATAGATCCCGACATCGTAATATTATATTTAAACACACTCACACAGGCACAAGGTGCCGTAAAGTCTATCACATAAGTATTTTTTAAGTTCGTTTTCTACAAAGGCCCGGAAGAAAGAGATCTGAAGTTTTTCCTACAAAAACGAAAGATCCTTCCACCTATAGTCTGGTCACGTCTGATAGTCTACAGTTTATGTAGGAAGTATTCGAACGTTATATTATTTAGTAAACTTTCATATCGCGATGCAGGATCTGCTTATCGTGAAGTAGTCCGATTTATTTTTGCTCCAGTTTTTATAGTAACGAATTTATCATAGTCCTAGTTGATTGCAACACTAGAGGCATCATCAAACGTGTCTGCACTATCACGGATGAGCCCCTTTCTAGTCTGTAGTCCGCAAAATCGCGCACGCGTCTGCAAAACCGCGCAATGTGGACCTTTTGACATTAGTGACAACTCCGCAGTTGCACGCAGGCCACATTGAAGGTCCATAAAACTGTTTTTTCTTTCTGTTCGAATACATCGGGAAAAATGAAATGCTCAAGTGGGACTTGAATCCACGACCTTTCCCTTATAGGGGGATTGCTCTCCTAACTAAGCTATTGAGCCACACCTGAATCACTTCAATGTCCCTTCTCTTTACAGTCTTTAAGGGTATATTTTTTCTGTAGAAGAAATTAGTATTTCCCCAATCGACGCCTCATATTTTAGTAGAGAATCTAGTATATCCGAATCTGAGTCACACCATGAAGTCTAAAACTGTCTGGTAAACAAAAGACGCCATTCGCATGCACATGCCAAAACTACGTGTACATTATGTACATATCGTCACTATTCCTAGTGTTGAAACGATTTCAGATGTCTCCGGCCAGATGCATATACCTACATTTAAATTATAACGCTACTAGCTTTTGCCCGCGGCTCCGCCCGCGTGGATGTCGGATTGGATTGGATTGGATAGGGGGGACTCTTTTTGTCCGCACTTAGCCTCTCTTTTGGGCCTTTGTGCGTAGAGAGTGCTGGCGTGGATGTCGGCTATTGCGACCGCTGGCCTGGATGTCGGCTATTGCGACCAAATATAGCCTATGTCCTTTCTCATGGTCTAATCTACCCCTATACCAAATTTCCTCAAAAAAATGTATTAGGAGCACATTTCATAGTCAAATATCCTGTATTTAAATTTATTTTACCGCTATATTAAAGTAAAAATGTAGCTCTCGCTTGTGTATCAGTGTATACGTCAGCCCTGACTGATAAAAATGTAGGTAGTCATTTATACTGATAGGACAGTATCTGTCGATGAGTAATATTGGGTATTTTCTGAGCACACGTACACAGACACAAACAAATCGCAAAAGGTTTAGGTATCAGTAAACATAGAGAACAAGTTTAGTAAGAATGTTCGCACATGTACGCTTTACGAACCAACCAAAACACCAGCAAAATGTCTGATCAACCAATACGGTCTGCTTCTGCAAATCAGTTTTTTTTTTCTTATAAACGACACGTCAATTTGACTTCACCTCGCCTGATGTTAAGTGATGTTAAGCTAAAGGCAAAATCTCGGAAAGCGGGTCACCATCGTAAACATGTACCATGTTAACAATGGTGGCACTTAAAGCTGCTTAAAGGATCCGGGACTGTAGGAAGAAGGAAACTCGTGAGTTGGCAGGGAGTTCCAGGTAATGCGTCTGAACTTCGATATTTTCAGTGAAGCGATATACCACCTGACATCTACAACAACCAATTGACGATTCAGAGTTCTCACCATGATTTCATATCAAAAACTGCCCATATTTTACCGATTAAAATAAACAGTACGCTCGCTAAATACAACTAACAAATTGTTTAACATACGTCAGACCGATATGGCCGTAAATACAATTAGCAGTAGTTATAAGGTCATGTTAGTAGACCGGCACGTTGCGCCGATCGCCATAGGCTATAGGCATGGCCGTGAGTCATGGGCCACTGACCGAGTTAATTTCAGCACAACAAACTACCTGTTCGAGTCTAATTTGCATACAGTACAAACGGTGGCAAAAATAGCTGAACATTCAAGTTACAATATAAATATCCTAAAATTCTTCCTACAGTCCCGGGTCCTTTAAGCGGGGCGTGAAAAGGCATCTAATGAGGCCGTCAAGCTGAGTGCCACCACTGTTAACATGGTAAGTGTTTACGATGGTGGCCCTCTTTCCGAGACTTTGCCTTTAGCTTAACATCGGGCGAGGTGAAGTCAAATTGACGTGTCCTGTATATAAAAAAAAAAAAGTAGGATTATTAATCTCAGTCAGTAAAATGACAAGTGCAACTGCAACTGATACAAAAAAGGGTGACCCGCTACAATAGTGATGTGATGTTCGACAATCAATAGACTTAGACATTTTGTTATTAATACCACATCACTATTTATTTGAGACAAAAAACCTGTAACACTGGAAATGTCATTTTACTGACTGAAATTAGTAATCATAGTTTAGGACAGGAATGGCATGATATTCTCGCCACATACCAGTGGCGATGTACCCCTATAATAAACCTGATTCATGAGGTTCTCAATCGCATTGTGCACGATAAACTAGATCGAGAGATAAGTTTTTGATGTAGACGTAAGTTCCTTCTAAAAAAATTCCTCCTTCGTCACTGCTGTGTACCCCTACTAACTTCCTGTTTCGACCCTATCACAAAAACACCCGTACGACCTCATCTTCTTCTTCTCGTGTCAATTGCAACAATTGATGGATTACACTTGGAAAGTTGGAAAGTAACAAGTGGAAAGGAGTCGGCCTTACGATCGAGAGGTTCCGGGTTCGAATTCTGGCCATTGCCATTACATTACCGACGTGAACCCACTCCTAGCACAAGCAATTTAACTTAGTTGGAGGGGTTAGAGGGAATATTAGTGACTTCGGTTCTAACATTCTTTAAAACAAAAGATCTCGGGAGCGAACTCTAGAAAAAAAAGCTGTTTGTGTTGGGATCATCATAGGACTGTTTGTTGAGATTGCCATACGACCTTATTTGAATATCCCATTATACTCGTACCTTCGTCATCGAATGTTTTTTTAATGAATAATAAAATTATGGTTGTTTGCATTTCTGCTTGTGATACCATTACTTGTCAGGGAAAGTAATTTCGTAAGAGACGGATGGCGGATATGAGCGAAAGTGTTGACACTGGATTCCCACGGTCAAAATATCTCCAGATAATGAGTTTTGGGGTTGTCTAATATGTTGGGAAAGTGCCGACCGTTTCCTTTTATCTATTTTCACCCCCTTCCCTCTGGCCCTAGAGTGAACAGGTTGCGGACTGCTTCTGGGAAACGTGCTGCATCATCGACCATATCGTCACTTACGAACAGGTGAGTTATCATCGTTGTCAAACCAAAATCTGTTATGTGCATATTTTATAACTTTTTTTTTACACCCGTCTACTCTGTGTCACAAATGATAATCAGAAGAACAATTCTCGTAACTACTCGAGTCTAGTCTACTCTGAATCTCATAAATATCAAAACGATTACTTTTAAACCTCTAATCAACCGTCGTGAGATAAGTGACTTCACCTTCGTCCTCCGAATAATTAATAACGATATCAATTGTCCCGAGCTGTTATCAAAATTTTCATTCAATGTACCATGTAAGTCAATTCGATTTAATCCACCGAATTTAATCTACGAATTCCGAATGCTTCTACAAATTACAGGCAAAACAGCTACATAGTGAGGGCTACTCGTAACTTTAACAGACTATGTAAGCAGCACGATATCGACCCTTTCTCGACTAGTGTGCCCGCGGCAAGAAGGTGCTTGAGCCTAGCTTTTTTCAAACCCATAAATTGATGTCATATATTGCCAATATTGGCAGCTAAGGTTTGTGCAATGCGTGTTTATGTTCACAATGTTTTACCTATGCAGCGACTATAAGCGAAAACTTGTTACCTACTGGCTTTTGTATTGCCTAATCCAACGCTATTCATGTTTTGTAGCTGTAAGTTTTCCATGTAATATATAAATAAATAAATAAATAAACGACAAGAGTATCAATTTTCGCAATATTCATTCCTTTTAAAAAAAATCATGTCGACGTTTCATGTCACGTCGACGTTTTCGATATTTGATTTTGACAGATCAGGACAGAATTTTTTGAACATTATCTACTAACTAACTGTTGCCCGCGGCTCCGACCGCGTTGATGTTACTTAAGCGCAAAATTAAGATGTAAGCTATCATATCTTTCAAGTTGGGTCAAACTGCACACGGTGTCCAAATTTGATTAAAATTGGTTAAGTAGTTTAGGAGTCCATCGCGGACAAACACCTTGACACGTAATTGTATATTCAAGATAGGAGAGTTGACCTTCTGCGAGTTGTTTCTACGTTCGTCTGCTCTGTAACACGAATGTCACAATGTCATCGGACCAGCGACATCTACGCGTGAAATAGAAACCTCCCACTTATTGTGTACAACTGTACTACCACGTAACGCTTTCACGTTGATAATATTCATACAAAAATCCGCCATTTTCATGGTTTCACCATTAACTATTGTGAGGGGGTACAGTACAAACAGTAAAAGTTATTTCGTTTCGGTTCACACATGTCACGCTAATTATGTGTAGGTAGTTATTACGTAGCATGACTATGAGATTATCTCAAATGTTTGCCATACATTTACATTAACAATGTACAGTCAGTAAAAAAATTGGATGAAAATTTTGCAAGTATAATAATAATAATGTTTATTGGTATAGATAGCCGCGTAGTTTTCGGCAGAGAAACCCCATCTCTTCCCATGCGGTGTCGTACAAGGCGACTATAAGAGATAGGGCTGTTTAACATCAGATAGATACACGATATACTTACAGCCCAGGCTCAGCCTCAGATATAGACTCGAGTCAACAATAGTGCCCGGAATATTATGGCAATAGACTCACCCCTATTACATGGGACCGAATACAATTATTGGTGATATGTGGGTGTTAATTCACCTCTGTCTGACCCTCCGGGGATAAAGGCGTGATTAGGTATATGTATGTCAATGTATAATAATAGTGTGTTACTTCCTGGTGGAGTAGAAAAAGGCCATACCGTCTCTTACTGTAAGGGTCGTAGAAGACGACTGAGGGATATGGCTGGTTTCCATTTAATAGTGAACATACAGACCATGATAACGTGCCTGCTTGACGGTAATAGGCTCGTCTCCTATTATGTGAGACCGAAAATCATCGCTGGCGAAATGTGGGTGTTAATACACGTCTGTCTGCTCCTTCGGGGATTTACAGGCGTGAATATATATATATGTCGTGAATATATATATGTCGTATGTATGGTAGGTATGTGTACTTAAAAAACTTAAAAGATATAGTTTTTATTACACAAGTATCGATTAATCAGGGCAATTTGAACGGTACAGTGTGATCGTAACGATTTCACGGTGCGCATGGAATTCATACTAACCATGCTGTCTGTCTGTATGTTACGCTTTCACGCGTAAACCACTGAACCGATTTTGATGAAATTTGGTATAGGGGTAGATTAAAACATGAGAAAGGACATAGGCTATGTTTGGTTGCGATAACCGACATCCACGCGGATGGAGACGCGGGCAAAAGCTAGTAAAGTATAATTACTGTAATAGTTTCACACTATTCCCAAGAGATAATAACTCGAATGCTGCTATTAATATGTTCACATGATACATCGCACATACACACGGTAGTTAGAAAGTTAAAGGCCATTGCAAAGACACCGGCCACCAGTATTATAGACATTACGCACTGTCGAATAGTAGCCGGCGACTGAAACCGGCAAAGTCGCTCGAACGACCGTTCACTAAAGCTGTATACAAAGAAAGCTGGTAGCCGGTACCGATCTACCATTACTTATCGGTGCTGGTCCATTCTGGTAACAGTTACATAAAGAAAGCAGATTGAAGCAGAGCGCGCAATATGTCGTTACTCATCGGACGATGATTTTGATGACACGGGTCGTTTACTGAAGAATATAAGGAATTCAATAAGTCACTATCCATTTCTTTATTTAACACTAGCTTTTGCCCGCGGCTCCGTCCGCATGGATGTCGGTTATCGCGACCAAACATAGCCTATTACCTTTCTCAAGGTCTAATCTACCATTATACCAAATTTCATCAAAATCGGTTCAGTGGTTTAGGCGTGAAAGCGTAACATACAGACAGAGTTACTTTCGCATTTATAATATTAGTAAGGAAGTATGGATTACCCTCCTTTGCGTCCTGGGTCTGCCGGGGTGCGAGAAATATGCTTTTGGCAATCTCACCTCCGGCAACCAAGGACCCAAGACGGCGTGCGTTTTAGTCGGTTCGAGTCCGACATAACCACCTCCACCGGCTCCGTGGGGATTTATCGCACGATAAAAAAAAACACATTGGGAGAGGTCAAGACTGCGGTGGGCTATTTTTTTATATTTAAAAGATCGTTTTTTTTATAAAAAATATAAGGAATATTTAAAAAAATAAATAAAAGAAATACATTTAACAAAAAATACTATATGCGTTTCCTAGTTGTACGTGTTGTCGTAGTTGTTCATTAATTTGAAATGGCGGGGCGCCAGCGGCCGGCGCTGACCGGCGTGTGTCGAAGATATCGCGAGCTTGTCGGCGACGTTCGTACTCTCTTGTTCATACAATCTTACAATGCCTGCGCGGATTATCTGCGTGGAGCGGCTCCTATAAGCACTGGTAATCTACCAGCTTTCTTTCTGCATACGGCCTAAGTGCGGAGACATCTATTTGAACTAATGAAAGTAACAGTCGCTGTCGCCGGCGTCGAGACGCCAGCACGTAAGACCCATTAGCATGCTAATGACCGAACTAGACGCTACTTGATAATGTTAATGGCGCTGCCTTCACGTTAGTAAACAAACTTATCTGACTTTGATCTTGACTAATGGATATGTACTAATATTTGTATCTCGGATAACTAGTAGCTATGATGGAATATACAGAGATAGCCTCCGTGGCGTGGCGGTAGTAAACGCGACCGCTACGTAGGAGGCGCGGGTTCGATCCCCGCTCAGTGCAAATATTTGTATCCATGAATATGAGTATTTGCATTGGTCTGGTCGTGCCTCGGAGAGCTCGTTAAGCTGTCGGTCCCGGTTTTCATACGAAAATGTATGACAGTCGTTAAAAGGGAATTGGGTGAAATGGCTCCACATAGAAGGGCTGATCACCGTCCGGTCAAACGGCGTCCCCACTGGCAGTAGTAGTAGTTGTAGTGTATAATACAAAAGGTTTAATAAGTGTAAGCTGCAAGCATGATATGGCTTTAGTATCACTCTCACAATGTATAATGCTAGGCCACATTACCAAGACCCCAGGGCAAGTGAAAGCCTTGTACGGCAACCAGGATAGGGGACTCTTTTACCCGCACTTAGCCTCTTTTCTTGGGCCATTGTAAGTAATTGTATCCAACCATGCAACCAGTATCAAAGCTAAGTTGATGGTGATGGTTAAGCAGAGGTGTATTTTTTGACCCAATGCTAGTTTTCTAAAGTTAACTGAGCAAATTCTTGATACTGTTGTGCTACTAATAACTTGGAAATAAAAATTCCAATGATACTATTTATACTGTTGATTGATGGCACTTGGTGGAATTCATTGTTACATATATTAAGAACACTTGTACTTTTTCCACAGTATTTATTATAATATAACCTGACCGGTTTCACCTTACAGTATTCTCAAATCAGTAAATTGAGAAACCTTTGAGAATGCCGTAAGGCAAAACCGGTCAGGTTATATTATAATAAATACTGTAGAAAAATACAAGTGTTCTCAATATACCAACAATACTTTGTATAACCTGGAAGTCATGTTTCTGAACTCCCGAGGTTGTGATTTTAAGATACAAAAGATTGAATTGTTTATTTTTCTCCACTTAGCCACAAAATAGCTTGGTGTCAAAATACATTTATTTTATCAAAATCTCTGAGAATTTACCGCGAATTTACCCAAATTAAGTATGTTTTCTTTACTCCCACATAAGCAAACCAATTGCTGTCAACTTTGAAATGGGTAAGCATGATTAGACAGACAACACCAGGAGAGTAATTTAATTTTAGTATGATATTTTCTTAAATCTCAACACATGAAACATCATAAAATGTATTTAAAAAAAACAGCACAAAGGAAAAGTAAAAGTAAGTAATACACAAATTTGCCCTTGTTTCTCACTGGACACATCATAAATAGATTTGATAAAATTATGATAAGTTTAACAGTTAAAGTTACACAGGTTTTCATGTGCAAGCATAATAATCACCTATGGCTATGCAATTTTAAAACAGTTTTTATGATAAGGACGCAAACATTATTCTTACCTTTTGTTCCTCTAGAAATGTTGTAGATAGTTGGTATGCTATAGCAGAGAACATCACTGAGCACTCAACATAGTCTCCCACGGTTAGGAGACGACAGGGAGGGCTCTAACACTAACATAATCACAATAGTACAAGTTATTGCACACAATAGAACGCAGGTGCTATCGTCTGACGCCTCACAATCAATTATAATTTACGACAGCGGATAATTGCGAGAAAAAATCGTGAAAATCAATCAGAAACCGAACGAACGAATGACTCACAAACGTATCCTGGCTACGATGCCTTATGGTATCTCGTACAAACATTTAACTGTACCTCGCGCAACTACAGCACTACCGTAGTAGTCCGTCTACTAACCAGGTCGAGAAAAGCGCAATAACACGTGAGAATCGTAAGACAATGCGCGAGAAACTGTGGGAGAATGCGAGGCGTTGCCATTGTAGTAAACATTTACATCACGTCATTGACCCATACATAAATGCAACTCCACTTTCTGAACGGCACTGTACATGTTTATAGAACTTACCTAATATATAGATGCGGCTGATTTATCCTTGAATTTAGAGTTCCTGTGTAAATTGATTTCACTTATTTGGTCAATGTCAATGTTCACTCACTTTACACGACTGTCAAAAAGGGTTGATGATCGGTCGGTGTCGATGTCGTAGGTAGCGACCTCTTCATGGAAGTTCATCAGATGTGTAAAAATATTTCCTCATGCGTGGGGAATTTTTGTTCGGTTGCGATCTAATTATATTTTCTTTTTTATTACCCATAGATTCTTTGAGTAGCTGTTGTGACATGTCGATATAAATGTGTATAAAGTGTGTACATGTATGAGTCGGCGGAAACTCCACGCGGAGCACCCTGGGCAACAAGGACCGCGGCAGTGCCTCTCACGCTCACTCCACGCGGAGATGGTATTGCCTGCGGTCAATATCAGCTGTGAGTGGCCCTGTAAAAGGCAGCTTGGATGCTCTCCAAATGGCCCTTTGACTAGCAGATGGCACAATGGAGAGCAGACAAGGGGTGGGCTGGTTTTACGAGCTCAGAAGTGGAGGCGACACGGCGGTCAATTTGTCACAGATCCCACTGGTTTCCAATTTTATTTCCAGGGATATACGGGGCAACCATGCTTCCCAAACTCGAGGGGGTGACTTCAAAATCGAAGAAGGCCCTAGCTGGGTCAGCCGAGGTGTTAGGTGTGAGGTGTGAGGGATATTCATTCTGCATTTTTACAGCCTGGCATCATCTGAAGACCCAAATCGGTTCGACTCCGACATAACCACCTTCGATGGCCTTTATTTTTCATAAAAAATATTGCTCGAAACACTTAATATAAGGCTTTGTTACTTTCTTCAAGGCTCATTTTATGTTCACAGTGGTTATCACTGCGCAAGCTCTATTGCCAAGAAGATAACTCTTACTACGAGTTCGTCAGTAAAAAATTGAAAGTAAAATATCACCTTGCTGTGCGGTACCCCTTGGTTCATCTACCATATTTACTTCTGTTCTATCACAGCGCACAGTTAATTTATAAAACATAGCTAAAACTAGCTGTTGTTATAGTAACTAAACATGGCCCACATCCCTTGTCAAGGTCTAACCTACTCCTATACCAAATGTCATCAAAATCGGTTCAGTGTTTTAGTCCTAAAGGTGTAACATATAGAAAGAGCGACCGACAGACAGAGTTACTTTAGCATAAATTAGTATGAATAATTTGGAATATGGATTAGGTTTGGTTTCAATAGGTAAAATATGATTTCGACTGTGGCAATTCAACAATTCAAGGACATTTGACATTTCTTTCATGCGTTCAAAAACGAAAATACTGTCACTGTGCGTTTCGATTTTGCTTCAGATTATGAGAATCTGTGGGTCGGCGTCCTGTTATTGTTGATGTAGAAACAAAACTCGTTAAACGTCAAGACATTGTTTTCTTGTTTGCGTGTGGGTGCTTACTATATTTACTTGCTAAATAAACATGTCTGTTTACTAATTGATACGTAGTTCGTTGGTGATAATAAACAGTGATGTCTGGGGTTAAATTGGACGTGCTATGGTCACCATTACACCATGATAAGTTTGTGATATGGGGTCCGGACATAACCTTATACGAAGTCTCTCGGATCAAGGAAATAGAGAAGAAAACAACTTGTACGTAGTTAATTTATATTATTATTTATATTAGGGAGGCATAGTTCATCATTATTACTAAACCTTGGATAAAATCTTGAGCTGTCAGTTCCTTAAAAACATTTTATGTTCCATTGTTGAGCGGCGGCATTTAAACTTAACTATTTAAAAAACACACAATATTCTCTACCATGACGCATCATTAACACAAACAGTGTCCAGTAGTACCTAAAGATAAGGAATTAATTTCAATACTGTGTTTTTTTTTTATGAATATGGCTGAGGCCCCCATTTGTGCCGCGCATTGTTAGAAATTTGTCATAAAATAAAATTATACCAATAAGAGAAATTCCTTTAAATTTCTAAAAGGAACAGGGTCATGCTCAACAAAATGCAACGCAGCACAACGCACAAGTGGGGCCTGAGGCTTAGTCAACAATAGATTATTCTTCTATACTAAGGTTTATCATAGTTACACTTATCAACATGAAATATTTATTTGTGGTATGTACCTAATGTAGATATGTATATATGTGTATGTTCGTTAGAATGTTGGTAGATGCCTGCACCGTCGCCCTTATAGACGGATATAAAGAGAAGGAAATTTTAGAATGATTCAAGTGGTGCTCAATAGCTCAGTTGGCAGAGCAGTCGCCCTGTAAGCGAAAGGTCGTGAGTTCGAGTCTCACTTGAGCATTTCATGCTTAACTTCTATTCTATATCTTCTTCATCGTAGCATTATTCCTGGTCTCATCCATAGCTTTCACCTTGGAGCCTCGGGTCCACTTCTCTATTTATTCTATATGAAATGTTTTGTTTTAATTTCTAGTTACTCCTATATCTGCCACCCGTGGAGCAACAGTAATCGCTTCACAAAGTGCAAGTGGAGTCCGCTGCGTTGACATTAGCGCCATCCCGGACCAGCCAGAACCATTGCTGGCGTTGGGATATACAAGTGGCAAAGTAACTCTAACTACCCTCAAGCAAAATTATGACCCTCTCGGACTTGTTGGCAGGGAGTTCTGTGAGTATTAGATATTTTTAATTTGTACATTTAAAATCTTACTTTGCATTGTGTTGTTTAAACTGATATATGACTTGAATGAAATTTTTATAGCATTTATTATGTTAACTTCTAAATTCGAGATACATCAGGAAAAAGGCTTGGGTACTTCTTTTTCCTGATGTATGACTTCCTCTGCAGTAAACACAAACATAACAAGGCACTGATTGTGTAGTTGAGATGGTACAAAACTGATGTGAATATGTTTATAGCATAAGTTATTGTAATATTAATTACTAGTTCATCCACTGATAGTAATTCAATAAGATTTCTTTTTATTTAATTATCAGAATACATAAAATTACATTAAGCTTAACTACACAATATAATGAGTGGATATCTCTGCTGGGAAATACACTTTACATAATGCAACAAGCTACCAGCAAATCTGTTTGTAGTCAAGAGACTGATCGCAGATAAAAACACAAAAAAAAAACAGGCTTAACTTAATGTATCGGTAAAGCCACTGGGCATACATGACAACAAAATAATAATAGCCTCACTACCATTGACGCCCAAGGTTGTATGAAGTGGAGAAAGAAGAGCTGGAGGTCTGAGCTCCGAGTTCATTTTGGCCTCTGATGATGATGAATAAAATTATAATTGAAAATCCCAGAATGCTTCTTTTAAAATTTCAGCATCACGTCACCCTCGACTATGCAACTCCGTATCATGGAATCAACAGGAGACAAATATGCTAGCGGTGGCCATGGAGAAGCATCGCAGTGACCACTGCATCCTGCTTTGGGATGTGTACCGGGGATCTCTGCTATGCGATGAGGCTAAAGGTAAGACAATGAATTTGGGACTGATAAACAACTTAAAAATTCCCAGAATATTTTAATTTACTCTATAAGTGAATAAAATTTACATTTAGTACATGTACAGTAGAGTAGGTAGGGTGCATTTAGTATCTGAAACCCTCTGCTAACAATCAAAAATTCAAATCAATCTATAAACTCTCGTGTCGCGGTGTTTGTAGTTAAACTCCTCCGAAACAGCTTGATTGATTCTCATGAAATTTTGTGTGCATATTGGGTAGGTCTGAGAACCGGAGAACATCTGTTTTTCATCCCCCTAAATATTAAGGTGCAGCGGGAACAGGATCTGACGCCTCGAGGGCAGGAAAAAATTGGCGGTACGAAGTTTGTCGGTTCAAGCCAGTAATATAAAGTCAAGGGTATTTTGTAAGATGACATTCTAATGCAAACATCTGATATCAATCACATAGTTGATATTTACAGCAGGAGAGAGTGCCTCCCCACCACCAGATCCTGCGAAGCCCGTAGCAGAGATGGGTCTATCGGAGACGGCGCACAGTGTCACATGGGCTAACTTTTCGCCACGGACGCTCATAGCTTCCATGAACTTGAAGTACATAAAGATATTTGATCTTAGAGGTATGGATTTTTTTTTGTACTTCATGTGTGGCCCATTTCACCTATTTCCTCTGGTTTTTCTTATTGGGGAGTGTGAAAAGTTGAGGTATAGGTTCTATGTTTCCTAATTCAGACAGTTTTCCTACATACTTTTTTTGCCAAGTGTTTTTTTTTATGTAATTTAAATATTTTGATATTACTTGGTTCAATCATAAGTTTTATGTCTCTGATTTTCCTAAAAAAAATCTTTAGCATTGCCTGTTCTTCATACTAGCATCAATCCCTGTGGCTATCCATTTCTTGCAGTCTAACTGCGGGTTTGGCATTGTCTCTTCATGAGTAATACCTATAGTTATGTGGCAGACTTGTCAAACAAGTCGGTGAGCACGACGAGCACGCGCTACTGCTACGGCGTGGCGGCCGAGCCCCGCGGTGGATGGCAGATCGCGTCGCGCGGCGAGGGCGTGGCGTGCGTGTGGGACGCGCGCGCGCTCGCACGCCCGCTGCTCACGCTGCAACATCCCAAGCCTTTGACTCATCTGCAGTGGTGTCCTACTAGGTAACTGTGCTTCTATAGCATGTAATTGGTAAAGTAACATTATATAAGATTATATTGAATAACACACTTGTACTTTTCCACTGACTTTATTTCTGGACCTGACCGGTTTCGCCTTACGGCTTACGGCATTCTCAAAGGTTCACATTGATGTTTTTTGTTAAAAAAAAAAAAAAAACATCAATGTGAACCTTTGAGAATGCCGTAAGGCGAAACCGGTCAGGTCCAGAAATAAAGTCAGTGGAAAAGTACAAGTGTGTTATTCAATATGTGTAGCAGATTCCACCAAGCGCCATCAATCTACAGTATAAACAGTCTTATATAAGATTATTCGTAGAAATTACTGAGAACAAACATAGCGTATGTGTGGAAGGTACTCGCTTCAGACACTTTTGATCTGCTGTGGGGTCCCACAAGGTGTTATTTTATGTAGTCTCAAGAAGACATCGATAACTATCGATGCCGGTGCCTCTTACTCATTTAAGACGTTGCTCCACTTAACTGGAGCAGCAGGTGTCCTCTCAAGAAGACATCGATAACTATCGATGCCGGTGCCTCTTACTCATTTAAGACGTTGCTCCACTTAACTGGAGCAGCAGGTGTCCTAATATTCTCTAATTCTAAAATATTCTATGTATATTATTCTATTTTTCAACGGAAGCAATATAATTAGATATTTCTGTTCAATTTGCAGACGAAACCTCCTTCTGTCACTACAGCGTGATTCAAGTACATTACGCGTTCACGACATCCAGCAAGCGAGCGAAAACAAAGTCAATGTATTGAGTGACAATTCGGTATGCTGCTTTTTTATATTATTAAGGTAACAAGAGAATAAATCTAGTGCTAAACATATTTTATTTTGATTATTAGACAACTGCCACGGCCGTAGAAGCTGAGCTCGAAGAGCAGTACTCCCGCGGTCCCAGCGTCATAGAACGCGAGGTGTCTCCGTCGCCAACGGTGCCCATAGTGACCTTCAGCTGTCATCCTGTCCACGAGGCGAGACTCCTATGTGTTTGTGCCAACGGTGAGTACCGTAGCGGCAGATGTAAGGTTGAAGTAGGACAAGCGAAGTGCGTTAAATGTTTTGTATGATCTTTCCAATGCCTTTGACTGTGTCGAGCATGAAAAATCAATCAGGAGATTGAATCATTACGGCATAAGGATCCAGACTTTCGACCTGACTTTCGTTTGAATAACAGTTGAGAGCGTCAATGATAACGTTATAATTCGTTCGGTGGCTTCTTTGGTTGTTATAGGTGTTTCACAGGGTACGAGGTTTGGACCATTATACCGGTATCTTAAGTTTTCTGTACAGTTCAATCATGTTAGTAAAATTCATCAGTAATTTGTTGGTACCACAATATTCTAAAGCTGTAATCGATGTATCATGCGGTTTGACGCAAACTCCGCACACATATTACGTGAAAATGCACCTGTTGTGTATTAATTACCCCTTTGACCGGTCAACCTCTTTCCAAACGACTGCCTATCACGCTTCTGGTCATGCCAGGTGGACTGGTGGACTACACGGTGAGCGAGCGCGTGACGCTGGCGTGGGGCGGCGGCGGCACGCTGCTGTGGACGGGCGCGGGGGCGGGGGTGGGCGCGGGCGCGGGGCGCGCCACGCTGCGCATGATGCGGGATGACTTCTATGCCGCCATCGGCGACGTGTCCTACGTCATGAAGCGCCGCGCCATGACCGACTACGGGCTCAAGGTGCGTACCCGACGGATAAAGTATCAATTTTTTTTTATTACATCATATCTCAAAAATATAGTTGGATCATTTAATAAAGGACTGCTTGACATATTTGTCACCCTCATCAGTATTAAAAATACATTTGTCTAATTTCAGTTGGCATCGTATAAAATATCTATACAAAAATGTTAATAATTAATACTTATATTTTTCAATATGGCCTTTGATTTTGTAAACCATCAAACTGTAGTTAGAAATTTTAGGAACTGTAGATATAAACAGTTTTACTGAACTGCATTGCAGTTATTTCAGCTGATACGGATACCCATTAATTGATTAAAATTGTATAACGAGTACAGTAACAGGCATAATAAATATCAAAATTCAAAATCAACTGACATGGAATGCCACAGGGTAGCGTATTGGACCATTACTTTCTCTTCTGCTATGTAGGTATGTTAATTATTCACAATTAAAAATAAAAATTAAATCTAATGTTATCTCCTAAACGCAAATGACGTTAAATATATTTGTGAACATGCAAAAACTATTCTTTTATTAAATTATATAATCGAAATGCGATTCAATTTGTTTTCAGCCAGATTTATGGCAAAATGCGGATCTGGCAGACGACGACGCTCTTAGTGCACTCTGGCACTTTTTGGCACTCAGTAAATCTCTAGTTGAGGATGGTAAGTTTCGACGTCAAATTTTTATATATTTTTGTCTTCATAAAATTTGGGCAGTACTTTTTCTGTTTCTCCTGATAGGAAATTTGGTACAGTTGTGCAATTCTGTAAGCATTTAGTGTTGAGCGCAGCGACCTTGATAGAGATTGTCATTGGTCCCAGTCCGGGTGACGTCATTGATAGATCGACGAATCATGAATTTTAGCCAAGTACATGTCCCGCCTGCAGGTTGTATCCGCAACAGTCCGTGGAAGCACCCTGGCGTGCGCACGGTGCTGCGGTCGGCGGGGGACGGCGGCTACCGCTCGGAGATGGTGGCGTCCATACTGCCCGACCTGCCCAACCGGAGGGTCACCATCTACAGGTGGGCTAGCTAAGGGCTCTTGTGTTTAGCATTGGACTTATAAGTATTAAGCTTATACGAAGCAACAATAAATGCAAGCATTGTACAGTGGCATTGCGCGTGGTCAACAGTTTACGCCGATCCGCGCTATTTTACCATTACATACATTTAGTATCATTACGACAATCAATCAGTTCGGGTGTACTCACTATTCTATCATTATCAATCATAGCATATCATTTTGGATTAAGTTGAGTTAATATACAGTATAACTTCATCTTTTATTTATCACCTCAGTACAAGTAGCAGCTCGTACAAAGCTTGTATGTTTTAATGTCATTTGTGTGATAGTTATTTATAGTTGCGTGTGGTCGGTTGATGACTTTTCGCGTTGTGTAATATGTTTATCCGTATAACCCACAGAGCATCTAAAGAGAGGAGGTGGTATAATCAGATGTCTCTGAAAGAACGTGTGTTATTTTATTGGGGTAGGGGTGTGCTGAATAGGGTTTGAACTGTGATGACGTTAGGATTGGCCCAAAAGTAATAGTGTACAAGTACTTAGACCACCTCCTCTCTGTTATTGATCTGTGGTACAGCTGGTCTAGCATTATTTTTAACATGTGAAGGTTCATTCATCGTCGTGGCTAGTCAGTCGACTATTCAAGTGTATAGGTTTATGCGATTTATTAGGAACAATTTAACAATAATTTATATACGATTAGAAAGCACACATGGCTGTGAGTTGGATTGTATGAAATCGACTGACTCCGTAGGTGGCGCTGGCGCGCCATGCAAACGTAAATACAGTGCGCCGCCTCGGCCGGTCGCTTTAGTGCACTCCATGCTCTGTCTGCGGTGCGACGTTCTGAAACGTTCATATTTGTTGGTCGCTACAATGTGAATAAGGGCCGGCGCCCATTATCGGCATCAGCTTCAGGATTTTTTGGCCGAGCATAAATAGATCTTATCGCTATCATCATAAAATTGAAATTTCAATGACGATCGTCGGCATCGATCGGCATTCTGCAGCGGTATGGTTACCAATTGAAGTTCAATCTCATCAATATGATTTATTGTTATTTGACAAATGCAAATCCGGATGCTTGCCGATGCCAGCACTAGGTGCCGGCTTTAAACGTGTATCGTTGTGCAGGAGCGCGGAGCGCACGCGCGCGCTGCAGCTGTGCGGCTGGGGCTGGGGCTGGGAGAACGCGCTGGCCGGCGTGGAGCGCGCCGAGGCCGAGGGCACGCCCTGCCGCGCCGCCGCGCTCGCCGCCTTCCAGCTGCGCGTGCGCGCCGGCCTCGACGTGCTGGCGCGGGCCCGCGAGCCCGAGCTGCGGGTGGCCGCGCTGGCGCTCGCCGGGCTCAGCGACGAGCGGCTGTGGCGCGAGGCGCACGCGCACGCGCACGCCGCGCTGCCCGACCCCTACCTGCGCGCGCTGCTGCGCTTCCTGGCCGCGTCCGCGCCCGCGCACCCCACGCACCACCAGCCGCCCGCGCACTACCCCGACCTGTCCGCCGTGCTGGTCAGTACCACTGCAGGACCGACCCGTGCTGGGCAGTACTACTACAGTACCGACCCGTGCTGGGCAGTACCACTACAGTACCGACCCCTACCTGCGCGCGCTGCTGCGCTTCCTGGCCGCGTCCGCGCCCGCGCACCCCACGCACCACCAGCCGCCCGCGCACTACCCCGACCTGTCCGCCGTGCTGGTCAGTACCACTGCAGGACCGACCCGTGCTGGGCAGTACCACTACAGTACCGACCCGTGCTGGGCAGTACCACTACAGTACCGACCCCTACCTGCGCGCGCTGCTGCGCTTCCTGGCCGCGTCCGCGCCCGCGCACCCCACGCACCACCAGCCGCCCGCGCACTACCCCGACCTGTCCGCCGTGCTGGTCAGTACCCCTGCAGGACCGACCCGTGCTGGGCAGTACCGCTACAGTACCGACCCCTACCTGCGCGCGCTGCTGCGCTTCCTGGCCGCGTCCGCGCCCGCGCACCCCACGCACCACCAGCCGCCCGCGCACTACCCCGACCTGTCCGCCGTGCTGGTCAGTACCCCTGCAGGACCGACCCGTGCTGGGCAGTACCGCTACAGTACCGACCCCTACCTGCGCGCGCTGCTGTGCTTCCTGGCCGCGTCCGCGCCCGCGCACCCCACGCACCACCAGCCGCCCGCGCACTACCCCGACCTGTCCGCCGTGCTGGTCAGTACCCCTGCAGGACCGACCCGTGCTGGGCAGTACCGCTACAGTACCGACCCCTACCTGCGCGCGCTGCTGCGCTTCCTGGCCGCGTCCGCGCCCGCGCACCCCACGCACCACCAGCCGCCCGCGCACTACCCCGACCTGTCCGCCGTGCTGGTCAGTACCCCTGCAGGACCGACCCGTGCTGGGCAGTACCGCTACAGTACCGACCCCTACCTGCGCGCGCTGCTGCGCTTCCTGGCCGCGTCCGCGCCCGCGCACCCCACGCACCACCAGCCGCCCGCGCACTACCCCGACCTGTCCGCCGTGCTGGTCAGTACCACTGCAGGACCGACCCGTGCTGGGCAGTACCACCTATAGTACCTGCGCGCGGTGCAGGGAAACACAAAGTGCAAAGCTAAAACTAAGTCTTGGTAGTCATTTTAAAAACTCATAAATAAAATCCACATTCTCCTGCAGGATGAGACGGGCATGCGGCTAGAGGACCGCGTGGCGTTCGCGTGCATCTTTCTCTCCGACACGAAGCTGCACGACTACATCCGACAGATGAGCGACACGCTCACCGAGCAGGGCGACCTCTCCGGCATACTGCTCACTGGTGAGATATTTGCCGCTTTTAATTGTAAAAAATATCAAATTATTGTAATCTTATCAATTTTTATCTCTCATGCACCACTATAAGAGGTTATTACATAGACTAGCTATTACATAGATAGGCTAGACTAGAAGCGTATCTAACATCTATGTATCCAACATCTAATTACACCGCTCGATAACTAAACGATCATATCCGGCTCGAAGGACCCTGAAAACAGTTAGAATTGCCAATTTCATTTTGAAAACTGTTGAAAACCAGATCTGAGCGTAGTTATTTTTAATCTTTTTAATTATGAATTCAGGATTTGAACCCTCCTTTTAACCATGTACCTGCCCCCTCCTCAGGCGCGTCCCCCGAGGGCGTGGCGCTGCTGCAGCGCTGGGTGGAGCAGGGCGGCGACGTGCAGTCGGCGGCGCTGCTGGCGGCGCGCTGCTTCACCGCCGACCTGCTCAAGGAGCAGCGCGCGCTCAACTGGCTCGACAGGTCAGGCACTGCTACATACAGTACCCCCCCCAGCGTCCCCCGAGGGCGTGGCGCTGCTGCAGCGCTGGGTGGAGCAGGGCGGCGACGTGCAGTCGGCGGCGCTGCTGGCGGCGCGCTGCTTCACCGCCGACCTGCTCAAGGAGCAGCGCGCGCTCAACTGGCTCGACAGGTCAGGCACTGCTACATACAGTACCCCCCCCAGCGTCCCCCGAGGGCGTGGCGCTGCTGCAGCGCTGGGTGGAGCAGGGCGGCGACGTGCAGTCGGCGGCGCTGCTGGCGGCGCGCTGCTTCACCGCCGACCTGCTCAAGGAGCAGCGCGCGCTCAACTGGCTCGACAGGTCAGGCACTGCTACATACAGTACCCCCCCCAGCGTCCCCCGAGGGCGTGGCGCTGCTGCAGCGCTGGGTGGAGCAGGGCGGCGACGTGCAGTCGGCGGCGCTGCTGGCGGCGCGCTGCTTCACCGCCGACCTGCTCAAGGAGCAGCGCGCGCTCAACTGGCTCGACAGGTCAGGCACTGCTACATACAGTACCCCCCCCAGCGTCCCCCGAGGGCGTGGCGCTGCTGCAGCGCTGGGTGGAGCAGGGCGGCGACGTGCAGTCGGCGGCGCTGCTGGCGACAGGTCAGGCACTGCTGCAGCACTCGAACGACTCATACACACAGCTTCTACAGCTTGAACCATGTATCTTGAACCTAAATCACGAGATAGAAAAGGCCCTAGCACCGGTGAATTTGAGCTCATCCACCGCAGTAGCACCCCGTGCTATCTTCAAAAACATCCAAGACACGCGCTCTCTACGCTCAGTACACGTTGTACTGTGCGTATAGAGCACATTTGAGTACATTTAGGTCCAAGATATGTGAATCGTACTATACTACATCCAGTCTGTTAACGAAGCCATCTGGGCAAAGCCGCACGATTGCTTTGTCTAGATGGCTTCGATTCGTGCTGGGGGAGGGGAGTGGTTGGGGACGGGGTACTACTCGTACCGAGTACCATACATTTTACTCGGAACTGAGGACTCAGGGCTGTCTCATTTGTAATCACGCTTTTTAATTTTATAATTTTTTTATTAACTCGTTTTGTTTGTTAAAATTGTTTTTCTTTCGATTTCGATTACGATTGTCAATTTAGCGATTAAAGATGATGGACACGAAATTTTCACTAAAATCGATATCGGTATCGCTTCCAGGATTTTTGAGGTCGCTGATTACGAATGTATCATCCATTTAGCGATCAAAGGGGTGACTCGAAATTTTCAATAAAATCTACTCAGACTCTGACTCAGACTCAAAATCAGATTCAAAAAGTCGTACTTAAAATATTACGTTTGTTTGACCATAATTGCGCGTCTATTATTCAAAGAAATCTCAAAACGTTTAATAGACACAACCCGTGACCAGAGGGCTGGTTTATTCCTTGCGCAAAGGATTGGCATTGCCATTCAACGTGGCAATGCCGCCAGCCTTCTGGCCACCCACCCGGTTGACGTCCATAGGGAGGAATTCTTTTACACATATTGTTTCATCTGCAGTTTTACACATATTATGTCTTGTTTTATATTTTTATTTATTTATTTAAATATATAAAATAATATTGGCTAACTATAACAGGAGATACGACCAAAAGTCGCAATAGCCAACATCTACGCGAGCGGAACCGCGGGCATCAGGTAGTTATTTATATTAGCGCGAGTTGACAGAACAAAGAGACTAAATAAGGGTTAAATAAATTATGCTGAAAATAAATTAAAAAGAAAAACTGAAGTGACAACCCTGACAAAACTGCAAAAGGCGGCATATCCGCAAACATCAAACGCGATGTACTACTGTAAAATTAGTCGTTATACTGTGCTGCTACTATACGTGCTGACACAATTCATGACTATGTAAGACTCTAGCATTGCAGAACGAGTTTTTAGGTCTCTTTGACAGTAAGGGAGCACGAGGCGGTGGTACCCGCAAATCAGTTTGCTCATCATATCCTTTAGGAATAATATGATCTGTGGTACAAATTCAAATGATTGTAATCCATACTTCCATACTTAATAATAAAAATGCGAAAGTAACTCTGTCTGTCTGTATGTTACGCTTTCACTTCTAAACCACTGGACCGATTTTGATGAAATTTGGTATATAGGTAGATTAGACCATGAGAAAGGACATAGGCTATGTTTGGTCGCGATAACCGACATCCACGCGGGTGGAGCCGCGGGCAAAAACTAATGTATTATAATGTTGAATACAAGTTTGGATTAAAAATTAGTATCTAAATCACTTCTCTAAATGGAAAACTCGGATCGACTGAGCTACCTGAGCACGTCCAGGATATTTAAGATTGCGTCATACGCCTTGCGGTGACTAGAACCATAAACAGAAATGAAAGATGAAGATTTCAGTAGAATAGTCGTCGGGAACTTGAATAGTTTTTATATTTATGTATCCTAAAAATACATTGTTATAAGTTATATTACACTAGGTGATAAAATTCGCTATCGCCAACACGGGGTAGCGTGGCCGAGCGGTCTAATGCGCTGGTTTAAGGCACCAGTCTCTTCGGAGGCGTGGGTTCGAATCCCACCGCTGCCAAATATACTTTTTATACTAATAAAACTCCAATACTAACTAGAAACTATTTTTAGTACCATTATCTAGTAAAATTGTTGACATATATGAGGTCGAAAGTGTATATTTTTATATTTGTTTATTCGTTTCGGTGGTTTATCTCATTTAAGTTTCAACATAACCTATCTAAGTAGGTAGGTATACTTTTAAATTACTTGTATATTGACATTTCATTCATATCAGTTGGTAACAAAGGTAATCAGTTCTATTTATTCCACCTCTTGCGTGGATGTCGGTTATATCCTCTCCAAAAGTCTAATCTATCATCACCGGAGGGTTAGGCAGAGGTGATTCAACACCCACATTTTACCAATCAATGTATTAGGTCCCACGTAATAGGGGGTGAGCCTATTACCATATTCCATTGTTGACTATTAAGCGGGGCGTGAAAAGGCATTTGATGAGGCCGTCAAGCTGAGTGCCACCACTGTTAACATGATACATGTTTACTATGGTGACCCTCTTTCCGAGACTTTGCCTTTAGCTTACCATTAGGCAAGGTGAAGTCAAATTGACGTGTCCTTTATAAAAAAAAACTATTATTTCGCATTTATGTTAGTATAATTGTCATTACATACTTTTTATACTCTCTACGTCTGCATTTTCTATCCCTCTGCCTCTATAAGTAACTCCGGTTTATTTTTATATTCCAAAAATACTTTGTTAAGAGCTTTAGAATACTAGATGATAAAATTCGCTCTCGTTAATACAGGGTAGCGTGGCCGAGCGGTCTAAGGCGCTGGTTTAAGGCACCAGTCTCTTCGGAGGCGTGGGTTCGAATCCCACCGCTGCCAAATATACTTTTTTGGTACAAAACTATTGCTTTTTATCGTATTTTCTTTTTGTAAATAAATGAGTATTGTTTAATAAATGAAGTATGAAATATGTGTTCCTATTTAATATAATATGTGCTCGATCTAAAATTCATTTTCATATCTTAGGTACTTCCTGTCTAAAAAGCTATAAGTAATCCACGTCGTTCATATAACATAAAATTAAACGCACATTTTGCGACTTGGACATTTTGCGACCTGGACATTTTTGCTACCATTTGACATTTTGCAAATTGGACCTTCTGAGACTAAACGATCATGTTCATTTTACATAAATAGTTGTTTCAAAACGTTTTAATCAAGTAGATAAGTGACAAAGTATTCCGTCGAATTGAGAATTTCCTTTTTTTGAAGTAGGTGTAGTAGGTACAGTCAACGCCATAAGTTGATTAACACTGAAATATTTTACAAATCTTTTTTATATTGGAATGCATCTGTCTATAGTATCTAAATGTAGTGTTATGATTCCCAGAAGACAAACTTAATTTACATATTCAATGTTTTTTTTTCCACAATTATATGTAAGGTTTAGGGGCAACAGTGTTCAATAAATTAGAATTTGTTAAGCTACTTTTGTAGTTGACTGTACGTGTTTATTGGAGTCTGTTGATGACGAAAAATATGACTAAAAATACAGTTACAGACAAACTGTACCAGAAAGACTTTTATAAAATCCAAGAATATTATGCTTGGAAATGAGCTGTTCGCTCGGCTATGCTACTTAAGCAAAGCATTGTATCTAGACCAAAAAAAATGCACGCTGAATTTCTTGCCGGGGTCTTCTCAGGTCTGGGCCGCGCGTTTCGAACCGGTGGTCCATTTGATAAACTAGTATTTAATATTTACTTAATGTTGACGTTTTGTCGTTGAAGTACCGATTTAATGGTCTATGCAGAATAAACTATTATTGATTTTTGAAAAAACGGACGCGCGCCGATCCTCTTATCATAGATGCATCAAATCCAGGTGCGGCAGGGTCCCGTTTCTTTCGATACCTGTGCTATCATATTTACAAGTATTGTGTTGTGTGCAGCTACCGCACGATCCTGGACAGCTGGCAGCTGTGGTGGGCGCGCTGCGCGCTGGACACGTGGGTGTGCGCGGCGGAGGGCGGGGGCGAGTGGGGCGCGGGCGCGGGGCCGGGGGGCGGGGGCGTGCCGCGCCACGTGTGCGTGGCCTGCACGTACTGCGGCAAGTCCGTGGCGGCGCCCCCCGGCCACCACCGCCCCAGGGTCGCCTTCGCGCGCCTGCCGCCGCCCGCCGCCAAGATGAAGGTACGGCCCTGGTTTATTTTATACCATTTTAGTAGCAGATTAGTTGTAGTATTATTTTTATTTGTAGTTTCTGTTTACCCTGCTGGGCAAAATGGCGTGACTGTATGTATGTTGCAGATTTTCGCGCGGTTCACTTGGGATAGGACTGTTTTGACAGCACTTAGCCTCCTTTTTGGGCCATACGTGAAAGTAGTTATGGAATGGTAGTGGATGGAGAGTGATTATGGGGCATATGGACGTTTGCGGCACCAGAGAACGATGCCAAGGTTTATTCCCATCTGCCACCCCCAGACTTGCCACCGGGGTAGTGTTTGGCACTAATTAGGTGTCGTTTACCACCCCGGTGGTAAATGGCACATAATTAGTTTCATCCGCCCCCTTCATAGTTATAGCACAGTATAACGAGAGATCTTACAGTAGTTCATCGCGTTTGATGTTTGCGAAAATGCCACCTTTTGCCGTTTTGTCAGGGTTGTCACTTCAGTTTTTATTTTATAATTTATTTTTCTGTAATATTCTAAATAATATAACCCCTATTTGTTATCTTTGTTCTGTCAAGGCACATCAACTCACGCTAATATAGATTACTAGCTGATGCCCGCGGCTCCGCTCGCATGTATGTCGGCTATTGCGACTTTTGGTTATATCTCCGGTTCTACTCAACCAATTATGATCAAGCAAACGTAATATTTTAATTCTGAGTTTTTGGATTTCGGTTTCGGTTACAGTTCAGTTTCAGTTTCGGTTTCATTTCGACTTGAATTTGAATTTGAATATTGATTCGGGTTCAGGTTCAGGGTTGGATTCGGATTCGAATTCGAGTTTGAATTTCGCTAATCGCCGGAATCGCTAAATTGAGGATATATTCGTAATCAGCGACCCCAAACACGCTGAAAGCGATACTCATATCGATTTTGGCGAAAATTTGGAGTCCACCATCTTGGATCGCAAAATGGATGTTATATTTGCAATCAGCAACCCCAAAAACCCTGAAAGCGATACCCATATCGATTATGGTGAAAATTCCGAGTCCGCCATCTTGGATCGCGAAATGGATGTTACATTCGCAATCAGCGAGTCCAGAAACCCTGAAAGCGATACCCATATCGATTTTGGTGAAAATTTCGAGTCCGCCATCTTGGATCGCGAAATGGATGTTATATTCGCAATTAGCGACCCCAAGAACACCGAAAGCGATACCCATATCGATTTTGGTGAAAATTTTGAGTCCGCCATCTTGGATCGCGAAATGGATGTTATATTCGCAATCAGCGACCCCAAAAACCCTGAAAGCGATACCCATACCGATTTTCGTGAAAATTTCGATTCCGCCATCTTGGATCATCAAATGAATGTTATATTCGCAATCAGCGAGTCCAAAAACCCTGAAAACGATACCCATATTGATTTTTGTCAAAATTTCGTGTCCGCCATCTTGGATAGCTAAATATAGAAAACGAAAATAAAAAACTATTTGAACAAACAAAAAGAGTCATGAAAACAAAATAATCACGTGATTAGTGTGATTACAAATGAGACAGCCCTGAATCCTTAGTACCGAGTAAAATGTATGGGCGTACCGAGTAATACCCCGTCCCCCACCACTCCCCTGCCCCCGCACGATTGCTCTGTCTAGACGGCTTCGTTGACAGACTGTATGTAGTATGAATCGTTAGACTGTGGTTATAGGGTCTATTCTCATATCCTATAGGACGTAATGTCAATTAAAATATATTAACTAAATATTTAAAGCTATAGCGGAGTGGAGAAAGTCCTTGTATGTGTGGTTATAAAAAAATAACCACGAAGGTTAATGCGGGAGCTCCGCTCCGCTATCGCCTTAGCGTTCTAACTTAATCTATCGGGGTGAGCAGTGTCCTTTTTTTATAACCCATACCACATATATTTCTTAAATTGTAGGTAAATAAACTGAAGGGGGCGGATGAAACTATTTATGTGCCATTGACCACCGGGGTGGTAAACGACACCAAATTAGTGCCAACCACCACCCCGGTGGCAAGCCTAAGGCTGACAGATGGGAATAAACCGATCCCAAGGGAGTCTTCTCGAAAACGTAGATGGCCCTGGGTCAGTTGGGGTGCGAGGGATATGCTGTAGACAATCTTACATCGCGGTATCTGAAGATCCAAGACAATGTGCGGTTTTAGACAGTTTGAGTCCAACATAACCACCTTCACCTTGGCGTATTCGAGGTGGTCTCTGCACAAAAAAAAAGGGATAACGAAAATCGTATGAATAAGAGGATTAAAAGCCGGGAAGTAGAAAGTCGAGTTCCGAACTGAAGACCTTGAATACAATCGAGACTCAACGTTGAATTATTACAGCTTTTGGAACGTTCCAAGTGAACACTATAGGTTGCTGGTTCATTTGGCACGCCCTACTAGGTCGTATGCCCTTGTAACGCGATGTATCTCGTGTGCATAGCAAATCTCGTCGTGTCCGCACTGCCGCAAGCCGCTGGCGCGCTGCGGCGTGTGCTCGCTGCACCTGGGCACGGGGGCCGGCGCGGGGCCAGGCGCGCACTTCGCCGGCTGGTTCAGCTGGTGCGTGGCCTGCAGGCACGGCGGCCACGCGCAGCACCTCATCAACTGGTTCAAGTGAGTACCCCACACAGGTGCTGGTGTCCCCTGCACCTGGCACGGGGGCCGGCGCGGGGCCAGGCGCGCACTTCGCCGGCTGGTTCAGCTGGTGCGTGGCCTGCAGGCACGGCGGCCACGCGCAGCACCTCATCAACTGGTTCAAGTGAGTACCCCACACAGGTGCTGGTGTCCCCTGCACCTGGCACGGGGGCCGGCGCGGGGCCAGGCGCGCACTTCGCCGGCTGGTTCAGCTGGTGCGTGGCCTGCAGGCACGGCGGCCACGCGCAGCACCTCATCAACTGGTTCAAGTGAGTACCCCACACAGGTGCTGGTGTCCCCTGCACCTGGCACGGGGGCCGGCGCGGGGCCAGGCGCGCACTTCGCCGGCTGGTTCAGCTGGTGCGTGGCCTGCAGGCACGGCGGCCACGCGCAGCACCTCATCAACTGGTTCAAGTGAGTACCCCACACAGGTGCTGGTGTCCCCTGCACCTGGCACGGGGGCCGGCGCGGGGCCAGGCGCGCACTTCGCCGGCTGGTTCAGCTGGTGCGTGGCCTGCAGGCACGGCGGCCACGCGCAGCACCTCATCAACTGGTTCAAGTGAGTACCCCACACAGGTGCTGGTGTCCCCTGCACCTGGCACGGCCAACTACTTGGCGACAATGAGATAAATAAATGGACATCGAAAATTATAATATAACTCACCAGGCTCATCATTTCACATGCAATTAAGAAGTCTATTACAGGTGCCTCGAGGGGCTATCTAGATGACCCTGGGTCAGCCGGCGCGTGAGAGATATGCCTGAGGCAATCTCTCGACATCCAATAACCTAAGACAGCCTGTTACCCGTGAAGGATTCTGCATATTAAAAAATGTCCATTACATATACAATAAAAAAAATTCACTCATTCAATACGATTAAATGTTGATAAAAATCTCTCACCTGCCATTTACATATACAAGTTGATTTTACCTCCAAGGCTGAATTGTCTAACCAAACGTTGTTGGTGCATGCCTTGTAAGGCGAACTTCCCTAGCTCTACAGCCTGCTAAATACATAGTTCAAATACATACGATAATTGACTTCTTTCCGTCACAGGGAACACACGGAGTGTCCAGTGAGTTCCTGCAACTGCCACTGTGCTGCGCTCGACCCGCCGGACAGGTTCTAGCCTAGCGACGCTTAACTTAGCTCATCAAAGGTTCACTAGCTAGTGTAAATTATGGACTTAAATGTCTTTTGAAGGGTAACAACATCAATTTAACTCGATAAAAGTGAACATCCAAAACGGTTCCCTAGCGATATTTTGTATGAATATCGGTAGATGGTTTTAAAGTCACCCCAAGATACTCTTCTAGATCTACTCTACTCTTCAGATAAAATTGGTTTGGTTTTCATATTTATACAAGGTGATTTTATAGTCGTCTCGGAAAAAAAAATTGGGCACAGTTTCAATAGCAAAATTATCTGAAAGTATTAATTTGATGAATTAAAAAAAAATAAACACCCCCATACATATTTCCTTTCACCTGAACATTATTCCCATACATTATAAAAAAAAAATTCTTTCGCCTAATTAATACTTCCAGATGATTTTGCTATCGAAACTTTGCCCAAATTCTTTTTTTACGAAACGACTATAAAATCACTTTATATAGGCGAAATTCGAACATCCATGATGTGGCCGTGTGGGTGTGACTCAGTTGGTCAGAGCATTCCGCGGGTAAGTTTGTGATAGGACTCTGCCAATTAAGCTAGTCGAATCATCTGTTAATATGAATATGTTTTGTTATTATTGTAAATAAGCTTAATTATCGACTGCCTGATTTGTAAAGCTTCAGTTATTGTACAGGCGCTCGGTCGATAGCATATATTAAAATAATGATTGAAGTTACTAAATATGTGTTTTATATACTATACAGCATAAATAGGATTGTCAAGACGCCATTTTGTTTAAAATATTTGAGATACTACACAGTGTTCAGTACATATTTATACAGATACAGTCAATTTTATAACAATTATAATATATTATCTACTTTTTATTACTACCGATAATTTTCAACAACACTGCCAAGCCGGGAATCAAACCCGGGACCTGATCCACATTAGCGGAACTGCTTCGCCGCTAAAGTAGAACAAACTATAGAGAATTTATTTTGTAAATGATTAATAAGCTTGTGTTCATTGTATAAAGATAAATGTATATTATATTTTATATTAAAGTAAGGCTAAACGCACACGGGCAAATATTTTTGTATCTAGTTCGTAAGAGGGTTTATTTTTAAATACAATAATAATCAATATATCAATATGTATTCTTTATTATCGCCCCGCATGCAACCCTGGTGCAATACATATTAGGCCTCGCCTCTCGTGGTGCAAATTATTATGATTTGCAGGGGAACATATTAGTATCACGGCTATCTTTCTAACCGACTTTAAAAAGGAGGAGGTTATTGTATTCGACGATCTATAATAGTCCCTCGATTATAAGTAGGCAAATACGATAGAACAAACAGAATAGAATTTTCTAACTAAAGAACTGATTAACCTATAAATAAAATTATTTTTTCATTCAAGATCAAGTCTTAGTAAAATTTTGCTATTTATAATGTTGTAGCACGTGGGATCCATCAGTGCCACGACCTACCACTATGCCTGACGCCTGTAATATTTTTTTTTTATATTTTGAAATGCTTGAGGCCTAATGTGTATTTTATAACCATTATAATACCTAAGTCAATTGTTTTTTTTGTCATTTTATGATTAAAAAATAAAATTATTTTATTTATTGTTATGTTTTAATACTAATCTGTAGTGCCTGCCCTAGGTTTATCGAAACTAATATGGCTATCAAATATACATACCTACATAATTTGATGATGATGATGAATTAAGTTTCTTTCATCGCAATCGGTTGAGTAGAATCGGAGATATGACCAAAACCGATAACGGGCGGAGCCGCGGGCATATGCTAGTGTATTAATAGTTACACTTGCATAGTATATAAAAGTTCTAAATACAGGGATATACTGGCTGCCTGAGTGGAATACCTATAGCAAAATTTAAATTAAGAATGAATAAAAAAAAGAAATTCCCGCCAATTTTGGCACAATTTAATCTGTGAATTTGAATTGAATACAGACATTTTTTGGCTGTGCTTATTGTTTTAATAAATAATGTAAGTATGTGTGTAAATATAATTAAACAAGGTGCTTCTGTGGCAATGGTGAGATATTGACTCAGAAATTGTTTCGTGGATAATGTGTTCGCATCAAAACTTTGAAACAAATATTTGAAACTTATTTCTTCTGCAAGTGGAAACCCAAGAATGGCGCCAATCTGCACTAAGCAGCTGAGATTGTTGTTTTCGATGTACAACCGGCCACAGTAAGTATCTAAGAATATCATATACTAGCATTTGCCTGCGACTTCGTCCGCGTTAAGTTCAAAATAGAAAGGTTTATTATCTTACGTTTGTTTGATTGCAATCAAACAAACGTAAGATTTTAAGTCTGATCAAGATCTTTCTTATAAAAAACACGCTTCAAAATCCGGTAGTTATTGCGTCCATCGCGAACAAATATTTTCAATTTACAATAATTTATTAGTACTTATAGAAATTGAATTTTTAATTTTATTATACTAATACTTGCCATACAATTATTTCACATGACGGCCTGCTTACAACAAATGACTAAGCGTATTTGTATACTTTGCTGGAATCTTCTTAACATAACATAAACTCACGCCTGTATTCCCCGAAGGGGTAGGCAGAGGTGCTAGCACCCACATTTCGCCAGTTTATGTTTAGGTCCCAATGTAATAGGTGGCGAGCCTATTGCCATTAACCGGGCACTTATAAACCTGCGATAAATACACACATAACTTCGAAAAGCATCGAAAAGTCATTGGTGTGTGCCATGGTAAACCTGGGATCGAACCCGAGACCTCGTCTCAGCAGTCCATTACCCATACCACTAGGCTACCGCAGATACCGCAGATGGAATCTTCTTCATCGTACCGCTAATCCCAGTCGCATCCGAAGCTTTCAGCTTGGAGTCTGGGGTCCGCTTTACCAGACTAACTGCGGATTTGACTAAACTTCGATATTTTTCTATGACCTCCACAACCCAAAGACGATATCGAAGCATTGCAGCTAGACCAGTTGTACTTTTGAGGGCTCCAACTACCCGTAACGACTGCCATAGATGTTCGAATGGCAATCGGGACCGACGGCTTGACGTGCTCTCCGAGGCACGACCAGACCAATGAAAAACTCATATTCATGCATACAAAAATCGTTGATGTCATAATGTATCTACCCTATAATATACTTACCTGCTTTTGTATGTATTAGGTGGTATTTTTATGGTGTCAAATAAATAAGTCTAAATGAGTTTAAATAAAAATTCGTTTATATTTCCAAATATATATATAATATATATACATTAATTAAATAATCATTTCATCTTTATTCCAATTTAACAATAAAATTTTCAAAGACACAACATTTGTTTAACTCTGTTTATCGTACAAGGATCCCATCCCGTAGGTACGTTGTATACACACAGACAGCCGTCATACAAAAATATTTATATAATAGAGGCGCGAGCGAGCGTTGAACCCGCACTCGCGCCGAGACAAGCGGTCGGCTACTCAACTATTTCGCTCTCGGAAACCTCATCACATTCGGCTAGTTCAATATACGACTCATATAAACAATAAATCTGACTCTGCGTACAAACTAATTACATCCATAGAACTCTGGGTCGACAGACGTCACCGGGACCGCGAGCGACATCCATACAACACCGATACACAACATCGTCTCCGTACGGAGGAAATATAGAAATTCACCATTTAATAGTTTAATTAGACTCGTTTAAAAATTCTAATTCGTTTCATATTCAGTTATCACACGTTACAAAAAGTGGACGCGAAGTCCGAAGGTTACCTCGTTGGTGGGACGTGTAAATAATCCTACCATTGGTGTGTTTGCACACAAAGCGTAAAGAACCTACTATGACCTGGCGTTTGGTTGTAAGAAAGGAAATACTCATGTAATCGCTTCTATGAATGAAAACGTAAGAAAATCGGCACTGACCTGTGTTCCACCTCGTGAGGATTCAGCTGCAGACAGGCGTGGTTCCTGGCACGTGTTGGTGGGTAGGTATATTTCGACCGGTCGGTTATTTTCTTGAATTTGTCGTTTTCTTCCGATACACTTCACTTATACTGACTTGAGAATGTGGCCAAAGGAACTTATAGAATTACACAGAAAGAAACGAGGAGTTGAATTAATCAAACTTCCGTTTTTGTGCGGTAGCGGAGTCAAAGACACCTTTCGGCGCTGGGGCGTTTTAGTGACTGATTAAAAAATGCGAGCGGGTAGATGATCCGCCGTGGTGCTTGAGAGTCCCGCTCATAGAAACTTCGTTCTCAAAATATAGTTCGAACAGATCCATTCACAGCGCCATTCATTGGCCTCCTCCAACACCAAGTGGTCAACAGATGAGCGCCAATATTCAAACATTATTCGATACATAGAAGCGGTTTGTTAAATTACAAAATTGAAATACAATTAAATTATGTGGGAAATAATTAAGAAAATACATAAGCGCTCCACCATGCACCCGGCTTTGGAACGTCGCAAGACGTTACGAAAAAAACAAGCGAACACTGGCTGATTAGAGCCCATAGTGAATTTGTATAACATAATAATACACATAGCGAAAATAACAACTTAGACTAACAATATTCTATCTAAAGTATGTTTAAAGTTTGAGTTAAAAATTAAAGTTTAAGATTCTATTCAGCGTTGTAAGTTATTGCGTTGGGATAGGATACAATTTGGTTACAGCGCGTTTGTAAGTACCAGTACGCGTTTTATATATTATGATAGACATGAGGAGTCCAGGTCCAGTATGACAATTGACAACGTGAAAATACTGAATTATTAGATCAACAACGTGATCGCGTTTAGGGAGAAGGACAGGATGTAATCCTGATACAGAATGAGGTTCGATCTTAAATTTAAATCGTGCGGATTTTAAAACGTATGTAATGATACGTAGTAGTTTCTGCCAAGAAGAAACACGTTGTGCTAATGTACATAACAATGGCGACTCTGTGTGTTTTGTTGTCACACTCAACACATTTGCCTCATGCTCAGGTAAGTCAGAACAGTTGGCGGGAGAGAATGACTTAATAGGCCATTCATCAGGGAGGCCGCGGATCCATGCTGGACCGTTCCACCACAAATCATAAGTCAAAAGTTGCGAGGGGAGCATGCCGAGTGATAGACAATCACTCGGGTTAATGTCTCCGGCGACGTGACAAAAATGTTCAGCGTTCAAGTTTTCTTGACACTGAGCGACCCGGTTGCTAACAAAAATCGACCACCGATGTGGTGACGAGTGAACCCATGATAAGGCAATCGTGGAATCAGAAAAGGCGTAAATGTCAGTAATGGGAATGCGTAATGCATAAGAATCACGTACAGTTCTTATTAACTTTGACACAAGCAAGATAGCACATAACTCTAAGCGAGCAAGCGTAGTAATCTTTGTCGGAGTGACCTTTGATTTCGCACACAAAATGCGAGTTTGAATGCCAGATGGGTCGGTACAATGTGCATAAATAACACATCCCATGCCATTCAGGCTGGCATCACAAAATGCGACAAGACGTAATTCGCAATCAACTTCGACACCTATATATCGCGGAATTTTTAATGTGTCAAGCAATTTTAATTCTTGAACGAGAGCGGAAAAGCGTGAGCGTATATGCTCTGGAGCAGGGTCATCCCAATCACTCTTACTAAGCCAAAGTTCCTTAATTAACAACTTGGCGTAGAGTATCACAGGTGCCACCAACCCGAGCACGTCAAATAGTCGTGCAACTATAGGGAGTATATTTCTCTTAGTGCACTTCTCATCTACCAAGGTGGATGTGAAATAAAAATTATCTCCACACGGCTCCCACGAGAGACCTAAAACCTTTGCGACATGACTGCCAACATCAAACTCAAGCGATTTGCGGTGAGTATTTATATCAGCGTTCATTGCGATAGGAAACAGCCTAAGATTTAATAATAATAAAAACAGGTCTGCCTGTAAATTGGGACCAATATGTAAAATATCATTGAGCGAAAGACAAGTGTGGGTTTTAGCGCTCGCGTCTAACACAATACGCGGCATCGGTTTGTCATGTCGAACTACTGCGTGATGTGGTATGTAATAACCATCCATAGACAAATTAGAGTCATCAACGAGGCCAAGACAACCGTTATCCAAACAATCCCGAATAACCATATTGTAATTTTCGCGTACGGTTGGTGATTGACGAAGTTTACGCTCGAGCGACAAAAACCGGCGGTGAGCGACGCCGCGCGAGTTCCCTAGTTCAGAGGGATCCTTGCAGAACGGCAGCGCAACAGATGTGAAAATATTCTCACACTCGGTTTCTTCTGGAGACAATAGGCGCTTCACAGGAACTTCCTCAAGTTCCCAAAATTTTTGCACTAAATCAGTTAGTGCTAGCGCAGAAAAGGATGCGGTTGTAGGCACAACATCTTTACGTGGGTAATCACCCATAAGTACATACCCAAACGCGGTTGATAGTACACAAGGGGCACTGGGACCACACTCGACTCTATTTCCTAAGTAGATATACGGGAAGAGCTGTGCACCTAATATTATATCAATGTTTCCTGGAATGTTCCAGCTTAAGTCAGCAAGCGGTAAATCGCGAAGATTTAACTCGCTATCACACTTAATTAATTGCGAGGGCAATTGATCCGTAAGGCTATTCATAACTAACGCATGTATAGTATACTTATGATCTGCATAAATACGAGATTCAATGTCCAAATACACATAGCCTATTATCATGTGCGAAATGGAGCCAACACCTTTGACAACAGAATTACTCATTGGTATTATTGGTAAATTTAATAAACGACAACAGGACAATGTTATTAAGTTATTCTGTGAGCCATTATCAATTAGACATCTGACTACAGATTTATTTCCAGTGCTACCTTTAGGGCGAGCATACACCTGAGCGGTTGCCAAGAGAATATCACCCTTATGGCTAGAGGCATACGAATGCACAGTGCTTGAAGCGAGCGGTGACTCAGGAATGGGACTAATATTGTCGCACTGGGGCGGCGAGAAAGGGACAGCACTCGTCGCATGCGAGTGCGAATTATTAACATTATCAAAATGCAATAATTTATGATGTTTTTTCTGACAGAAACAAACTGACGTACTTTTACATCGCGGGAGATTATGTAATGTGCTTAGACAATTCACGCAACCACGCTTAGATTTAATAAACTCATATCTAGCCTTTGCATTTTGCATATTTTTAAACTGAGCGCAGTTATACAGGTGTCGGTGGTCGCGGCCGCCACATAAACAACAGGGCGCGTTACCTGCGGCGGGCGCATTCGACTTATTATTAATCGGCACACTGACAACAAACGACTTAGAATTACGCTGTACACGCCTATCATTAGACTGTGGTGTCCCAGCAGTGGACGACTTCGCATATGACGAAGACCGCGGGTTTGACCGTTCAATCATCTTAGCATAATCTTGTACAAAGTCGATCAGCTGTTGCGTTGTAGGTACATCGACACCTCGAACAGAAAGTTCGAAGGCTTGGATGGTTAGCGTGTCCATTTTCCTCAAGGCACATTGTAGAAACACGAAGTCCGTTAAATCATTTATACCTAACTCTTTAAGCGCGGCGATAGATGAGGAATATATACCTATAAATGAATCAAGTGAGTTCACACTAGGTGAACAATTCTTTAAGTCTAATATATTATTAAGATAATATGAACCTAATGAGCGTTTATCTTGGTATTTCTTGACCAAGGCGTCCCACACTATACTGTAGGTCTCACTTGACGGAACAATACCGGCAGTGAACTTTAATGCGTCTTTGGTTAATTTTGAGAATAGGTATTGCACACGTTGCGAATCAGACAATTGTGTGTTCGAATGAATATTGGCCTTAAAGGACTGATAAAATGTATTCCAGTTTTCAGGGCGTCCGTCAAAACTCGGAATAACAAGCATTTCCAATTTCACTACAGACGCGTTTGAATTATTCGACCCGTGTGATGCGACCTCCTTGACCTTGAGCGTAGATAATTTATTTCTAATGCGTTTTATTCTCGAATACAATTCATCGAATGAGTCAAGGCAAGAATAGTCGGGCTCCACTGGGGGTTCTAATGATAAATTTAAGCTATTTATTTGATCTACAATCGACTCGAACTTATCGCGAACGACATCGATGTTCTCGGTCTCAGACAGAAAATCTTCATTCGCTCGCGTCGTTATGTCAAAACACACAACTGATTTCGACGATTTATACCAACGATTGATGCGTGCAAACAATAATTCCTTTTTTTGATTCAACAGAATAAGCTTCGTCTCGAGATCTGACGACATGTTTGCAAATTAACGATAGGTAAGACCTACCTATTGAAATATAACAAGAAGATTATCTGTAAGGTACCTACTATAACATAATAGTAATTCAACACAAACAGTTTAGATATACCTACTTTCTTATTGAAAATTGTACTACGGCTTATTATATAATAGCGCAAGTAGCACAGCGGAGCGAGAATGTAACTATGTACTTACGTACCTAGATAGGTACCTACCTACAAGTTACGCGTATGTGAATAGAATGATGATTATTTACCAATTAATACGTAAATCACCAACTATTATAAATATCTACCAATTATTACGTAGATTTAGCGTTTTAAATGCAGAATTTACCAAATAATTTACGTAAATCTGTTAGCGAAAGAAAGTAATGAAACTAAGATGGCGGAAAGAATTCACCAAAATTACGTGAATCTTTTAATTAAATGAATAGGAAAGAAATATTATTCACCAATAATTACGTGAATATGTTATTTACTGGCCTATCCGACTCGTAAGGACCATAAATTGTGGTAGGACGTGTAAAATAGTCCTACCAAGGTGGTGTGTTTGCACACAAAGCGTAAAGAACCTACTATGACCTGGCGTTTGGTTGTAAGAAAGGAAATACTCATGTAATCGCTTCTATGAATGAAAACGTAAGAAAATCGGCACTGACCTGTGTTCCACCTCGTGAGGATTCAGCTGCAGACAGGCGTGGTTCCTGGCACGTGTTGGTGGGTAGGTATATTTCGACCGGTCGGTTATTTTCTTGAATTTGTCGTTTTCTTCCGATACACTTCACTTATACTGACTTGAGAATGTGGCCAAAGGAACTTATAGAATTACACAGAAAGAAACGAGGAGTTGAATTAATCAAACTTCCGTTTTTGTGCGGTAGCGGAGTCAAAGACACCTTTCGGCGCTGGGGCGTTTTAGTGACTGATTAAAAAATGCGAGCGGGTAGATGATCCGCCGTGGTGCTTGAGAGTCCCGCTCATAGAAACTTCGTTCTCAAAATATAGTTCGAACAGATCCATTCACAGCGCCATTCATTGGCCTCCTCCAACACCAAGTGGTCAACAGATGAGCGCCAATATTCAAACATTATTCGATACATAGAAGCGGTTTGTTAAATTACAAAATTGAAATACAATTAAATTATGTGGGAAATAATTAAGAAAATACATAAGCGCTCCACCACTCGTAACATATCGTAGAGCACTGCGAACGTGCAGCGCAACGCGGGCGGCGGACGTGCCACCCATACATATACAAATATTTCATATTCACCATAAAAATTTAACTCACAACAATAGATTTCCACAATTTCCACTATATACACATCGAATAAATACTTTTTGTAACATCAGAATTTGAAACAATCTTTGGTATAGTAGAAAGTACCGGGCCGGGCGACCGGGCGACCGGCGACCGGGGACAGCGAGCTGCTACTTCTACGAGATTGTTCGCGACACTACAACACAACAATTATATATCGATATTTGTACACGTCACTCCGACTACACCGTTAAAGCTTTATTGAAGATCCGCCGCGGGCGGGCGCGGGGCGCGGGGAATGTTGAAGTGTGGGGCGCGGCCGCGCTCACTTGGCCTCGTCCTGCTCCATGGGCTCCTCCGACGCCGAGCGCGAGCTGGAGCCCGACCTGCAACATACCGCGCGTCAGTACGGCCGTACGCGGTCGACTCTACAGCGCGCACGGCTGGACCACCCACCTCAGGTCGTGCGCGTGCGGCGGGTGGTGCATGGACAGCGTGGCCATGGCGGCGGCCGTGTCGGCGGCGTCGCGCTCCGTCTGCAGGCGGCGCGGCGCGTCCAGCGCGGACGTGGCCACCAGCTCGGCGCTGTGCTTGAGCGCGGGCCAGTGCGGCAGGTGCACGGCGATGGTGGCGCGCAGGGCCTCCTGCGCCAGCGGGTGCGGCGCGCGCGCCAGCTCGCCGTAGGCGGGCGGCGCCTGGCGCTCGCCCAGCAGCGCGCGCACGCACTCCTGCGCGCAGTCGCACACGGCCGGCAGGTCGTAGCCGCCCTCCAGCGCCAGCACCACGCGCCCGCGCGCCAGCGTGGCCAGCTCGCGCGTCATGTGCGCGAAGCACGCCGCCGACACGCTGTAGCCGCCCAGCGGCGCGGGGTGCCCGGCCGCCGCGTCGAACCCGCACGACACCAGCACGATCTCCGGGTCGTACTCCTGCCGGGAACGTTCCATACGTTACACTGTTGATTCTTCGACTTTAGTTCTGGTGACGGAAACGGTGGGGGGTACTGCAGCGCGGTACCTTGGCGATGGGCATGATGACGGAGCGGAAGGCGGCCATGTACTCGGCGTCGGCGAGCGGCGGGCTGACGCCGGAGCGCCAGGCCACGTTGACGGTGTAGCCCAGGCCTGCGCCCGCGCCGCTCTCCGTGGCCGCGCCCGTGCCCGGGAAGAAGTTGCCCTCGTCGTGTCGGTGGATGCTCATGTACAGCACCGACGACTCGTCGTAGAAGATCTGCTGCGTGCCGTTGCCGTGGTGCACGTCCTGCCGCCACACAAATATTATCGTCAAATATTTGTGACACAAATACACGTCAAACGATTACTCAGTCAGGTCAATGACGCATATATGCGTCTCAACCGAATTAAATTTAACCCAATAATGAATATTGAAAGTTACCCAATCGACGATGAGTATCCTCTGTAGCCGATGTCTGGTGTGCAAAATGCGCGCGGCCACGGCCACCGAGTTGAAGAAACAGAAGCCCATCGCCTGGTTGGGCTCCGCATGGTGGCCCGGCGGCCGCACTACCGCAAAACTAGAAGAACAACCAGCGGTTCGGGTCATAGACGAAAATAGATACACAAAAACTAAACTTATGGCACTTTGGGAAACAGGAACTACTGGCCGTAGAGATATAAAATGATAACATGATAATTGTATCGTAGATCGTGTATGCGGCCGGTTCTGATTGGTGTCATAAAAGTCAGTCTTACTGGACTGGACGGAACGACGAGAGTTTCATGATTTTTGTCACCTAAAATTTTATATCACATCTGCTCAAATGCCTAAGGAAGTGATAAGATGAAAAATGAAAAAAAAAATATAGAAGAAAAAAGAAAAGAGTAGTGCTCACCCATTCCGCAAGTCTCCGCGTGCCGTCCGCACGGCCAGGTCCAGTACGGCGCCGGCCGCCATGCGAGCAGCAGGTGCTGTGTGCGCCTCGGACCAGGCCGTGTCGGAGTCCACGCCCAGGCCGCCGCACGCCAGCCGCACCAGCTGCCGCACGGAGCCCGGCGCGCCCGCGCCCCCCGCGCCGCCCGCCTCGCGCGTGCGCCCGCCGAACACCGTCACGTGCGACTCCGTGTGCACTGACTGTGGGGAGGAGAGATCATGGGTATTAGAACAAAAGTTGTCCTCCTTTTTTGAAGGTTCAAATTGAACACTTAGGAAAACCTATAAAAAATAAGTTTCAGAAAGGTTTAAAAGAAATAAACTAGACGTTAACAAAATCGCATGTGGATATATGTGTGGATAAGCTTTCGAATGCGTATACCATGAATTTGTTCACATGAGTTAAGTGAAGTAAGGTTTTAAATAAAGGTCTACAATAAATTTCATATAATTGATAGATAATAATGATATTTACTCATTTAAATTGTACAAAATTGAAAGAGTATTATAGTTTTTTTCTATTGATTTTCAGAATGTTGTCTCAAGGAGTGCCACAGGGTAGTATTTTAGGCCCTTTATTCTTATTAGAATTCAATAATAGTTTGTCAATCATACATACAATTAATAATTAATGTTAATTAATATTTAATTAGTAAACAAATCTGACTAATGTATTTAATTTACTGAAAAATATAGTAGTTATGGTAATGTCATGCTCACCTGTAGTTCCTCGAAGGTGGCCTTCCTGGGCCGCGTGCGCTCGGCGCGCGCCGCCAGCCCCGTCTCACACAGGCGCGCCCACACCGACTGCAGCCGCCCGCCGTGCTCCGGGTGCGTCGGCGCGTGCGCACCGCATGCGCACCTACACAGGGCATTACGAGCTTGATTAAAACTGCTACTTCTATTCGACATTCCCCTCCCATTATTTTTCATTGCTTGTATTAATCCCTACATTCTCCGTATTGCTGGCCCTAAGGCCTAAGTAAGGATGCCTTACAAAATCTTGAATTTGATTTATCTAAAATTGTGTTGATGGCGAAAGAAAGGTACTCACCCGTGTTTGAGCATGAGAGGGTCGTATGCGAGGCCAGTGGGAGGTGCGCGCGCGCCGACCAGCGGCGACGACAGCGCTCTCGCGAGCGGCGCGGGCTCGCAGGCCACGGCGCCGGCCACGAGCGGGCTGGCGGCGGCGGGGGCGGGCGCGGGCGCCAGCGCGGCGGGGCTTGCCACGGCCGGGTCGCTGGCGCTGGGCTGCGGCCGCCGCGCCGTCAGGTCGATGACCTCGCCCTCCTCCTCGCGGAGTTGTGCTGCCGCCGCGTCATGCGCACGCGTCAAAACCTGCCAGGGACGAAACGGCGGTCAGAACTAACGCTCGTCTGGGATCGATATGTTTCAACGTCTCTAAGCTCATACAGACCGTTTTCCGTATTTGATCTCTGAGATAGTGGTGTGCGTTGGGTGGTGCCAGCGCGGGGTCACCGAGCGGCAGGGGGGCGGAGTGAGTTCGGCCCAGGGGTCGTTTCGCCCCCCGGGCACCCAGCGTTCCCCATGACGTTAGGGATTCTGACACTGCAGGGAGTGCCGATCCTACTGTAAGGGGAATGGGCGCACCCACCTGTGAAATGAATTTTAGTGAGTTCAAGTAGTCTACGAACGAGCGAGATGGTAATGCGATGATGATAAATGATTTGATAAAAGAATGATACTATACGCCTATTTTACATAACAAGTTAAAGTTTTTAAAAAAATAAGGCTAATTTGGAAACAAAACATTTCAATTGCGATAAAAAATGAAAAATACAACAAATTATAGACAGTGAAAATTAAATTATTATTCAACAGAAAAGAAATGACCATGAAAATGTTTGATGATGAGGAAGTCGATGATCCGGATGACAAAATAAATCAAAAGGTAAAATTACAGAGATGTTGCAGCCCCATACCGGCGTGTGCGAGTGCGGCGGGTGCGGAGGGTGCGGGGGGTGCGGCGCGGGCGGGGCCAGGCGCGGCGCGTGCGGCCGGCCCAGGCTGATATTGGGCATGGAGGGCGACGAGAACAGCAGCTCGGCCGCGCGCGCCATGCCCTCCTCCTCCTCGCGGATGGGCGCCGCCACACCCGCGCCCGCCAGCGAGCCCGGCGGCGAGCCGCGCGGCGAACCGCCCTCGCAATCTGCGCGACGGATAAACGATTAACTCCCAATCATTTAAGGTACGAATCTCAAACTTTTTTCGGGAGAGATAAATTCAAAATGACGTAATATCCGGCTCGAAGGACCATGATAATAATGTGCGTGTGTATGAACGATCCCTACAGCGGCGTCGTACACAAACTTCAACCATGGTCCTTCGAACCGGCTATGCCGACCAGCGATTTCTTTCATAATAAGAATTCGAATAATGAATTTGAATTTACTCATATTTGCATTGAAATAATTTGAAGTGGAAACGAAAAAAAATTAAATAATTGTATAATTAATTTGTTCAACAAAACGTATTGTTTAACTGTAATGCAAAATGAAATCTATACAATATCACAAAATAGGGGCTCCAAGTATCCCCTTCTCCTGGACGGGGGAGGGGGGTACTGTAGCGGTGCGGGTAGTGGGTACTCACTGCGGTGCTTGGCGCGCACCTTGAGCGGGCGGCGCGCGAGCGGCGAGGCGCGGCGCTCGATGACGCGCGCCTTGAGCCGCACCTTCAGCATGTTGGGCTCCGACGCTGCGGGTTAGTGCACGCGCATGCTCAGAACGGTTAACTCACGCACAGGGACGCCAACGGGTTAGTAACGAGATTACTACACTGACGGTGGACGACTCGAGATCTATCATGAAACTTGCACATTTGCGTATCAAAATTTCGCGCTACCCGCAATGGGTTCGGTTTGTCTCCTACTTTATGAAAGCCAAAATGATTTCATGGTACAAATTTACGGATGTTTCATGGTAGCCCTCATGATGTGCTATTTATAATTCGGTATTTTCAGCTCAAAATTTAATATGAAGTAAGAGTGCATAGACTATAAAAGTTCTATTACCTCGATCATTTTAACACTGTCATTATGTGAAGTCTTTGATACATATCAAGAAAGTAATAGATGTATATAGTATATACGTTACACTCTACTCTAAAATTGCTCTTTTTGAATATTGTAAGTGTATCAAACGCTTGACCTATAGGTAAGTAGTGAGACAAATTCTTGGTTATCATTAGCTTCGGATTTTTGTTTGTTTATATAGTTTGTCAATCTGTAGAATATTTATATTTCTGTTTTTCTATGTTTCACTCGTAAACATGCTAATCTACGTAACATCAAGCGTTACTTCAGAGTACCTAATGCGAGTTCTAGAATAACATCAGTACCAACGCATAGTAAATATCAAATCTACCGTTAGATGGCGCTGATCCCACAAAGTACAATTACTGGCTCGCAATGTCCAAAACTCGCACTAGATACTGTTGACATCAAAATCACACAATACGGATGCACTAAGTCACTAAACACTCGAGTAGGTACAGCTAGCGATGTGGGTGAGGTAGGGACATACCAGTCTTGCGCAGGGGGTAGTCGGCGGGCGAAGGTTGTGGCGGCGCGGCGTTAAGCGCGAGCGGTAGAGGCGCGGCCAGCCGGTACGGGTGCGTGGCCGCCGTGCCCGTCGATGTGATGGACTCGCCCGATGACGACTTCACTATACCCCTTGAAACAGACAACGACCTTTCAAATTAGTGACCTTTTTCGAAACCAAAAATAATACATTCCTTGAAAAGATCAATCGATTTTTTAAGTTCCTCACGCGCTTCTTACATTATTCATCTCCACGCAGTGTTGCTCTAGTAATGGCTCAGTGATGTTTTCATAGACCTGCCCCTTCAACCTTTGGGGTCACAAATGACACCAGTTACCACACTTGACCCATGTAATAGAAGTTGCAAATCGCTATACTAAATCTGTGTTGTATTAAGTACTTGTATTTCAAAGGTCAAAAGTGACATTAATTCGATTTCAAAGAGTTTCGACTCACCAATTTCTATATGACGAACCAGGTACTGTTCCATTCGCACTAGCTTGCTTCTTCTTCAAGAATTGTTGTAACTTCTGCTTGACTTCGGTGGAGGCGTTCGCACTGTGTTCATGCTTGTCCTTCTTCCGAAGTAGCTCGACACGGTCTCGCTCGTGCCTCTCCCTCGCCTCTCGCGCCTCGAGGGCTTCTCGAGCCTCTCTGGCCTCCCGTCGAGCCGCCTCCTCCATGGCTTTCTGCTGCTCCCATAACTGTAACGTTAGTATTCAAATTACAAACAGGATTATTATGGAGCAGGTTATATGCGGATCTAGGAAAGACAACAATATGGTAGTTTAAGTTTGGGATTTATAACGCACGTATATTATATTACATTATTATAATTTTTACGATTAATTTGCAACGATATCACAAATATCCAACGCCATCTATTGAAGTTAAATCGAACTACTGGCACTTACATACGCTATTGATCCTACAACGCGCTATCGAAGTTGTGACGCTGACTAAAATTTATACATCGCTAAGGCTAGGGCTAGGGTGCTTCAGCCAGACAGGCCCACAGAAAACCTTTCAGCTTTTATCCCCTACCATGTTATTTTGTGTCAAAGTAGCATCACACCCGTTCTGCCACAAAAGTTTAAACCCCGACTTTAAATACTCATGGTGTGCCTACTGTGTACGTACTGTTTTTTTTTAATACTTATATATATTATTAATAATCACAGCTCCAAAGAGACTGCTACTATTTAAAATTTCGTATCAGAGACACTCAGTATAACATAACATAACATAACATGTTATGTTACTCAGTATAACTTGATTCGAATATAGAAATGTTACGGTTCCGAAGCAATTAAATATAAATAAATATCAAAGGAATTGCATTTCTAAAGTCAATATTGATATCGTTGAAGTCTTGAATGAAATTTTAGTATACTAACCTTTGAAGTCTTCACAAAATAGGGTTATTTTATTTACGGGTTGTAAGCAATACGGACCTAATTTCAATTCACAGATAAAAAAACAACCTGTTTTACGTACGAGCGGCGTAAAGTAATCATGTTTATGCTTTAATACTGTCATTGAAAGTTTAATATATAATAGGTATCCATACTATCCTTACTTAATATTATAAATGCGAAAGTAACTCTGTCTGTCTGTCTGTCTTTCTGTCTGTCTGTCTGTCTGTATGTTACGCTTTCACGCCTCAACCACTGAACCAATTTTGATGAAATTTGGTATAGGGGTAGATTAGACCTTGAGAAAGGACATAGGATATGTTTGGTCGCGATAACCGACATCCACGCGGGCGGAGCCGCGGGCAAAAGCTAGTAATATTATAAATGCGAAAGTAATTTTGTCTGTCCGTCTGTATGTTACGCTTTCACGCCTAAACCACTGAACCGATTTTGATGAAATTTGGTATAAGGGTAGATTAGACCTTGAGAAAGGACATAGGCTATGTTTGGTCACGATAACCGACATCCACGCGGGCGGAGCCGCAGGCAAAAGCTAGTTATCTATAATTGGCTAGGTTATATGGGTTTCATAAACATCTGGCATTGCTGCTATCGCTGTGTAGGTTTAGGTCTGTGTTACATGATCTGCACGCCGTACCACGCGGTACACAATACGCACGATTCGTTCCAGCCATATGGCTCGGGACTGACTAGATAGTGTGTATTTATTGTATACTCTTTACACGAATACGTTCAAGTGTTACATAAGCACATTATGTTGTAATATTTACAAACAATATTGTTTATTAAACAGTATTTAATATAAATTGCTTGGCCGAGGTATATTTAAGACCTATTTCACCAAGTTTTTCATTCCCACTCATAACGGGGTGAGCCTATCGCATGTATACTGTATTCCTATCGGCCTTATAAGACCTCAACAAGAAAGTATGGATTGGCTGTTGTATCGAACTTCACCATCTCATTTCCATCTCCCTTTTCTTGTGAAGGTGGCAATGTGCATTGGTAGTAAGTATTGTCAGTATTGTTGCAGGCAATAGGTAGGTCAAGTTGTACAAAATGTAAACCAGTACAACAGTACAATTGAGTCGCAATAAAAACAAGTATATTTTTAGTTGCTTGAAAACGAAGCGAGATCTCCGAGAACGAACCGTTACAATTATACTCAAAACAAAAACATAAATGAGTCAGTCCACAAATATGGTAGTTAGCATGTTATTTACAAATGATCCTAAATGCCTGCGCACTGAGCACCGTCTCTATACACCGAGTTAGCTGATGATGATGTACAGTCAGTCAACCAAGTTATCAACAGCAAGGCAAAGTATGTCTACCAAATATCAGAACAGTCAGCCCACAGGAAGGAAGAATACTATGGTATTCAGATCATTTTGAGTACTCTGTTCGTCAAGGTGGATGCTGACCGTACATTTTACCCATTCAGCTGATCAGTCGCGTGACTCACACACGCCGAGGGTCGGGGATCTGACAGCTGTTAGGAATGACACTGTTTACATTGTTATGAAGTGACTCGTTGGTGCACCTACGTAAATCTTTAAAAAGATCATGATCTTGGATTTCGTTAGGAATGTAGGAAGCATTCTCTTCAGATGATTCATGATTTTCTACACGTGACAATATATTTGAAGAAATATTCGCTGTAAAAATTACATAAATTGTTAGGTGGTTGAGTCCTCTATTTTCACATTTTTGGTTAAACAGGATGGTTCAGCCGAAGAAGTAAATACTATTTAAGATCGAAGTTAAGAAGTAGCGAGGTCAAATAGTAATAGGACGCAACGCGCTGTTTCCGGTGAAATAGTAGTAAACAAACAAAAACTGTACAAAAATTCACCCAAATATGTAACGAGTGTCTATCCATGACTCATATAAATAGTTTCCCACATTATGATGTCACTCGATGCTGTAGTAATTAAACTCGTAGAGGGAACTCTCCTTATAGTAAAGAGGTAGGAACAGGAAAATAGATTAAAACGAAGAAGAACGAACCGTTCGATATATGTAGGTACTTAATATTATATTTTAAGGCAAGTAACGGTAAAATAAAGGAAGGAGTTGTACTTTTCCGATAGGTTCGACCTATTCATACTGAGAATAACATGGATCCAATTCACAAATTAAATAAATAACTAGATGAACGAAGGGCAACTCTTGAAGACTTTGAAGCTAAAAAATCCATTGTTGTCCTACCCTAGATTTAATTGGCCCCACCATCTAACTATAGGTACGTTGCCATGTAGCGCCGCCTATGTTAAAGACAATATGCGCTGATTTTCCAACATTTTCCGTGATCATTTTCGACCATTATTTATATAGCTATTTAGCACGTCTAGACTCCAAGTAAACGAAGTCGCAAGTTATTTTTAACTCGACTAAGTACCGGTGCATGTAAAGGTGACCTGTACGCTAGCTTGCTATTTATATATTCTTAATTTATTTATACAATTGTCGCCTGCTGTGTTAGATATTGATTAAATTTAATCAATTTTATGCAATTTATGTATCAGGTATCCGCCATATTTATAGAAATAGAACTGACTTTGGTTGTTATGCATTTATTTAGTAATTTATTTATTCATACATATATTATATACTCTCGCCTGTATATCCGAAGCAGCGAGCAGTTATGCATAAATACCGCCTACATTGTCATCGGTTCTGCTGCTCCGCATAATAGAGGCCGAGCCTACCAGGATATGAGAACCTGGTACCTAATTTTATGACATCCTTATAACAAATAAAAATTAAACCTGTATGTACCCTATAAAACTTGATAAAAATTGAAAATCAACTTACATCTTTAACCAGGCAACACTAACATAAATTTACTACCACAACAAAATGATCTTTCACGTCACTGATACATGGCCACACTGATACATGGCCACACTGATACAGCGCGCGGGCGCATCTCCGGATATCATCTAGCTAATTTAGGGTGCCCCAAGGGTGTGGCCAGTGACCCGTACAAATGAGGCTAACACAATTATACTAAGTACGTATGATGTAATTACTTGCACTCAATTCCGATCTATTTTTAACGTCGCCCACGCCCGTATGTGCAGTACCTGCTGATATCATTACGTAGTTACGATCGGATAGAAATTACCGTGTGAATTGAAACCGGTCTACACAGTGAAGTTTATGATAGCTTATACTATAAATATCATCCACAACAACAGTTCAAAATTACATCTATTTAAGCGTTATTTCATAACATAAGCAGTTGATGCTTAAAATTTAAATAAATGATCAAACTTATTAAAATGTGTTTTTTTAATAACAATTCCACCACACAATTTCGGTCAATCCGCTCTATGGTGGGTAACTAAAAACTGACTAGAAACTCACGTTACGCGATGAAAGGCATACCAAACTCTATGGAAATTTTGTTTACCCGGTAATACGTATACCCTAAACTTTAATGATGCAATACAGGAGAGCCAAATACATTTATATGAAGCCTCCCTAAGAAGCGTAGGGTGGATAAATCGAGTGAGTGCGGTGGGTTTTAAAGAAAAGGCTTACAATAGCTTAATTTGTTATCGTAATAGTGATACTATCCTTATTATTAGTAGTGGGCCTACGACTGCTCCTTGTGGCACACCTTCCAACAATACACACATGCATATTGTTTTCACTTTTAGTACAATGAACAAACGCTTCTACTTATGTTATTGACCAACTAAAATGCAAAACTAATGACTAAATTGTCTTCTCATGTCACTTTAAAATAAAATTTGTTTTGTCACTCACATTTACCTTCAAATGGTGCATGAGTTGTTGTTCGTGTTCTTGCGCCAGCTGTTGTCGCTGTCGCTGGAAGTGTTGCAACAGGATCTCTTGCTGCAACTCTTGCTGCTTCTTTAACTGTAACATTCATTCCAGAAACTTGAGTGATGCAAGGTATTTTAGCTTAGACTGCTTTTGTTAGTATTGTGATTACTTGACGAATCTCTAAACAAGAGGAATATTGTTGACTCAATAATTATTGATATTAATAATTATGAATTAACAAGAAATCCCGGAATAGCTAGTGGTACAAAATGTTTATAATGTTATTTTATTGACAACATCAACATCGGTTATAGTTATCTTATCGTCACGAACATGTAATGCCGGTGTCACATTTAACTGATTCGGCTGATTTGAATCTAATCTACAAATAATTACATTCCTCACTATTGAAACTATGTTCGAAACCATGTCCAGATGCTTGTCCAGCTTCTACATAAAAAATAGCATGGTTTATATGACAAGCTGATGAACTAGCTAAAGCTTTCGATAATGTTGCAAAGCACAAATTAATTAAATACAGCAAGATGAATGGCAGTGACAATCCCCATACAAGAATGGTTACAACATTTGGAGATATTCTTGGTTAATTGACTGTGACACATGGACGGTTCACTGTAAACACTTATTATAGTAATTTAGACTCACTTGTAACAGGAAACTATTCTCTAATGTCTGTTTCGCCCGCTCAGCAATATGATTCTTTCTTGGATTCTGATTCTGACAACGAGAGATGAAATAAAATGTAGGATACAGCCGACAGACGACTGAAAGGGGGTGGTTCAGGGGTCGATCCACACGTAGAACTGATTATTCATCAGTTTTGTGACGATATTTGACAGTAAATCGACAAACATAAAGTAAAACTAAATAATTAAAACTGTTTAGCAACTGTCAAGCAGCGAAACAAAAAGACTGGCAAATTAACAATGCAATCGCCATATTCTAACAGTAGCTTATTTTGAAGAAACGGTCATGATCTATCAAACATACGTACACACATGTCTTTAGATCTGATAGGCAGGTACATCTATATTACGCAAGCTATTTCATCCCAAGTAATAGGGCGAGTTTTTACCATCAAGAAGTCACTTGGGAACTACAAAAAGGAAAACTTGGGAGTATTCTGAAAGGGAAAGGTACACAGGAATTTCACTTTTACAGAAGGATAGAGGTGCTTGAAGTTAGGATCATGTCCCTAAACTCGTATTGGTTATTCTTGGAAAATCAACAGTAGAACGGGTCCTACGTCCTATATAAGATCTACCACGCACATTCTATAACAAGCTATCACGAGACGCCACGTAGACTTAATGATGGCAAAATTATAATTAAGTACTTAATGAAAAGGAGGACGATCATGCGTTATGCAATCACGTCATATGATTACTACATTTCTGATGTCCATCCATCCAAATAAAATGTATATTTGTAAATCCTCAAAGGGGTAGGCAGAGGTGTATCAGCACCATCGTTTCGCTAATTATGACTTTCAGTCTCAAGATGTTAGAGGGAGCGAGCCGATTGCCGTCTAACGGGCCCCTTGTCTTGAGCTGTATCCGGGAACCAACACGATATTTCTGATGTGTTAATTTAAAAGACGTGATTGCCTGACCTATATTCCACTACTTCCACTTAACGTGATGACGTAGACTTCTGCGACCTTCGATCACTGCACCGTGCATTGGTGGGACGGATGCTAAACAAAAAAATAATCAAATCGGTGGTACGAGGTGCGCGTACGCTTATTTCGGGCGACGCGCACATTATTTTTGTTTGATGGGGAAAAATGGCGGGCGGCAGGAATGCGCGCACTCCGCGAATAGAACACGCGGACGGATGTTTTGCGCGCGCGCGTGGGCGTGATGGGATTGTCGTGGTTCACGGGAGCCAGGGCTCTCCAAAAGACGTAGTATCCCTTATAGGTAAATACAGAGAACAACTTTGGCGAAAATTGACTGATGAGTTTCATAGGGTAGTTTATTTTAGTTTTTTTTTGCATATGAACGGTTGCAACATCCTAGGTCTTACTTGTGTGTGGAGGCAGAAAGATAGGTTCGGTTCCTGGATGATTATAGTTTATCTGTTAAGAAATTCCAAGTTATCCGAAATCCTATGAGAATCTAGTAACAATGCTTCTGGTTAGAAATAAATGCAAACATCGGCATTTTTATAAAGCACATTCCTAAGAGTAGTATACTTTTGAAGCGAAAAACATAAATATCTCACATGCCCTGTAATAGGTTAATAGATTTCTTATTGTATTTATTTTTAGGCGAAGCCGGAGTTCTGGAATACTATAGAATTTGATTGAAATCCACATGACATGAGTTGGATAGATAAATTAAAAAGTAGAAAATGTCAAAAGTGATACCTAGTCGGCAATGGGTTTGTGCAGTAAGTATCTGCAACAACAGAAGTGTCATAGTTAACAGAATGGGCAAGAATATTCCTTATCACACTTATATATCAAAGTACTACGTATTTCTAATAATGTTAATAATGTTGTTTCTAATAATGTAATTTATTCTGTGGAGATCATTAAAACGGTTAAAAAACTGTACTAAAGTTTAACAAATGGACTACCGCACCGACCGGTTCGAAACTTAAGAGTTGCAGTGACATCTTTTGTGTCAATATTTTCGTAAATGAATTAAAAAAAGTCAATATTCGAGTGTAGTTAGTTTAAGTATTTGAGTCATCGCCAAATTTGACGGGGAACCCCGGTTGCCTTCAAACTTTCTAAGTCTGCACTTTGAGCCTATGGCCCGCCTTCTTACTCTTGCTATAGGTTTTGTTGGTAAAGTATTCTTACTAAACAGGAACTTCTGCAGGTCAAATTCCGACCCGCATGTTTGAATTTTCAATTTATATTTCTCATAACTATCTATACATGAATACTGAGAAATCATAAACTATAACGTCGAACCAGTTTCTAAGCAATAAAACTAAACTATCTAGACATACAACATATAAAAAAAGCACGGCAAGAAGGGGCCACGAAACATATAATATCTAATTTTACTCTATATATTATGCGTATTATAATATATAACGTTTGCAACACACACACACACACATGGTATACGTCGTGGTATAAATAGAGGCGCGCGCGCGGTATTAATATCTGGTAAAAATAATGTGTTTGTAGGTAGAGTTGGCTGTATTTCAGTAAAAGGTCACGGTAGCCCGCGGATTTGCGTCGTGTTGTTGTACGTATTACATCTACGCCCGATTTTATATACCTGGAGGGATAGGCAGAAGTATAATCATTCTCACCATTCGTTGCTCCCGGTTGCATTCGGCTTTCAACAAGGAATCCGGGGGTAGAAGTATATTAACACTGCTAGTTCGCCAACTCTGGTTTTTAGTAAGTACGCAGTACCTACATTTTTATGGACTGTTGGATGGGAAACAACCTCATTCCTTTATTTTGCAGGATGCCTAAGGGATGTCAACCGATATTAGAAAGGATACGGCTAATCTCTTGCATAAGAACATTCTCCTATAACAACAGTTCTTCAGAATATAAGCCTGTAGCCACTATTCGGTTTTCCGGCGAAGTATGAACCGATTACTGCTGCAGCTCCAGCTCCAGCTGTGGCGGTGTACAAATCAACTAAGGGGATAGGCTCCTTAGTTGTCTTGTATACCGCCATTCCACAAGCTTAAATCTTTTTCCAACAATGTACATACTGCCTATTCAAAAGCCCCTGGTTGCGCTCAATAAGCTTTCTCCTCATTTAGAAAAATATACCTACTTGCAAGTGTGTGTATATCCCTTTCTTTATATATATCTTTCGAGATACGAGTATATAGATAGGTACACACAATGAGGCACAATCAGTTCGAAAGCCAAGAGGTTCAATGAATAGAGCTCGAAATTCAAAAGGTTGGGATCGACGACAAATTCTATACTTATTACTCCGATCCCAGGTGCAAACCGACATTTCTTAATGATTATTAGCTATATTTTCTATCACATATGAGCAAATCGCTCTCATAACGGTATGTAGAACGTGTAAAAATTGTACAGATGTAGCTTCACAACTAGAATTTAATTCAAGTGTCTTGTACGAGTGTAAGATACGTTATCGTGACACTTTATTGCTCTTAGCTAAATATAGCACATACCTACGCGTGTAATCTATGACATCGTTTATTTATAAATGCCTAGTTTTACAGTAACGACTATTGCGATAAATATTTCGTACATGGAAGGAGGCCGCTGACTAATTGGACGTTAGAGCTTAATAAAATTAACTTTAAAGTCATTGAAATAAATAATTTTCTTGGAAATTATACTCATCATTTGGGATGATGTAAGGATACTAACGATACTGCATACAAACAAATATGGTCAGATATTTATGACATGGTGAATTTACAAACTCACATAAATAACATGAACCAAGAAAATATTACACTCATTTTTTCGGTAGTCGCCTAAAAGACCAAAAGAGTTCTAGTACTTAGTTCAAGAGACGAGACGACTACTATGTCACTGTGACTACGCTAGTACTACTCTGTTCTGTGCCGTGACTATGGCTACTAAACTAATCGAAACATCGGGAATATTACAGATAAACAAAACAACACATAGCGGAATACTACATATTACTTTAAAATCAGTATTATTTGAGAAAACTTTCCACGATCTCCTGAATCATTCAACGACAATATCACAAACATGTTTGCTTATTCAAATAAATCATTATTATTATGAAGTGATTTAAAATGGCGTTTAAACGATTTGCCAATTTAATATTATCTAACTATCAACCCTTCGATACGTCGCGTCCTAGCTATGCCACGTAGTGTCCCCGCGTTAATTAAGAGTCCATTGTCTGAGATGTTAAATATGACATCAATAGGTAGATGACCTACTTCTAAAGTGACTCCAATAATTTGTACTAACTTGTTGACAAGCGCACGGTCTAACTATTGACTGTTTGTGGTACTTCAACACTAGAAGTGCCACTCACGTGTAACTGACCTATTCCGTTTTTCAAGGAGTTCTGGTTATCGTCTTACTACCAACAAGTGCTATTAAATTACTTCTTTTATACACCTAAATAACACAAGTTAGTTAAACTATGCTTACTTTGGGCCCAGTATATCGAGAATTCTTCTTCTTCTTTTATACTAGGTATGTTTTGTGTCTGGAGAGCGCTGTGCAGATTGTCGTATAATATATATTTATTCCGTCTACTTCAGACCAGTGGTTCTTATCAACAACTGCCAAGTCTAGGTTTTGGAGAAGCAGAGTGAAAGTTGTAGAAAGACAGTTAACTACCCCTAAGAAGAAGCTCCTATTATCTACCAAGTCTAGGTTTAGGAAAAAGGATTACAGGAAGAGAAAGGAATGTGACGGTATCAAATAGATGAGTCGGGGTATCTGACGAAGCGTCGAAGATAACCATGCAGAAAATTGTTCTTAAAAACTGAATTTCTGAATTATAAGGGACCTTTAGTAGTAAGAGTGGAGGTAATACGAAGTGGGTGTTGTACCTGCATGATCTGGTGATGGAAGCTGGTGTCGGCGAGTGGCAGGCGCGGCGCGTGAGGCGGCGACGGCGTGTGCTGCGGCGACCCATCCGTCCCGCCTCCGCTCTCATGCGCCATCTCTGCTGAAGAGAGAAAATATTCTATTAGTTGGCACATACATTCATGTCCGAAAGAAATTGGAAGTGTGGCGATACACATATATGCTATAACATCAGATCCTGCATCACGATATAGAAGTTCTTACGCTGACTACCAATTATTGAATGTCAGAATAGCAATTAGGTCGCAATCCATGTGGATCATGTTGTGGAGGAAGCTTATTTCTCCACGAGAGGGTAGAAAAAAGAGCTGAATCTTAAGAAATAATGTTTCGGTGCTTTTTAATTATATGTGCAGTAGTTGATCCTAAAGCCGTAGAGCCAGAGTCTCAAGGTTGATTGTGTTTATTTCACCAGTTCTGTTTGGTATCAAGATTCAGACTAAACACTACAAGTTGCGTGTACAAATAATAGTAAAACTTTTCACAAATCCCACGCGAAATCTTTCCGAAAGCTTCACGAGTCGTTACATTCTACCACCTACTGACGATATCACAAACAAAACCATTAAAGATATTTTTCTACGTAATCAGAACATTAGATCCGCAAACAATTTTGAACTGTTTATACTGTTATATAATTATATCAAGAAGAACATTGTTATATGGTAACCTACGCATAGATCTAAGTTGAGACATGAATTTTGGTTTCGACGAGGTTGATCTCAACAGACATTGACGAATGTTCTGTCACTGAGGCGCCAGGTGTCTTATCAGTCACTTTCTCATTCAGGAAACTTCTCAAGTGGATGCTTAGTTTATTGTTGGGTGCGATAGCAAAATAGTAATGTGTGAATGTGTAAATTAGCACACTTTATAAATAGGCTGAAATAGGTGAATGCCGTGAATGTCATTAAAATTGAGCACTAGGTAAGTATTAGTATTTGAATTTATAAATGCAATACAGTAGAATAATAAAATGTCACCTTTACGATTATAAAAACGATTAGTACATAATTATATTTAAAGAATGCAATCATTAATTACCTACTTTAACTTTTCCATAATAATGATACTTTATATGTATGTATAGTTTTTGCTATAGGGTAAACCAACCCCACCCGCTAGCTGGCACCTGCTGGCTGTCTGCCTGAGATACTAAGCACTGGCTTAGGGTTCTCTCGCGCTCTCAAGCAAGTTTCCCTCCATAAAATCATACAGCCAAATCAAAGGGGGGAGAAGGAGACCCCGGGCTTCGAACCGAGAGCCTCAGATGCCACCAACACCGCAAATTTCACAATGGCTACGTATACAAATAACTTATATACTTACGTAAAATTGGCATCTAAATTCTGTAGGTACTAATAACTTCGCACAGCACAAAAGAATAACACTATTACCATAGATCCAGTAGCAATATCTCCCTTTACGAAGTTACTTTATATGAACGATTACGATAAACAATTGTATCGAGTGAGAGAGGCGAGAAGTACACGTCTGCACACAGCAGTTGGTTGACAATCTGTGACCTAAATAACCTAATCTAGGTAAGGTGAGGGTTGTGTCAACTAGTTGCAAGAAAACGATTGCGAATGCAATTGTTTTGTTATTGAGTGTGCTGTAATGACGCGCTATTCTTGGTCTTAGAAGAGTGAGTAGGGCAGAATGAAAACGGCTATATTGTTTAAATCATAATATTTGTTTCTAGCCAACTATCATGTAAATATTTGGCTGTGAAGCCTTTCTAAGTGAATAGCAACATCGTTTAAATTTAAAATCGTGACCTGTGGCATCTTCCAGATGTTTATGAGCTGGGGAATTTGGGTTGATTGGACCACAGTTTTGCTTAATTTCTTACGAACCTTCCTTTAAAGGTAAAAGATTTATGATATTGTCTGGTAAAGATCTATCCCTGGACAATTAGTCACAAAGCCTGTATGAAAAATCAATCTAAACGGAACGGATCTGATAAAAACACACCGTACAGGTCAAGGCGTATTCCTGAGCGGCAAGAAACGAGAACAGTGGCTTTATGGACAACGAAAAAAAACTATAAAAATTACCTCAATAGTTTAATACGACTGGGCAGTGACAGCCACCCGGTACCCTCAGAATCAATACTACCAGATATTAAATCAACTTCCTAAGCTAAACTTCTCCAAGTGACCTATAAACCTTTCCCCCTCCTTTCCCAACCCAATATATTATCAAGCAGTACTTAAAATTGCATAAGGCTGCACGGTGTCGCGTCCCGACCTGCACTCATTTAATGTAGGTCGTCGGGGGATTGCGGCGAAGCCTGCGGGATAGGGTGGGCACCGAGGGGGTGGGGGTGCGACTGTTATTTTTGTCCGTGGATATATTTAGAATAGCTGTCGCCCGGGACGGAGGCACTAGCTTTGTGGCTGTAACATTTGGAGGTAAGTAAAGGACTTACGTTATTGGAAGGTTGCCTTTTGTAGTAGATTATAATATAACGTAGTAATAATAATGGTAAATCTAGGAGTAGGTAGGTTTGATAACATTTATAATGGCTAAAAGTACCAGAAGATGCGAGTATGGGATTATCGATATTATTTGTTACTACCAAAACAGGCAATATTTACAATAAAAAAGTTTTTGTATTCTGAACAGTTACGAGGTATTTTTTTGAAATATCCTCAATGTACGACCACTTCACCATGATAATTATAATAAGTTATGTCCCACTACATCGTATTTTTGATCGATATTTCTCTTCAAACTAGGCGTAAACTAAAATTGGGTTAAGCTATTTCAAACAGTCTAGCTGTCGATGTGTATTCTAAATCAATAATACCTAATTAAGTTTTAACGTAGTGTCTGAAATAAACAGAAGTGAAAGCTATTTTCGTTTAATCTCATTAATATTATTATTTTTGAAGAGACCTTTGATAAAAAGAGCTGCGTTAAGGTAGAGAGAATAAAAGGCTTTTCTCAGTTGGATGAGCTATCGTGTTTTTACCGGCATTGTGTAAGATACAGGACAATTGAGGTGCGGCTGAAAGGCCGCTGTCAGGAACAAAATTCCTTACGCTTGTCCTGAAGGACGAATGTACCTAATCCGAAATAAAATCTGTATATTTATGCAAGTAATGTTCGTCGTTAAAAGTAACGTCACCTTAAAGACGTATGAGATGGGAAATTTGAATCATATCCGGCGTGTCTCGGTAGCCGAATTGGTCAGGCATTCCCCCTGTGAAAGACTGCGGGTTCGAGTCCCGCCCGAGTAGATTCTTTTTCCCTATGTATTCGATAAGTAATGTTAAGTTAAATTTAAATTATACTCGTAGTTTATATACAAAATAGTAAATTCTATCTGGTAATTGCAACAAAACGCACGTACATCTTTCGGTCAAAGTTTTAGTCATAATATACCACACACGTAGCATTTACTCATATCTCACAGGTCTCGTCAACCAATCAAATCGCTGTAACCAAAACAAGTCATTTTATTGGACAGAGTTTCAAGAGTCATCATAAGTCTACAGAACCAAGCTACGAAGCCAGGAATATTTTCACAGGAGATTCGTAACGGGCTACGAACGGGATGCTACATCTACGAGCGTAGCACGTTCTACGAGATCGGTGGCGACAATTTAATTATTACAAATTATTATTAAGAGAATAGGTACGTTATGTCTATGTTAATTTTTTATATTCTGAAAATAAGCTAAAAGAACTTAACTATTTGAGAGCTGTCAGGTACCCCTGATTAGATGTTAAAACTAATGTTTTTCAGGAATTCTAGATTTCACTTTGGTCTCAAATGTAAGAGAAGCCGGACAGAAATCGTATTTCTAAATTCTTCCAGGTGTGACAGCAGTGGGCATGATGAAGCAGTTACTGCTATAGCTATGTATGTGTGACACGCACTAGCAGACAGGCCCCAAATCAAAGCTATTGTTTTAGAACGGATCCGGGATCGTAGGACGAGATTGCTGGTGATTTGTTCTATTACAAACAAAGCTTGACAATCGTATTACATTACTACAGTAAAAGCGGATTTTCCTGGTGACTTCACCCCGCCTAAGCTGTAGGTAAAGTGCATAAAGGTGACCTTCATCCAGGAATGATGAATGTGAAAATGTTATCTTCGGTATGATGGTTTCGTTAGATAACTTTCAAACCTGTTTACTAAGGGACCCGGGATTTTAGGGAAGCCTAAATGATCTTGCAAAGAATTGTTAGATTTTGAATCTACAAAGTTGTACATTGCTCGACATACTAATCGGATGCACTTGAATTACAGGCGCCTGTGGGCAAGTTGGTGCGTATGTACTCATGAAATCAGCGTGTTCACACCTGGCGCTTACGATAACAGCGATTTGTTGGCTTATCTGTTTATGGTGGATCTATAAATACTTCATTATTTGTACCTAGTCATTCTAACTGACTAACACTGTGAACTCAAAAGGCGTTTTCCTTTTCGATGCTACTTCTATGGAAATTTTGTAGATGGGAAATCAGAAAGCAGAAAGAAAAACTGTTATTTATTAAGGGGAAGGAACTTTACTCGTTGAATATTTGTACTGGCAAAAGCATATTTCTATAATAGCCATTATACAGTGACTACAAAAGTTAACGATAAAAGAATAAAAGACACTGCTTTTTGTAGTTTTTCAAAACGAAAAAGTATAAATAATATTTCGTCACACTAAATATATTTTGTCCTCCAAAAATACATTCACTCGAGGTTGTTCAACCTTATTATACGGTTTTTGAGTTTTACTAATTTAGCGTCGTGGCTTGTTGACATTCATATAAACATTGCACAATTACGAACACAACGCCGCCGCCACCGGTCTGGTATGCACCCGCGAAGGTGTTATGTGTCTAGTTCGTGGACATGTCAGTGGGGCGCGCCAATTTAAAAAGACCTTGGCCCAACGATAAGTGATTTAAAATGCCACAGTGTACTATGGTCGAGGTACAACAAAGCTAGGATCAACAAAGCCGGCCGGGCCGCGCCGCCCGCGCACCTCTCACCCCGCCATTTTATATTTAGAACACCCGGCAACGCGCCGCGCGACAAGTGAAGGACGCGCCCCGCCCGCGCCTCTATAGCTCCATCTCCTTCGCGCTCACTTAACATAATCCACCATCGAGCGAGAAGCAGCATAATATACAACGAAATGATTAAGTTTTAAAAATAGAACACACACGCGAGCTACTAAACGTGACACAGTCGAATTATTTTATCAATTCGCGGAGATCACATTGTGTACCAATTAAACACATAATACATGGTTGAGTAGACATAGTACACGACTATGTAGGTTACGTGTACGAAAGAGGCGACACGCGAGATCGCTTTTCCAATGTATCAAAACATACCGAGTAACTTTGTTATTGCCTGTTTTTCATTACATAATTTTTAATAACACTTGATGTTGTTTATTTAGTGCGAAGGCGAGATACAATTGCCGTAAGTATGTACGAGTATTACAGCGAGGTACACAGTCGGTCATTTGCCCTGAAACATTAAAACAAACGTTTGCGGTTTTAAACATCAACAATAAACTCACAGTTTAAAAGATGGAGCGACGCCGTGTTTGCGATTTTTTGTAGTTTATTCATTTTGTTAGCCAAAAAATTGATTAGTCATGGTGTGTAGAACACGTGAACGGCCAGTATAATATAATAGTCATGTTTTACGTGAACTTGACTAGCGATCAGACAGTCAGGTGATGTGGGATCTCGCTTATTACACTTAATTAGTGCCGCGAAACGTTTTTGACATACTGGTTTTGTTCATTATTTTACGATAGTTATTTATTGCTAGTGTGTTTTAAGGAAAAATATTGTTTTAACTTCATCTGTTGGAAATATGAATGGTTATATGTTTGATGTTTCATTTTTATGATGATTTTGACAGTTTTCGTCTCCTTGAAAAGCCTTCAATATGGTCAATTAATACATTATACGGTTCTGCATTGTTATTATTCTACTATTAAGAGCATAGTTAGTATGACACGAGATATATGACAGGTGATAAGAGCCATGCTTACTAGGACATAAGCGAAATTCATCAAGAATTGAAATAAATGCTTTTCTTGTATAACCATGTCGGCCAAGGGAGTATTCTACCATTTATTCAAGTGCTACAGATGGTCATGGTAACCATTCACCACCAGGTGGCACGTGTAACTACCATAAAAGATAAAAAGAAACCAGAACAGGCAAGCATTAACTGCAAACGGCCACCCAGATCTTTAGTACCACATCCAATATTCGCACCTCCGCCGCGGCGTGGCCACCAAAAATAACCGTCCATAAAAGCTAACTCTTCACCGTTCCATATTCAGCGCGAGCTTCTATTTCTGGTACAAACTGTTTATTTGATTGCCTCTGCGCACGCGCCTCTATTTCCATACTGAATGCAATGCCGCCGGATGCTGTACGAATGGTTTTTGGTTGGGTATTGTACATTTGGAGTATGGTTGATTTGCTGACCGCATGGAGGAGAGTCTTGTGCGCAACTACTTTCAGTGTCAAGCATCATGTGAACAAGATTATTCACAGATTAACTACCACAAGACTCAAAAGCTGTATACTTAGAACTTAACAAAGAAGTTACCTATGAATGAACTATAAATGTTTGTAATACCAGAGGTGTCACTGATGCTTAGCCATCTGTAGATGGAAAAGAAGATAATGCGAAAAGAAACACAAGAAGAGTGGTCAGACCAATGGTAGGTAATCGTAATCACAACTTCTGACCTTCTAAGGTATTACCTTTGACTTAGCCATCCCGTTCATAGCTAGCTTGAATTGTAGACCGTTTTTACACCCTTATAGCCAGGTGTCAATGTACGAATTTATTCATTTTTCAAGAAACCTTGTGTAAATCTACACAAACAATACACTACAGAAATTATTAAAAATATTTTTAACCTGTGAGTACTTTAAATATCTCTGATGCAACGTCATAAAAAACACACTTGCATATAAAAACTATGACATTCAGATGACATAAATATGTAAGAACAAATAAAAACGGCAATACAGAGTGCACACAAAACGTTGCCTTTGGAACTGTTTTCGACATGGTGTAACCGACGGAAAAACATCGGTTACTATAAATATGTTGGATGTAAAAATATCATGGGCCGATTCGGGACACAGTACACACGGGTGATTGTTGTGAGCGCGTGCGCGTGTCGACTCGGCCCATTCAGACACGCTGACACATGGTATGTCTGAGACAACGATGTTCCGTTCCGTTCCAGGCCAGGGATCCCTACAACACGATTCCCACGGGCTTCTTCTGCAGAGGGAAGCCGTGGTAGAGATTTTTATATTTACACTCAAATGTTTCCAAAGGCTTGCCCATTAGCACATTAAAAAAAATCGGCTTGCGTTTTTAAAATTTTCACCCTTCGCAATCGCAATGTTGCATACAGACCATGCAACATTGCGAATGCTAAGGGTTTCACCCTTAGCATTCGCAATGTTGCATGTTGACTATGTACAATATAATGCAGGTTCAGTCAATCTTTTTTTCTTGTAGGTATCCCCTTGTACACCCACAGTTATGTCGTACTCCAACCAACTAAACGGCACGTTGTCTTAAGTCTTCAGTCAGGTGTGAGGCAAAGTCACCATCAGAGGCAGCTTTTTAACTATTTCAGTAATTTTATTATGGAGAAAGAAGGTTTTAAATACTTGACATGTGTTAGTATTTTTTTCCTTAACATGCAATATTATAATATAATACAGCGTTCACCGCTATAATGTGGTCCCGTATGTCAGACTGTATTTAAGTACGCTTCTGTGAACCGGCTCGTTCGGGCGTCCGGCCCGTCTTTATAATAAGCCCGCAGGCCAAATGCGCCAAAACACTACACATACAACTTACGAAACATGAAACAAACTTTGCAGCGAGAAGCTATACAATTACTGCGATGCAGGTATGATTATGGATATATTCCTTGCGAGAAGCCTTTGTACAGCAGTGAGCAGGCTGTGATAAGCTTGATTGAAGTTTAACCAAGACTAAAACTTGGTGGCTAATATTTCATTATCGTTTTAAACCCATTTTCAACACAAAAAACCGTCTTCTTCGTCACTATACCATCTGACAGTCAGATTTCTCTTGTACATCTGAATGTTTGTTACTATGATCAATGAAACTAGATTGATTTAATATTTTATATATTCTACATTGATATAGATATTTTAAAATGTGTACAGTACTGTACACTAAAGTTTATTTTTATTCTGTCTTTTGCATTAAATTTCATTAACATACAATACGTTTGATGACCTGAATATAGTTAACAAATTCAATGCGAAATTTAGCAATAATGTCGCACTCAGAACGTCTTCCGTGAAAGCTATTTTGCAGAATAGTAATCTTCTAAGTAGATAGCCTCTTGATGCATACTAATCAGCACTTCTTGTCTATGATTATCTTCTATCTATGGAAATGTTACTAATGAATGCTAGGACAGCTTCAAGGTTCACTGTTTAGCATTAATCCTTCGCTGCATTTATTGTGCAGTCGTATAAAAAGTTTCTTCCGTTATCCTTCACACCGATGTATCAGTATTCGAGAATGTCTATTGGTCACTCGTCGTAGTTAATTTATTTACCTATGTTATTACTACATTCTTTTTTAAAATAACATAGTTTACTGCATATTTTTAATCTTTTCATGTAACTGTTTTTATTTTATTTATTATGTCATCATTTCTATAACTATTATTTGACGGTTACCTATGCAATGCGTGCACTATTACCCAATATTTCCAGTATGTAAATTAATTTCATTTAAATATGTAGTAATATATTGATTTTAGATAAGTAATTAAAACCTGTTTTACCTGCTGCAACATTAATATATTTACATAAATTTATTTTAATTATGACAAATTACTTTCTGTGCTTAATATAACACTTTACGCAGATACTGAATTTATAAAAGAACTTTACAATTCATAGATAGTTTTAATATAGGTATGTACGTTAAAAATAATTATGTTGCCTCTACCTATACACTGGCGTGACTGCATGTATGTATGTATGTAATGATTGCTTAGATTTCATCATTAACAGTTTAAATTTAAGATATATTAATAACAATCCATATATGACAGCTTCCTATTATATTATTGTGAGATATACCAACACTCATTAGACACAGATGTGTTAAAAATAGGGCACATAGCCACATGCTGACATGCAGGCAATAACTCACGTCTATTAAACCAGACACAGAGAGCTTTAGTGAATCATTGCTATTTATATCTCATATATAATTAGTTCACCATACAAAGGCTAGTTATGTTAACGATCGAATTGAGTCACGAATTCTTTGTGTAGATACTATAAGTTAAACGTGTAAGAAGTATACTTCCAATGTTGAAGCACATAAAAACTATATCGTTGATAACCCAAATAACACTGAAAACCAAGTCAATAACCCTATACTTGAAGAAGCTAATTAGACCCGTCAAGTGCAATAACATATCCATGCAAAAACTGTCAAAAAAAAAAAACAAATTCGTCGCCTACTTCACTAATGAATGAGTTAATTTGTCTCCCTTCGGCACTCGAGCACGCCACGTGGCACCTGTTCCAACCCTCTCATTCACTTGTCAGTGAACAAGTTTAAATTTTTTGTCAACCTGTCCAGACCTGTCCCCATGTGCACACAAATAGAATAGTAAATCTCCCCCGCTTGCTCTATAAACAGATGGGCGCATTCCGTGCTGAGCTATTTTTAGATGAACCTAATTCGAGAATCACTGACTCTTTGATTTTTTTCAACATAATTATTTTATTAAGTTATTTCATTTTATTGCATTTGGGTGAAAACTTGTAAGATTTTGATTTTTTGACTAGCTTTATCTCTACTGATTGACAAATTGATAAACAGCATAGATACTTTTGCGAAACATCATTAAGATTAAGTGAGATTAAGATACATGTTTTCAACATTAATGTTTATATTAGTTTATACTTAATTCGACAGCTACGGCTACCAATATTAAACAAAATGAAAGTTAGTAGCTAATACATTATACAAAGTGCTTCAAGATTACAAGTCAAATGAGTATATAACTAAACATACAAATCTTATTACCTCAATTTAATACAATTTTTTAAGAGATTTACAAAAATATGGACGTATAAGATGAACTGATATAGAAGGAGGACTGGCTGTTATATTAATATGAAGGAGTATGTTAGGAAAAGACTATGTCCAGTACTGGGCTACAACTAATCGATTGATTGATTGAAGACAAAGTCTAAAATATGGTGCAAATAAAGAAATACTTACCAACTTCAGGTGACGCTTTCATATCTATGTCAACATAACACAACTCACACGACTGATGTTCAAGCACGTTGATTTAAGCCAATGAATCATGGGAACGCCACATTAAGTTACGTTTCAACGCTAATGCAAACAATCAAATGCCTTACTAAAGTCGCTCCAAACTGACTGTACCAAAAATATACTCGAGTACACTCCAGTCATGGAGGGAGAAGTAGCATGGTTATTTTGAACCAACAAAGAGTGGAACAAGTTGGCTTGTAGCCTCTAAAAATAGCCGGGTCGATACTTTCCCAGTAGTTTATTCCCAGACATGGTTATACAAGGAGCTATTTTGGGACCTGTATTGTTTCTTGGAGTAATAAACATCATGTTCGTTTTTTGTGCTGTTTTAAGAAAAACAAAGTTGGGTGATTCTTTAATTAATTCTTGGGAGTTTTGCAACATCTTACGTCTTACTTGCCATGTCGTTTTGGTTGGATATTGCAAAGCTTTTCTTTCTAATTTAAGAACTTTATCAGTTTAAACTTTTTCTAATTTGTTTGTCTTCTTTCTAATTGACATCTAAGTCAACTGGTTTAATTCTTTCAACGAGATTAATACTACCAGATAAGTGCTTGACAAGTACATCTTCACAAAACATCGAGTAATTGCATTCAGGATGTCGCAGGAAACATAATTGAAATTAGTGAATAGCAAACGGACTCATGTCAACAGGACGCAACAGCACATGTGATGACAGGCCATATTTTATTCTCCTAGCACCACAGTGACCTAATTCCCATAAACACATGACAGTGACAAGTGAGACGAATTCCAATTAAGTTTAGCTGCAGATTAATGAAGCGGTTTCGATGTGATGTGAAACATCTAATGGTGAGGGTGAAACTGTTCAAATGTCACCTCGTAGTGACAAAATCGATCCTGTCGAGCTCAATCTAGAACCAAAATAAACAAAGCTTTACATATTTTTCTATAAAAACATTCAACAATCATACAAAAGTAAATTATACATTTATAAAATTAAAATGAGATTTTACACTTGTTGCTTTCTACAATGTTTCCTCGTTTATGCAAAGTATTGTATAATACAATATAATATATGTGCGTAAACGTTACTTCATGTTAGTTCATTTTGGAACTAATTTAATATGTGATTTGAAGCTGTTTAAACACTGTAAGCGCTAGGTGCCACGTGTACCTACCTCAGAGCCTTTCAACTTCATGAAATTAGTCACTTCAATTTTGTCCTTACCAGTTACGAATTGAAACGTGTGGCCTTGAATATTTTACAGTTCTGGACACATATGCCTTAGAGCTTTATTTGGTGTGTAAAGTGAACGTAAGTATGTATTTTTAGCACGAGATTTAAAATGTATCGACTGATTAATAACGAAGGTATAAAAATATACTAACACTATTTTTAAACATACCTACTTAACGTAAGTTACAAAAACATGCTTGTTGCCAAATGTATGTTTGAGTTCAAACAAAATAAAACTCAATTTTAGAGATTTGGCAGTAACCTTTGAAGAGGTCCACTATCCCAACCTAACTCCATCTTCAGATCAGCTCGATAGTGTCAACATACATGACACGTATTGTCATCCGGATGTCACACAATGTATCAAATCGTTACGACAGAGAATTTGGTTATATGTATTTGACTTTGATTGTTTACATACATAGTTAGTTACAGATGAATGGAGTTACTAAAAGCTTGTTAATAGAAACTAAATACATATCGAGTTTTGATGTATACGTCAATGCTGGGGGCGTATCGTTTGGTTGATATCATGTCATGGCAGTACTATTTCTGTGGTCATCTGGTCATGAGTTTGTTTTCTTTTATATTAATCAGATTTGAAACGCCGAGTTTGGAAAGCTATGTCCAGATATACCAGGAATTAAAAAGAAACGACGTAGACGATTAACTGAGCTAAATGAACCTCCTATAAGTGTACGCACAGAAGCAAACCATATGAAATATTGTTCTAAGTACCATGTAAGGGAGGAAGACGTGACAATTATTAAATTATTAAAAACATTATAAACTCGATGTCAAAGGGGAAGTCTCCGGGACATGATAGCCTAAGCATTGAACATCTTAAGTACGCAGGTGTTCACCTGCCGAGAGTCCTCACTCTTCTGTTTAATCTTTGCCTGGGACACTCTTACTTGCCGTGTGACATGATGAGAACCGTGGTGGTACCAATTGTAAAAAGTAAAACTGGTGACATGAGTGACATTAGTAACTATAGGCCGATCTCACTTGCGACTGTAGTATCGAAGGTGCTTGACGGTCTGCTTAACATTCAGCTGGACAAATACTTACATATCCATGACAATCAATTTGGTTTTAGAACGGGCCTGTCAACCGAGTCAGCCATTTTGAGTTTGAAGCAGACAGTCAAGTACTACACTGATAGAAGCACACCCATTCATGCGTGCTTTCTCGATCTCTCGCGGGCTTTTGATTTGGTCTGTTATGACATTTTGTGGTCAAAGATGACTGACGTTTCCATACCCGATGAGCTGGTGCATATGTTCAAGTACTGGTACCTAAATCAATTGAATGTAGTGCGGTGGTCGAATGTGCAGTCGGAGCCGTACAGGTTGGAATGCGGGGTGAGGCAGGGAGGCCTGTCTTCCCCGAAACTTTTCAACGTAAACGCCCTGATAGAGGAGCTCAGTAGCACTCGTGTCGGATGTCATATTGACGGTGTTTGTGTAAACAACATCAGTTATGCGGACGACATGGTGCTGCTGAGTGCCTCCGTGTGTGGCTTGACTAGCTTACTTGAAATTTGTGAACGGTATATCCATAATCATGGACTTGTATACAATGTACAGAAAAGTGTATGCATGGTCTTTCGGGCCAGGGGTCGAAAGGGCCCAGAAACAATCCCACCTGTCAAGTTGAAAGGTGTAGGATTAAATAGAGTGACAGAGTTTAAATACCTTGGACACTTGGTGACCTCTGACCTGAGGGATGATGCAGACATAACGCGAGAGCGAAGGGCGTTGTCTGTAAGGGCTAATATGATCGCCCGCAGATTTGCTCGTTGTTCGGAAAGCGTCAAATTAACGCTTTTTCGAGCATATTGTACGTCGCTTTATACTAGCGGTCTGTGGGTCTCATATACGCAGAAACAGTTTAGCGCCCTTCGCATCCAGTACAACAACGCATTTAGGGTGCTGTTGGGTCTGCCCCGACACTGCAGCGCTTCGGGGATGTTCGCCGAGTTGGGTGTAGACTGCTTTTACACAACGTTGCGCAAACGCTGCACGTCCCTTTACCGTAGGCTTCGGGGCAGCACTAACAGCATACTAAGTGTTTTTATAAATAGGTTTGACTGTCAGTACATAAACCACTTATGTATGGTTCATGCACTGACTAACGAGTCTGTAGTCAAGTGCAGATATTAAGATCTTTGTTTTTTCTTTTTGTATACTAACACTAGGTTATAAGAGCAATGTAACTAACAAAATATGGGCTTGCCTGAAATAAATCTTTATTATTATTATTCTCTTTATTCATTTTAAAAAACTTATAAATTATATTTTTAAATACATATAAAAAAAAAAACATATATTTAAAAATATAAAAAATAGTATCCCACCGGCATCGGGTACAGGGACCAAGCTACCGGTGGTTAGGGCTCTAGAGAAAGGAACTTCCTCACGATGCGCGCCGTATCAAGGAGTACTGCCTTCTGCATCTGGCCCTTGACCCAACCATCCAACCCGAGCCTCTTTAGATGTTGGTCGAGGCTCTTTGCTATCAGTCCGTTAACTGATACGACTATCGGTACAATGATTGCTGAGTCAACATTCCACATGTCGACAACCTCGTGAGCCAAGTCCAAGTACTTAACTTGTTTATCTTTCTCAGCTTTCACGAGATTCTCGTCATGAGGAATGGTGACATCAACAATCAATGCTCGGCGTTCGGATCGGTCTATCACCACAATGTCAGGCTTGTTAGCTACAACAGTCCTATCAGTGATGATAGATCGATCCCAGTACAATGTGATATGACTATTTTCTAGAACTGGCTCAGGAACATACCTATAGTACGGTACCTCAACTTCCACAAGGTTGTATTTCAGAGCAAGTCGCTGATGGATTATCCTGGCTACTTGATTATGTCTGTGCAAGTACTCGCCGTTAGCAAGACGAGAACAACCGGAAGTAATATGCCTGAGGGATTCACCAGGTTGGTGACACGCTCGACAAATGTCAATTGTGCCATCCCTCATGATATACTTCCGGTAGTTATTCGTCTTGATAACTTCGTCTGCAATTGCACAGACAAAACCTTCAGTTTCCCCAAAAAGGTCACTGAAACGTAGCCAGGATACGGATGCCAGTAGGTCTACTTCGGGCCTGTGGAGGGCCCGATAGAACCTGCCATGTAGCTCCTTACTCTGCCATACCTCCCTGCGGCTGTCAGTGCCAACTATTGTAGGCCTGCGCCAGTTCTCTTTAGCCAAACCGAGCGGGGTTAGCCCGGTATCTACGTTGACTACATCACGATGCATATCCACGTTCGACTTTAGAAAGTAGTCTCTGAGATTGCACACCTCGCGATTATGAAGGGTCTTAGCATTTAAAAAACCTCGACCCCCACATTTCCGCGGGATGTACAATCTCATGACTGACGACCTTGGGTGGTGCATTCGGAATGCAGTCAACTGAGTCCGGACTTTCCTATCGATGGTATCGAGTTCAGTCTGAGTCCACTTGAGTATGCCAAAAGAGTACATCAAGAGTGGCATGACCCAACTGTTACAGGTACGCACCTTGTTACCACCTGACAAAAGACTGTTAAGTACCTTTTTCAGGCGGCCAAAGAAACGTTCCTGTAACATTTGTTTCATGCCGACCTCATTGATGCATAACGCCTGTGACATACCCAAGTATTTATAGGTCTCAGTTACGAGGAGTGATTTGAGGTTAGTGGAATCAGAGAGTTGTATACCCTCCGACTCCACCACCCGCCCTCGCTTTACATGAATGACTGCACATTTGTCCACACCAAACGCCATTTTAATAGAATTACTGAATGTTTCAGTTACCTTCAGTAAAGCTATTAATTGAGGGTTGGTGTGGGCGAATAGCTTTAAATCATCCATGTAAAAGAGGTGGGATACCATCTGACCCTCTCTTCGTAACCTATAACCTAACCCTGAATTGATTAGTAAAGTACTAAGTGGGTTCAGGGCTAAGCAGAACCAAAGGGGACTCAGACTGTCCCCTTGAAAAATACCCCGCTCTATTGTTATCGGCTCGCCACTACCCAAAGCCTGGCGACACCCTGGATAGAGAAGAACCGTCCTCCATTGCCCCATACATGACCTTAGGAAGGTACATAGAGTTGTATTCACTTTATACAACTCCAGCACCCTCAAAAGCCATGTATGTGGCACGGAGTCAAACGCTTTCTTGTAATCTATCCAGCATACCACCAGATCCTTACGATTGCGGCGAGCTTGTTGGCTAATAGTCATATCAATCAGGAGGAGCTCCTTAGTACCCCGGGCCCCATTCCTACATCCATTCTGAGAGGTACACATAATAGAATTATTGTTTATATGATTGTTAATCTTAGCTCTCAGGATGGATGTAAGAAGTTTATAGACCGTTGGGAGACATGTAATCGGTCTATAATTATTGGGCTCCAGGGTACTACCAGTTTTATGGAGCAGGTGAGTAACTCCTGTCGTCATAAAAGCTGGTAGCGTACCAGATTCTATAGCGGATTGAAATTATTATTATTATTATTATTATTATTATACCAGTCTCTACTTCAGAGCAGTACCCAAACAAAAAATAAACAGAGAAGTATATGCTTCCCAAGGTGTGTAGATTAAGAAAGAAATTCTAAACATATTCAGAAAGGTAAAGCTCCAGCCAACGTCACATTTTTAACATAACGTTCAATATAGTGACGTACCAATACAGCGAGGCAAAAAATAGCGCGGTTGAAAAATGAAATAACAGAAGGAGTCGGCTATATATAAAATTGCACGAGTGTGGAGCATGATTGAAGGCAGAGAATCTAAAT